>CM076573.1:641844053-642253269 GCA_034641835.2 Pinus albicaulis | reverse complement strand
AAATGGTGATTGTCATTATCCATCACTATAAATCATTATTGGTGATGGACCTTGAATGTCACCACAACACCTATACTTTCGGCGACGCCACCTTCGGTGACGTTCAATTTTTTGGTGACGAAGGCTCTTTTGACCCTCACCAATGAGCTTATGGTGACCATTTTCGCCCCTCACCAATGTCCTTTTTTATAGTAGTGGGGTTTCCAATATTGTCCCTGTAGTTAAGAAGCAGGGCACAATTCGGGTCTGTGTTGACTACCGAGACATCAATCAGGCTTTCCCTAAGGACAACTATCCCACTCCCTTTATAGATCAGATCATCGATGATTGTGCGAGGAGTGAGATATATTCCCTTATGGACAGATTTTTGGGTTATAATCAAATTAATATCCTTCCATCGGATCAACATAAGACCACCTTCATCTGTATGTGGGGCACATTCACCTATAAGAAGCTCCCATTTGGCTTAAAAAACGTTGGGGCTACCTTTCAGCATGCTATGTCCTACGCCCTTCATGACATATATAACATTGTTCAGCCATATCTGGATGACCTGCCGGCTCATTCAGCTTGGCGTGAAGACCATCCTGAACATCTCCGCCAGATTTTTCTCCACTGTAGACGTTACAACATTAGGCTTAATCCTCACAAGTGCATCTTTTACATTGACTCTAGTCTGCTTTTAGGATTTATTGTCTCTAAGGATGGAATTTTCCTTTACCCTCTCAAGGTTGAGGCTATTGTTAATCTCCCATCCCCATCCTCGTTGCATCAACTTCAGATTCTTCAGGGGAAAGCAAATTTCTTACATCTCTTTATCCCAAACTATGCAGAGGTGGCCAAAGGGTTCACACGACTTCTAAAATAGGGCGTTCCCTTCCATTGGGACAAGATTTCTTAGAAATATTTTGATAACCTCAAGAAATTTCTCGTCAACGCTCCACTAATACGTCCTCCCAACTATCATCGCAAATTTATCCTCTATTTGGCTGCCACATTCAGCACAATTTCCATGGTTCTAGTATAGGATGACGATGACGGAAATGAACACGTAGTTTATTATCTGTCTCGAAATATCCTTGACACTAAAACATTTTATGCTCACGTCGAGAAGTTGGCACTTGCTACAGTGCAGGCTGTTCAACGGTTTCGCCATTACATCCTATTGCGCACGGTAACCGTGATTTCCAACTGCAACCCCATGACTTACACTTTTTCTTGACAATTACTGGGGGGCAAGTACTCCAAATGGATTTTGATCCTTCAAGAGTTTGATTTGGAGTTCACTACTGCCAAATCGAAGAAGTCACTAGTTTTTTCTGATCTTATCTGCTCTCTCCCTACCGACTCTGTTCCGTCTCAATCCAAGGATCATATCTCGGATGAAACTCTATTTCTAATCATCACTCTCTATCCATGGTATGGTGACATCATCGTGTACCTTCATACATCTACCTTCTGGTCCGAGTTGACAAAAGATGCTCGACATCGCGTTCGACATCAATCGCAACCATATTGCAATGTCGGAGATACCTTATATCGTGTCGGAGTCGATTCTGTGCTCCGCCAATGTTTGATCTTGGAAGAGGCTGTGAAAGTTCTGAATGACTATCACAGTGGCACCTGTGGCGGTCACATGTCCAGTTATGCTACCGCCCAGAAAATTCTGTGTGCGGGTTTCTTATGGCCGTCTATATTTAAAGATTGTATTGTTGCAGTAATAAAGTGTCATGCGTGCCAGATCTTCCAACGCAAGATACATGTGCCACCCTTCCCTTTACATCCTGTCATTACCGTAGGCCCTTTTTCCAAATGGGGCATTGATTTTATGACATGTAACCCTCACTCGGCCGAGGGGCATGCTTACATCATCATTGTCGTAGATTACTTCACCAAGTGGGCCGAAGCGATGCCTACATTAGTGATCGATGCTAAGACAGTTGCTCAATTCATTTTCAAACATGTGATCATGCATTTCGGCGTTCCTCAAGCCATCGTCACTGATCATGGCACTCATTTTCGGGACTACATGATGGCAAAGCTGACATCGAAGTTGGGCTTGCGTCACGACAGCTCGACGCCATACTACCCTCAGGTAAATGGCCAGGTTGAAGCTGTGAACAAGGTGCTTGTCACGATGCTTCAACGAACAATTGGTATACACAAATCTAATTGGCATCTCCAATTGTTCTCAGCTCTCTGGGCCTACCGAACATTAGTGAAGAGTGCAATCGGATTCACACCTTTCCAATTGGTGTATGGTCTGGAAGCTACTCTTCCGGTTGAATGTGAGATCCCTTCACCAAATTTAGCTATGGAATTACTGCCCGACACTTCCCCAGAGGAAGAACGTCTTCTATATCTGGAAATACTGGACAAAACTCGTCGCTTGGTTGCTTTTGTTATTGAGGCACAAAAAAATCGGGTTAAAGCTCATTTCGATCGAACGGTTTCTCCGCGCTCTTTTATCGAAGGGGACCTCATCTTCTTGTATGATCAAGCACATGATAAGCTTAGGGCAAGTAAATTTCAGCCTATGTGGCATGGGCCCTATATCGTTAAACATGTATTAAAAAATGGGGTCTATGAGCTGATCAGTTATGAAGGTCTTGCTTTGGCGCAGCCCAGAAATGGGTTGTACCTGAAGAAGTATTATGCTTGAATCATTCTTGTGTAGTGTGTGTACATAGGTGATTTCTTCATTTTTTTGCATGTGTGGTGTGGTGTGCTTTGTAAGCATCTTTCTGCTGATTGGGTCTTCTTGATTGTGCAGATGTCTATTACTCCTTATGTCAGTTTCACGGATGGTGCCTTTCGTAGTACCAGGAATCTGTCTTCGGCATCCTGGGTAATCTACAATCCTGCTAGTGAGTTAGTTAATTTACAAGGTGTTTGTCTAGGTCCTGCTACAAATAATGTCGTGGAATATAGTTTCATTTTGGAATTATTGAACGAGGCCATTAGCCTCGGTACTCATGAATTACTTGTATATCTAGACTCACAGCTTGTACTGTTACAGCTCAATGGTCATTATTCAGTTAGGAACCCATCCATTTTAATATTGTATCTACGTATTCATTTACTGGAAAGAAATTTTTATTACATCACTTATCAGCATATACCCAGATGAATGAATACATTAACAGACGTAGTAGCTAACATGGTATTAGATAGACATTTACGCAACTTGTAAAAAACATCATCACATGTGAAAAATATCCATGCAGAAATATATATATATATATGTCGAATGTTTGCAGTGTGTGCATCATATAAAATCCCAAAAATATGCGTGTTTGTTTTAATTACATCCAGAGATGACATGTCTCTCAAAAATATGCAAATGAAAGCCTAGGCAACTAATCAGCATGGTGCTCATGGTAGCATGTTACTGCCCACACCAATCACCTCAGTAAGTAATGAAGGCAACTAGGCACCCCTACAGTGTGCCTCTGATAAGCCATAAGGACATCACCTAGGCAAGCATAATCAGGAATCCCACAGGCGATTCCCTCTAAGTTTTGAACCAACTCATTCCCCTCGCCCCCCTCACCTTGAGGGTCATAGGCGAGAAGAGTCCTCCGCGCAATCGGTGACATCCTAGCGGGCCTCTCTAAGCCGAAATCTGCATACATATAGGAGCAGTTGTTAGAAAATGCATGTATAAAAACGAAACAAATCATAAAATTCATAAAATAAAAAAGATTCTTACCCAACTCCTCATCCCAGTCCTCTCCTTCCGGGAGTGGAAGGTCTGGGTCTCCTGTGAAATCAATACCGGCATAAGGCCAGTCCTCTACAACGATTAACTGTCGTCGGAGCCATCCGAAGAATTTGGGCCGCCATGAAATTTTCTGGCCCCCTCCCACTCTGGGAATCAATTCTACCCATCGAGCCATTCGTGGCTCTCTCAAAGGTAGATCTGCGACTATCGCCCCATAGCCCTAGAAGATAGGTAGCTGTTATAGGATGAACGATACCAAGATTGACCCGTACCCAAACTGCTTCAGTTTTTCCTTTTTACATTTAGTCAATTGTCGTTTGTTATTCATGGTTACATGTATGGCCCAATAAAAAACTGTCGGGTTCATACATTCTGACACTAGGAGGAGCCGTGTTTTGGTAGCCTCATGCGGTGCCTGCGACCCCGCAGCCCACGTAATAGTATGTAACACCACTCTAAGTGCTAGATTGGGAACAATGTGAATGTCAACTTTGCCACTACCTAATCCTTTTTATGCCCCTGGGCACACTCTTTCCATAACCATTGACATCTTTTCTCCAAAAGGCCTAGTACCTGTCATAATTGGAACTGGACCTCTGCAAGAAAATCTAGTGATGAAGTAGACATCAGACACTTCGAGTTCAAGCACTTGATCTCAAAGCCTAAACTTCTCTTCACTCTCATCCTAGATACTTATCAAGTATTATAACAATTCAGGTTGTGCCCTGAGACATGGTGTTAAGAAGAATTTATTTAATTCGCAATTCCGAAGAGCATCCATGCATTGCTCATTCCCCATTGCCATTTTGTCCTCTTCACTGTGCTCCCTTTCTTTCCATTCAATCACCATTCTGGATTTATACCTGCATCAAATTGGTCATAAGCACATCATAAGATCCCTTGGGCATTCAAAAATTCAATTTATTGGCTAACTTTTTGTAAAATTTGAGCGGAAAATGAGATTGCGCAGTTGGCACGACTATTTTGCTAACAGTCGCGCCAGCTGGCGCGACCCCTTTGAAAAAAGAGCTCGATTGGCGCGGGTCCATGCCTCATACCATAGAAGCCCTAAATTTGCAAATCCACCCCTCAGGGATGCCAAATCACAATGGAAAAATATGAAATATGGATTAAAACATAGCTAATGGAAGCAACTCTTACGTGGAAAATACGAGATTCGAAATAATGCACTGGATCGTCCACAATCGTAATTGCAAGATCGCAGGGAAATAACTCACTATCTCTCTACACAAGAGGTAAGAAGTAAAAAGTAAATATGTTTTTACTATTGGTCATATTTATAAATTTTCGAAATCAAAATTAGGTTTTGGAGCTTATTTTTCTGATATTTTATCATATTTTTGTCGAAAAATGGGTTTTACAATTGCTTTTTGTGCAGCGACAGGTTTTCACGTGACTAGTAAAACGACACGAGTTGTATTTTATACTTTTTTGGACTCGGTAAAAACACTAAAAATTCACTACTGTAGTCATCTTTCAGCTCTTTTCTGACTCTCTAAAAATGAAAAATATTGTCGAGTCGCTTGTCGTTTTGAGCTCGTTAAATTGGTTGCGAAACGACATCTACCCAGTATACGTTTACCCCTTTTTCGGGCTGGGATAGATTATTTACGAAAAATGAATACCCTAGCCTATCACAACTAGGAGGTTCTCTTAGATATAGTTTTCTACCTTTTTGGATCTGTGAGACTATCTACGAAAAGGGACCGCCGAAGTTTTATTTTCCGCTATATTTTCAAACTCTCTAAACATGAAAAGATGTCGAGTTATTCCTTTGTTAGACTCGTTAAAACCTGATGACATCAGACTTCCTCGTAATGACGTTACTCAAGTTCCTCGTTCCTAGGGCTCGTTAAATGTACTAGGTTGGATTTGTTCAAAGGACAAACTTATATCGCAAACATATGCTATCCCCTTCAAGCTTGTTTCCAAAAATAATTGGGGTACTTGCCAGGAATGGTGGGGAAAAATGGAACCAGCATCACCATCATGTCAGCAGTATGTCACTCTTGAACATGGCACTTGTCTGCATTCGCGTCGGGTTAGGGAAATCTCATCTCGTTTTTTGCTTGCCTCCATGGGTTTGGTTAATATCTTTTGACCACTCATCTACTCTTTGCTGTGTCATCATGACCTCAGATCCTTTGATGTCAAATACTGCCAAATCCAGTGTCATGATGCCGATATGTTCAAGAGAAGTTGACCTTTTCATTTTTCAACCTCCCTCTGATTCTCTACTTATCTTGATTTGCAAACATCATGTTCCTCTGTCTCGTGTCGATGATGTGGGAAACACTATGGCCCACCTTCGATCAAGGTCACTTCCTGTTGACTTCAGCCCATTATCCGGGAAGTTGATCTAGAGACTCACTTTATGTACCTTGGAGCCTGCATGCCTCAATGGCAGGTTCTTCGCATTCGATGCAAGGTTTTCATTATTGGCCTTCGATCAGATGATTCTGCAGGTGTTCGACGCCAGCTCACTATTCACATTCCGTGGATTGTACCTATATTACCTTGAGGTCCATCCTCATTATTGGTGGTTTCTCTTGCATCTGTTAATAGCTTTCATTATTGGCTAGTAATTAGATGATGTTCTTGTATGTTCGACTTCAGCTCAGTTATTCACATGCTTGGACTTGTACTCTATTCGGGTAGAGATGGAGCGCAAGACCTTGGATTTTGTCTAATGAAATCCAGGCTGCAGATTTTTTGTGGATTATCATGATTAGTTACATGACTCATTTGATTGGATGGCTATGACCACACCTGAGTCTACTTTTTGATCCTTCTTTGCTGGATGGCTGCATCCATACCTTGGATGCTAGCTATTGTACATTATGGATGGTTGTGCCCATACCACATATCATGTATCAGAGACATCATTTGTATTTGTATTTTCAAGTCTTCCGAAAACATTGTTTTTAGTTGGGTGCGTTCTCATAAAGCATTTCACCCCTCCCTCTCTCTTGGACCTCATGCTTTAGGGGGCATCTGTTGCACAACATTTTGTCACCGTCCCTGCAATCCCTCATCCCGCACATTGGAGGACTATTACTATGACCTATGAATAGTAAAATGACCTAAAACCACCTTCATTACATCCTCTTGCATAAGGAAAAACATTCCCATGAAGAACATTTCCTCTGAAAAACCCTAAAAATAGATGTTTTAGCCTTGGCGTGACTAGTCAGTTCAGCCCTCGTACCAATGGGGGGAATCCACACTAGAGGGCGTGCCAACTGGTGCTCTGTCCTTGTGTTTCGCTCGAGCCAAGCTTAATAAGGGATGTTTTTTAAAAATAAATGGAAGAATTTGGATTCCAACAAACTCCTGAATGAATCATCAAAAGGAGTTGAGTGGTTTGGCTCTGGATCTCCATGTATAGGAGGTGGTTTTCCACCTATCATGGAACCTTCCTTAGAGATAGGGCCTATCCCATGATTATAGAGATTTCAACTTCCTTTCCTCCATCTATAAAAGCTTGCCTTCTCCATTAGCAAGCTAGCTGAACTTGTAGGAAGGAAAATATAGTCGGGAAACTATTGAGAGCCAAGCCGAAGAGAGAGAGCTTCGTCCAGATTCCCGACAAGATTTGTTGAAACTTGCTCCGCTGTGAGCCCCGCTGACGGAAGATCATAGTGTCAGAGCATTTGGTTGTAATCTCCCTTTTTTTATTTATAATATAAGGGACTCTGATTTTGGTTCCATTCATGTGTTTAATTCTTTATGCAATGAATTATATCCTCTCTGACTGATGTATAGTTACATGCTTTAGATTTTACATTGTATGTAGTCATTTCCTTGCATGTGTACAGGTGTTCGGATGTGTCGAATGGAAGGATTGTGATCTGTCAAGCGAGGAAGGGGAAGCGTTATCTTTTCTTCAACGACAACTGCATGAGATTTGAGGTAGGTACTCAACGTGATCTTTGTCTTTTTGTAACTAGGAATCAACGTCATTGTGTGACTTGATTTTTGCTAGACGCGATCTGGGATAGTGGGATCGCCTCTGTCCACAGAGGGGATTTACCTCTTAAACACTTTGTCTTAGTGATAGTTCAGGTGCTACTCCTTTAAGCTCCTTTTCCATCAATGACAATATTTCCAACAAAAGTTTGAATTTTACTCCGATTGTGCCCCATAGTATTCGGCTTCTTCACTGCTCTCCTTGTTTGTCTTTGATTCATATAGAAGGGGAAAATTTCCCATCTTGGCATTCAACAAGTGGGTTGAAATTTCCAATCTTGCCAGTTTATCCTCCAACAGATTAAGCTTATGGCTGAGAAACTGAAAATGGGCTTGTGATTCAGTCAAAAAAATTTCTCCTTGGCTGGAGATTAAGCTTATAATAATCTCCATGGAGGCTGACACTTGGGTTAAATAGAAATTTTTATCCTCATTATAGAAGCTGTGATGATTCTCCATTAGAATGATTGCATTGTGGTCTTTTTATTCTCCCAAAAGGAATGAAAACCAAACAGACAACCCTACAATAGCGGGATCATACCTCCTCCTCTTATAACCATACACTTATGCATTCCCTGAATAATTTTTCCTCCCTTTTCCTTCAATGTTGCATTGTTTACCATGAAAATGTCGAACATAAAAATCCAAAACCATAATTCTCAATCTGCAAATTGTGCCTTGATCCATTAATGTATGCAAGTGCAAGCGTGTTTCCTGGATATTAAATGTTTACTAATTTGAAGTCTCCACTCGAATTTATTAACAGTTAGATTTGTCATAATTTTTTGCACTGACAAATCTTTCAATGGGAGGCTACTCTAGAAGAAAACACAAATACAAATCTTTGCATGGAAATGGACCACTGAAACAATAAGGATATGAGGGTGTATAATGTTACGCCCACGTATTCTCTGACAATGGGACAACATATCCCTTAATTAGTTTTATGACTCTAACTACTAACTCTAAATTCATACTTGTCATGGAAAAGGTTTATGAATTGGACTTCCCTCATCCAAGACCAACACTCCTTGTTCCAAGGTGGCACCCTTGTTTGCTAAAGAATTTGTAACTGAATTGATATTTCTTCTAATACGATAGAATTCCACACTATCAAATTTAGCAATTTGGAGACTTATCCTATGTATAAAGGGAATTGGAGTTTACTCTAAGTTCTCTTTTAGCTTAACCACTTGCTATTTTATGATCATCGAGTCACAAAAGATAGATAGATGGAAATTTTCCGTTGAAATTTCCAATTTTAATCCTTTCCATAATGCTAGATATTCAACCTGGTTGTTAGTTGAAATTCTTGGATCTCTCTTTTTTCTGTCAAGGAAAAAAATAACCCTTCCTGCTCCAGTCTCCTCATAAATTAATAATAATATTATTATCATTATTATTAATATTATTGTTATTATTAATAATAAACTTTATTATTATTATTATTATTATTATTATTAAACATTTTAAAACCATGACTATGACCAATCAAGGTTGACATTGGTTGACTTTGGTCAACCATGATTGACTTTGGTTAACCATGGTTGACTATAATTGAATATGGTCTAGTTATGTTGACTAAGGATAACTATGAATGAACAAGATTGGATATTGTTGAATATGGTAAATACAGGATTGACCAAATTAGATCACAATAAAATAATAATAATAATAACAATCATCATCATCAAAAACCTTAATAATAATAATACAAATAATAGTTGTTGTTGTTGTTGTCAATTTTTCTAATAATATTATTATTCTTATTAAATATTAAACCTTATTCACAAACCCTAATATTATTATTATTAAAGTTTATGAATAAGATTATTTTCCCCAATTCTCCTTAGACTTCAAGAGTTCCTATGTGGGTGGATTCCCCCCTTCTGATAGGGTTGTTCAAGGGATGACACTCTATCACACGCACTCCTTGTCTCCATTCCTTATCTGCTTGTTTATATGGAATTTCCCCTGATGGGTCAACCGTATAAAATTATTATTAAAGGGTTGACAAAGACCAAATATTAATACTATATTCAATCATATAATAATAATATAGTTAAATTCATATAATAATAATAATCTATCATCTACTTTATTATTATTATTATTATTATTATTAGTCAACTTTATTAATATTAAAAAAAATTAAATCTTGATTGTGCCAACTAAGGTTGATCTTGATTGATTAAATTTGATAAAGTTTGACTTTAGACAACCATGGTTTCCTATAATTAATTATGGTTTTTATAATCAACCATATTATTATTATTATTATTATTAGTTAAATTTAGAAATATTAATGTTATAATGTTGAGGAGGTTTGATCATGGTCAACTATAATAAATTATAGTCAATCATATAATAATAATAATAATATAGTCAACCTTATGATTTATTATTATTATTAGTCAAGCTTATTATTATTATTATTATTAGTCAACTTTATTAATATTATTATTAAAAATTTTAAAATGTTGATTGTGACCAACCAAGGATGACCTCTGTTGACTAAGGTTAACAATGTTTGACTTTGATTAATCATGGTTGAATATAATTGAATATGGCCATGTTAAGTTGACTGACCACTGAACAAGTTTGACTATTGTTAAATTGGTTGAACTGATTATTATTATTATTATTATTATTCAAATTTATTAATAGTATTAATATTAAACATTTTTAAAGCTTGATTGTGTCGACCACAATTGACCTTGGTTGACTAGGGTTGACAATGTTTGACTTTAAACAACCATGGTTTCCTATAATTGAATATGGTTAATATAATCAACCTTATTATTATTATTATCATTATTACTATTAATCAACTTTATTACTATTAACGTTATAAGGTTGACCATGGTCAACTATTCATATTATATTAGATCATATAAAAATAATAATAATATAGTCAACCTTATTATTGTTATTATTTTTATTAATGGTCAATTTTATTAATACTATCATTCTTAAACATTTTAAAATCTTGATTGTGATCGAACAAGGATGACTGTAGTTACTTAAGGTTGACAATGTTTTACTTTGGTCAACCATGGTTGACTATGAATAAATATGGTCAAGTTACATTGACTGAGGACAACTATGGGTGAACAAGGTTGACTATTGTTAAATATGGTAAACATAGCGTTGGCCAAGTCTAATCATGGTCAACTATTTAAATATGGACTATAAAGGTTGAATTTGTTTGAATATGTTTAGATAATATGGTTGACTCAATTTGAATATTAATATTAATCTATAATATTAATAGGAAATTATGTTTGATTGAACTTGAAGAGTGCTCATTGTCAAATATAGTCAAACATAATCGAGCATAGTCAACCACATTAGTAATTATGGTTGAATAATTTTGTAATATCACATTGTGATGTTGGAGAAACTCCAATCTAATGTAATATTGAGACATTGGATAGATTTATGTACCAATTTGAAACCACAACATGTTTGGTCATTAATATTAATCAATAATATTAAGAGACAATCAAGTTTGACATAAGTTGAAGAACTATGTTGATAGCCAAACATAGTTGAACATAGTCAACCATAATGGTAAATATGGTTGACTAATTTTGTAATGTCACATTGTGATGCTGGATAAATTGTAATGTAATGTAACATTGTGATAATGTTTGTGGAATTGCGACATTTTTTGGAGACCTAATCCTCTATGGGTAGGTGTGGAAGGCGAACAGTCACAAATGGAGTCCACGTGACCTTGGAATGAAGAATCCAACGATCACACTAATTTACTATAAAATCACATCTATGGTTAATAGTAAATCATATCATTCCTATCCTTCAGTTCTGTCTATGTTTTTTTATTATCATGTGTATTTACCATGCATGTTTAACATGGTATCAGAGAAGCAGGTGAGATCCTGGCATTTTCAGATTCTGTCGGCTCCACTTTTAGATGTTATCCCTATCTTGAAGAACTAATATTCCCAGCTCCTAAATCAGTTTTGTGTTGTAACTCCTCTCTCGTGGGTCTATATTCACTCCCTGGCTAATCTATTGCTCAATTCTGCCATAACATATAACACTTATCTGTGTTATTTCTCTACACATCTGTCATTACCTTCCTATGGTAAAACCATTTTCATTGTGACATTAAATTCTGTTGCCCGATAGGTTTTGCATGTCAGTTATGCCCTATATTCTTTTCAGAAATTGAGTGTTTTATTCCACATTGTGCGCACCAATAAAATATTTGGGTGGAGGTACCTCTGACAAAACGTTCTTCACAGTTTCAAGACTGAAACCTCTGTGTGTTTATTCCAGTAAATCTCCTCCAATATGTTGTGAGGATTGTTGTCTTCATCCTCACCCGTAGGAGGCAGATGCTTTCTATTACCAATTCCTTGTTGATCCTTGCAGGAAACAATGGGTTGTCTGCTCATGGAGCTCTGCGAAAGTTCATCAGGTCGCTTGAGACTTCGGTTTAGAACCTACATCGTCGGCCTCCCGTGGCTCCCCTCAGCCCTTGACTCCATGGTGTCTGCACCAACGCTCGGCCCTAAACTCCAACATCATTAACTCCACGCTGCCTTGACCTCCATAGTCGACATACCCCTGCTTCCCACTCACTCCAATGTTTGGCACCTTTGCAATGCAGATGATTATATCCCTGTGTATTGTTTGTAAATATTCTATTTTCAATAGGCTCGGGCTTTGCCTGCTGTAATAACCATTTTATGGTTTTTGCGCCTGTTGGGAATCTGTAATTTTAGCAGATTGGTAAGACTAAAACTGCAGAAGCAACATCGTTTCAACCAACTTTGGGATTCTAGGATCTAGCCCTCCTGAATCCGGAGAGGGATCTCTCCAGTAGGTGCAAAGATGGATTTGTCTTTGAAATTTTGGGGTTATTATATTAGGCTAGTTATGAAGGCCAAATTTTTGTTTGTTTTTTGATGGTTGAGCATGAAAATTACTTGAGGGGAAAGTTCTAAATGCAAAATAGTTTCAAAAGTGAGAAGTTGCAAGTGAATAGAACAGCTTAGGCTAAAAAGATAGATATAACGCTGGTTTTTAGTCCATTGGGCTATGGAGTCATATATGGGCTTTAATTGAGCAACAAAATCAAGAGTGATCCAAGGGGAAAGTCATATATACCACAAGATTATTGATATTAAAATGATGGAATAGAGACAATAAAGTGTTGGAGGGGTGGAAACTGATAATAATTTCGCAAAGTATTTATAGTCAGTCCAAACAAGAAAATCCTCTTAAGAAACTGTTTAAAACCAACAAAGTGCAGGGCTAACCATTGACCTCTTGGACAAGTATGTATTAAAGCATCTTAATTGAAAAATGATCCAATAATCCACATAATTACCTTCAGAAAGTATGAAAACACATAAGAAAAAATGAAGTGTAAACTTAAGCTCAGATAAAGTACTTTTAAACCTATTCTGCTTTCAGTCGACACCAAGGGAAACTTTCAAAATCTGCTTTTGGAGAAAAACTAGGACCAGGGCACACCATATCTTCCAGAGTCATATTTAATAAGTAGATAAGGAAAATAACTTTCAAGAACAAGGTTTAAAGCAAACAGTAGGATGAGGGAACTCAAACATTCCTAACTGCTTAAACTATATTAAATCATTCTTAAATGAACAAGTTAGAGGAAAACATTGAGATAAAGATTTCAGTTAGAGAAGTTTATTGATATACAATAGGTCCTAACTCTATAAATGATGTCCTTTATCAGAGAATAGTGAAACAATATGACATACATGGAAGGAAAAAAATAATGAAGAAAGAAGCACTTCACCAGTGATATAGACCAGGATCCCAAGAAACAGCTTGTTATTAATGTCAAACCAGTTACAGTCTTCAAGTCCAATGTTTCAGTTCAACAATCATTTTCACTATTCAGCCTCTCTAATCTATCACAAGCAGGGCTCGAAGGGCCAGTGAACACTATTTACAATCAGAATTTTTTTCTCAAATATATTTCCAAGTTCTGCAACCAACAACTCACTCATCTTCTGTTGTAGTATATATAGAAGAATGAGGAGGTGAGATCTGATAAAAGATCTCAATTTACAATTAATACAGTGTTAATGGTTTCTTGGCCCTTGAGGGGCTCAATGAAGAAAATTACATGGGGATACTCTGTATTAAATGTTTTTACATAAAGATTAAGCTCGGTGGGAGCTTTTGTTGACCTTTGAGGCTCTGTGTAATGTTGAAGTAACTCTGCTGATATTTTGTCATTAATTTTCCTTGCAGAAGTAACTTTTTGGCTGTGCTGAGGTGAAAATCTTCATTCGATCAATAACTTCGGCCTCTAATTGAGTACTTTGAGGAACAGGTGGCACTATGGTAGCTGGGGAATCAATTTTCCTCAGATTGTGGTAGTGGAGGCATTCCTGCTTGATAAAACACTTTAGGTTCTCTGTAAAATGTGTTTTATTTGGGGATTAGGCTTTTGATAAGCATCTTAGACGTAATCCCTGTGAAACTGTCTCTAATCCTCTGTTCTGATACATTTTGGTCTTCGGCACTGATACCCTTTGACTATGTTAAATCCATGGTTTTCTTTCTAATATGCAGGGCTGCGCAGAGATGAAACGGCATCGATGCCTTATAAAACACCGATGATACGTGAGATTGAAAACCCCTGCGAATGATTTCCCTGATGAATTGAAGGCAGGAGGATCGTCACCCTCAACCTTCATAATTTCTTCAGACGTAGCAAAGAAATCGTTGGAACCCTGCAAAATACGAAAAATGCTATAAAATCCTGCATAAAATAGGTTGACTGCTTCAAAGGACGAGTGGAGGAAGCGAGGCCGTTGGATGGAATCATCCAATGGTCAGGATCAATCAGGAGAGATCGTGGAATGGGCGAAAGAAGATTGAATCTGATCTGTCAATCGTGCAGAGATCGATGGTCGGGAGTGGAGGTTGAAAGTCAAACGGAGGAATCAGGCGATGGAATATGGACCGTCGATGTGCAGATCAGATCGATGGTGGAGATTTATTTTCCGCCATGCCATAGCCCGGTTATCGCGTGGGAACCTTCGTTAATTGTCGGGCATCTTCGACGAGCGATCACCGTCTGATGGCCCGCCCCAGATTGGACGGTGGACAGCGATATCGCTGGGCATCCCGGTCCGAACGTTAATGCGCGATGGACAGCGGATGGATGGAAGTTTTGCAAATAGTACATGACGCGTGGTGGCAAGTGTATGGAATCATTGGCCATTGGGGGAAAACAACCTTTTTCCCTAAGGCGATGCGATGGATACTACTGGTTTTGGGCAACCGGCTTTCGGGCAGTGAGGACCACGCAAAGACGCACTCCGTACCGCCTGATCTATAGATCAGATCGACGGTGCGGAATGGTTCAAAAATGAAACTGGTGGAATAAATGAAAACTAAATTAAAAACCCAAGTTTTTCGAAAATATATCAGGTTTTAATGTTTTTCAGGGGCGGGATAAATATAAATATGATTAGGCGCCCGGCTAACTCAGCGCTTGGTTCTGGCGCTAGGGCACATGGATGAAAAGGGGTTAGAGACCTAGCTCGAGGGGGCTTAAGTCCAATACATAGAAAATATGCATTTTAATGGTTTTTTAAGGATTTTGAAAGGAAATGAAGGTTTCGATAAGGCCAATAAGGGGTCTTAGAACCTTATCAAGGGTTTTTATGACGTGGAAGGGGGAGAAACATGCAAAGGAGAGATTTTCATGGGAAATGAAGGGGTAGAAAATGAGGTTAGCTTTGGAAGAGGGGGAAGGGGAAAAAGGGTCCTTGCAGCAGTAATCTGGCTTGGAAATCAACAGGATTTCTAAGTGTAAGATGGGAATATCAGTGAATTTTTGGACAGAGAAAAGGCAGGAGGCCTTCAAGAGTTTTCAAGAGCCAACAGATTTTAGTAATGAAATTTGTTTCTTGAAGGCTCAAACATTATTAGCCACCTTTTGGTATAACAAATATTTATAGGTGGCTAACAATGGCTCCACTTGGGGATGGTGCCTTCTTGAAGGCATCAAGAACTTTCAGACCTACATTCTCTGGGAGGCTGACCATGTGCCTGATCCTTTAATGTTCTCTGGGAGGCTGATCAGTTGCCTAATGCATTGGTGTGCTCTTCCTGTGCTGGGATGATTTTTTCTGAAAATGTATTAGCAGTCATAAAAGCAATGGATCTTCATCAATACAACTTTATACCTACCCAATCCTAAAGATCTAACATTTTTTCCTTCATTAGAGTGCACTTGGATTGGAAAACCCTTTTACACATTTTATTCTTTTGAAAGCAGTAAATATAATCTAATTCTACTCCTTATTTCTCCCTGAACTCATATTTAACAGTTTAGTTCAGATGATTCTCTACCTAATCTACCATCTGTTGGGATTAAACTGTCCAACAGATTTTCATTCTCTAAATTTCTAAAACATAAATTTAAAAACAGTCAAGTCAAGATTAAGCTGTTTGACTTGCTGTGATCTATGGCATAAAGACAAGCTACACATAGACATTTATTTTTTAGAAAAAATAAATAAAAAATGGAAGGCTTAAGATCTGAAATTTGAAAACATTTCCTTCCTCTTTTCTACAGCTCTGATTTGACTCTTATTGAGCTGTCTTTCCTTTTTCTCTGATTCAGATTTTGAACTGATTAGAACCAGATTTTTACATATTTTTGACTCAGAAAATAAAACATATTTGAGTCATCTCTCTTTGGAAACTGAGGTTCAGGTTTTGAACATGTTTGAACCTTTCATTTCTATCCTAATCTATCTACTGATAAGCCAAGATTAAACAGTTTGGCAAATCGAATTTACTATCCTATCAGCAGAAAATTTAAAGCTAATTAGTCAATATTAGGCTGTTTGACTAACTAGAAGTGTGTTTTTATAGGAGTGGCATTTAAGCTTGCACACTTTCAGATTTGTTTCTCTTTTTTGGTATGGGGCTATACCTTTCTTGTTTTAACAATCTGCCCTCTTTTCCTTCTTTTCATTGTTTTTGTATTTTTGTTTTTTACAAATTTGAATGCAATGGTGGATGAAACATTTATAATGGAAAAGATAAAAAGGCTTCAAAACATAACATGGATCAATAGAAGTAATTCTCAAGAATCCTGCCATTGACAAGACCCCCAAACAATTCTGCCCCATTCAACTCCTGCAAGAAAAATGCATTGTTACCAGCAGCTGAATGAATAGAGTAAGGGCCAAGCCATAGATTGTCAAATTTTCCATGCTTGCCCTTGTCTTCCCTCCTTGAGTCCCACTTTAAAACTTTGTCCCCAATCTTGAAATTTCTGGCCTTTGTTCTTCTGTCAAAAAGTTTTTTAATGCTCTCATGTTTCTGCAATGCTTTGTTATAAACTTCCTCTCTGGTTTGCTAAATATGAATGGTCTGACTTATTCTTCTAATCATATCATTTTCTTCAGTTTTTAACTCTTGAATCAACTTCATCACTGGACCACCAAGGCTATTTGGAAAAATTTCATTAGTACCATACACAAGTTGGAAAGGTGACATGCCAATGGATTTCTTCAAAGTCAATCTGTCATCCCAAAGTGCATGAACAAGCTTTGTGTTCCAAGACTTTTTGTTGTCCTCCAACATTTTCTTGATTATGTTCACTAAGCTCTTGTTTGAGGACTCTACAAGTCCATTACCTTGAGGGTAATAGGCCGTGGAATGCCCCAATGTTATGTGATATTTGTGACAGAACTCAACCATCTTCTTTGATCCAAATGTTGTTGCATTATCAGTGATAATCTTGGTAGGACAGCCAAATCTAGAGAGAATATTAGTCTCCATGAATTTTATGATAATTGAATCATTGGCCTGCCTACAAGGTATGGCTTCTATCCACTTAGTGAAGTAGTCTGTGGCGGTGAGAATCCATCTGTGCTGAGCAGAAGATGGTGGATGGATCTCTCCTATGAAGTCAAGTCCCCACTGTTGAAATGGGGCTTCAACAGTGACTGGATGCAGAGGTAGGGGTAGCATTTTTCTTTTGCCTTCAAAAAGTTGACACTTATGACAAGCCATGATCATCTTGTGTACATCATGGAAAAGAGTAGGCCAATAGAAACCAACCCTCAAAATTTTGTTGGCCGTTGTCTTCTAGTACAAATGACCTCCACACTCTCCTTCATGGAACTGGTACTTAACCTTCTCTGCATAAAACTTAGGAAAACATTTAAGCAATAGACCATTTGCATTTTTCCAATACAGACATTTATCTATAATGTAATAGTTTACATCTTTCAATTTTAGGAACCTTGCCTTTGTTTTTGTCAAACCAGGAGGTGTATTTAATTTAAGCAAAACATAAATAATATCAGCATACCAAGGAGAATTCATAAAATAATCTTCAACAATAGGAGTTTAGAATTCTTCTTGGTCATCCAAAGCGTTAATCATATTAATATCCAGAATTTCAAAATTTGATTCGGCCATTAATCTAGATAGACCTTGGCCTTTGATGAGCTTAGTGGGTTTTATCTCTAAATCATACTCAAGGATGATAGAAATCCACTTACCTCTCTTACCATCTGGGTCCTATGTTAAAATGTATTTAACAACTGAGTTTGGGACAAAGGCAATGATGTGTGAGTGAAGGATGTATACTCTGAAGTCTTTCAATGCTTTAACCAAAGTAAATGATTGCTTCTCCATAATGTTGTACTTCAAAGGGGCATCCCTCAATGCCTTGCTAAAGAATGCAATAGGCTTCTCTTGACCTTGTGGGTTTTTCTGTAAAAGGACAGCAGCTATGGTATGTTCTGATGCAAATGAGAAAATATAAAAATCTTTTGAAAAATCAGGACTTATTAGAACTGGTGTTTTGGTCAACGCTTTTTTCACCAGTTCAATGGAATTCTTTGCTTCTAAGGTCCATTTTACCCCTTGCTCCTTTTTCAGCATGTTTGTGATATTCCTAAGGAGCTCAGCTAAATTAGGGAAGAACCTTCTCAAAAAGTTGATCTTCCCAATGAAATATTGCAACTCCTTGATGTTTCGAGGATGAGAGATTTGCAATATGGCCTCAATCCTCTTCGGATCTATCTTTATTCCCTCTTCTGAAATAATGTGTCCAAGAACTTTACCTTCTTGGAGCCCAAATAGTGTCTTCTTACGGTTTAAATATATTCCAAACCTTCTGCACTTCTCGAAAAATTTTCTCAAATGTTCTAAGTGTTCTTCATTTGTTTTTTAAAACACAGTGACATCATCAAGATAGATAATGATGAAGAAGCCCAGTTCTTCCGAGAATGCTATGTCCATGGCTCTTTGAAAGGTTTCTCCAACATTCATTAGACCAAAGGGCATTTTCACATACATGAAAGTTCCCCATGGTGTAGTAAATGCTTTCTTTAATTGATCAGCAGGGTAAACGAAGATCTGATTGTACCCTGAATAGCCATCCAGAAAAGAAATTCTTCTAGACCCTACCACCCTTTATAAAATATGATCCATCTTGGGTAGAGGGTAGTTGTCTTTTAATGACGCTTTGTTTAAGTCTCTAAAGTATATACAAAGCCTGATTTCTCTAGTTTTCTTCCTAACAGACACTAGATTAGATACCCACTCAGAATATCTAATAGAGACAATAATGCCAGCATCGTACATTTTCATGATCTCCTTCTGAACCAAAGGCAACTGAACAAGGTTTATTCTGCGCAGTCTCTGTTTGAGTGGTTTTTGGTTTTCTTTAAGGGGAATTTTGTGCTGTATTATTTCAGTGTCATAGGACTTAAGATCTTCATAGCTCCACGCAAAAACATCAGAAAACTCTTTAAAAAGCTCAATGTATTTGAGTTTAATGTGAGCTGGTAAAGTCTTAGACAGTTTAATCATTTTTGGTTTTTCCTCACTACCTATATTGCACTCCTCCACTTCAGTCTCTACAAGTTCCAGTTTTGGTTTATTTGCCACATCATTAAAATTGAACAACTCTTCCAAAGGAGCTAGACCTTTAGGCAAACTTTAATCTTTAGAGTGCAGAGTTTCTAACTCCCTCGTTTCTAACTCTGCAATCATCTTTGTTTTGTTTTTAAGTTTGCTAGATAACAGGTTTATATTAGTAGGTTCTGGAGACGGTTCTTCTTCATCAAGGAAATTTTCTTCACTACAGTCGGTATCATAATCTAATTATGAACTATGTAGTTCAAATTCATTTCTGAATTGCATGAAGTCTTCTATTTGTTTGTCATTATCAAACACCTGCCAATACTTTTCATTATCAGGTACAGCTGGTCTAAATTTTATCTCAGTTGTGTTGTCTTTGGTGCTATATGGCGTTAAACATGTCCTAGCTGCAAAGGCTAAATTGTGGGCCGCAATATTTCTTTTTCTTGGGAAAAAAAATAGCTTGGACTCCTCGAATGTTTTCAAAAGGTCCATGGCATCATTTCGGTAGGCTCTAAGTCTGGGATGATTTGCATTGTATTCCCCATTGACTTGCTTAATGAATAACTCTGAATCCCCATACACATTGATTCTTCTGGCTCCTAACCTTTTCAATAGGTGTAATCCTAAGAGAAGGGATTCATATTCTGCTATGTTATTGGAACACTGAAATTTTAATTTGCAGGAAATGCTTTCTATGTGGTTTTTTTCAGTGTTAGTAATCCAAACACCTGCACCAGAATTGTTCTTAGTGCAGGATCCATCAAAATACATACTCCATAGAGGAGATTTCTTAGTTTCATCCTGGTTACTGTCCCCTTCAACTAACGTGCTCAAAGGTTGTTGTGGGATCTCAGCACTTAGTTGTTTTTATTTTGATTCCCCGGGATTTTCATTTGTTTGAGGGTTGTTTTCTTGATTGTGAACGTTTAAGAGCAAAGGACATCTATCTTGTAGCTCAATACCTTTTTTTAGTTTGCCAGATTTTACAGGTTCAGCAAACTGTTTAGACATACCTACATTGGGTTCCTCTTCCTCCCTGTGGGCCATTAATCTTGATAAAGTGACTTGTTCACCAAGTGTTTCATCATTAAACATAATAAAAGAATCAAGGCCTGTATTTACAGAATACAGGGGAGAGTTTTTTGGTTTGTCTTGACTTGTAACTGTGAACTTCATGTGGGACTCCTTGTAAAGTCTTCTAGTTTGATTAAAAATAGGGATAGTCGCATAGGTCATGTCCATTTGCATAGTCCCTTGTAACTTAGCCCCCCAATATCTTGATAATAAAATTCCACATTTTGGGGGCACATCAGCCACAACAATATCCATGACTAAACATTTGGCTGGAATTTGGGCTAATTTAACGCAGAGGTCTTTGATTAATCCTAAAAATCTTACTTTGCTAGAATCAAAGGAGTAAAGGTCTTTGTAAGGTCTGGTAATTTCTAAACCCAGGCTCTCCATTACAGATTTTGGCATTGGATTATGAGAAGCCCCGGAATCATGCATAGCATTGTGAAACAAATTTTCATGAACGTTTAAACTCACATAAAAGGGAGGAACAGGTCCCTCTTGATATCTACCTTCAGTATTAGGACCAAAAGTCAACTTTGGTTGGTCATTGCTAAGATTGACTATGTCCTCATTTTCTTTTATTCTCAAAGCCTTCAAAATTTGGGTTCTATATAAATGTTGGGCAACTAACTCAGTCAAGGGAACAGAGATTTTGATCTTTGAAATTTCCTGCTCCAGGCTTAAAGGAATTTGACTCTTTAAAGTGCTGGTTTCATCCTTTTCTAACTGTCACTTTATCAGCAATATCAATTTGTTTTATTTACACTTGAAAAAATTGTTTTTGCAGGAGTACTAGCTGAAGTGTTAGTACTGCTAATGTCTGCACTCTGATTTTCATTGTTTTGAGTGCTTTTACCGTTTCCTTTATCAGAATTTACAGCCACTTTTTTTTCCTTTTGTTTAATCTTTTTAGGATTGGTTGCAGTGTTGTTTTGTGAAGATTGGTCAGAGGTTTTGCTGCTGGGGGGTTGTTGACTAGTTTTACTTCTAAGGTCATATTCTCTTTGCGGCTCTATGATGACATTTTCCATGTCTTGATACCAATTTTCATCATCATCTCCTTTGTCATCATAAGGTGTGTATAGACCTTGTTTTTATCATAATGAATCTCAAAGTCATCATTGTCTACCCCCAACATGTTGATATATTCTTCCTCTAATATTTCGTCTGTTTCCTCAACCTCACTTACATAGTTTTGATGAAAGGGAGGAGTGATCTGCTAATCCTCTTCCCTAGGTCTGTTTGGAGGTTGGTTCCTTCTAACATTCTGATTCTGGTTCTGATTTCTATTTTGAGGAGCGGCTTGGTTTTGACTTGCTTGTGCTCTCTTAATTATGCTCATCTCTTTCATCATCTCTTCCATCATTATCTCCATCTTTGAGTTGGAAGTAGAAGGTGTGGATTCCTCTCTAAAGGACACTTTCTTTTCAATTTTCATTCTAGCTCTTTTCCCCATTAAGTTGACTTCTACAGAAAGAGCACCTCTTTGCATATCTTCAAGAGTTGCAAAGTCTCTCTCTCTCTCTCAGCTGATAGGCCATCTCGGGGTCAAACCCTTCAGGAAATTTTTTTAAATCTGAGCCCTGTGGAGGTTTTAGTTCTGGGGAAAGTGCATTATACACACTGTTGAATCTAGTGCAATAAGCTTGCCCACTTTCCCCAGTGTTTCTATGGAGGTTCTTATAATCAGAAAGGACTTGGAGAGGGTTTTTCTTTACTTCCCATTTGTTTAAGAATGTTTGATGGAAGGCTTGGAGATCATTATTACTATGGGGGGCTAAACCTTTGAACCATTTTCTTACGTCTCCCCCTAAGCTCCGAGCAAATAACCTAAGCTTGACAAAATCATCATCAATATCATTTATGTCAAAATAGTCATTCATTTTATCCACATGTTGTGATGCAGTTGTAGTGTTTTTGGCATCATATAATGGAATTTTGGACTGATAGTCCTGTGGAAGATTGACTAATGGTACAGGGAGGACTAGGGGAGCATACCATGCAACCATGACAGGAGGTGGAGGTGGATTTACAAGATGGATAGTGGGCTGAAGTGGAGTGGTTTGAACAGTGGATGTCGGGTGAGCAGAAGTGGATGGACCAGAAATAGACTGCTGAGCTGATCTTGGATGAGAGACACCTAAGTTGTGAAGGAAATGTAAATTAGGAGGTGTGGTTTCTCTGCTACCAAGAGATTCACCTATTTCAGGAGATGATAGTGAAGACTCAGAATTTAATTGATCTAAATCACCAAGTGACCTAGTTCTAAATGGATTTACTAAGTCAACTTGAGATTGTTGTAGAGCTGAAAGATTTTCAGGAACTGAACTAGCTCTCAAGGGTGACCTGAAAGCAGTAGACAATTTAATCTTAGGATATTTCCTAAGGATACCTTCTAGGTTATCAACTACTTCAGGTGGGTCTGGGTCAGGGTAGGCTCTAGTGTGAATCTTTCTGGGAGCCACTATGCTATGTTATTAGACCCAAGTAAACAATAAAAGGTCAACCAGGTATGATAGTATTTGAGAGGTTAACTAATCTGTTTACACAAATCTTAATCCTACAGTCCTCAAACTGAATTTGAATAATATTAATGACAAAGGTTCTTCCCAATGGAGTCTTAAGGTCTGTTCAAGATTGTGGAGTCGCCAAGTGGAAGTTTTTAGCTCTTTTCAGAGGTAAAATTTTTTATGGTCCACCACCATGTTTATTGGATACCAATCCGAAATATTTTTTAGGTTTTTCTGAGTTATTTTTCAGTTTTGTGGTTTCTAATAATATCCAAACTTTGTTTCAAAACTTATTCACGGTTATGAGACAAAGACAGTCTAGTCTTATGGCTAAGCCATCTGATTTTTCAAGGTGAGATAAAGACTTAAAAGAATCCTAGGTCTTACCTAGTTTGTCAGTGATTCAAACAAGTTTCATCATGATTACCACTCTTTTGGTAGTGCTTGAAAAGGTTGCTTCATACTCTCAAGGTTTTATGAAGTTTTTCTAGGGAACTCAAACCAGAGATTGACTGGGAGGGCATTCACCAGATATGTCACCCCTGAAAGAGGATGAGAACCGGAGGCTACCTGGCCCTTTCCAGACTCTGTCTAAGAGTGTGGGAGAACACAACAAAGGTATAGGGTTTGGAGTCCCCAGCAGAGTCGCCAGAAATGTTAGGAATATGTAATTTTAGCATATTGGTAAGACTAAAACTGCAGAAGCAACATCGTTTCAACCAACTTTGGGATTCTAGGATCTAGCCCCCCTGAATCTAGAGAGGGATCTCTCCAATATGTACAAAGATGGATTTTTCTTTGAAGTTTGGGGTTATGATATTAGGCTAGTTATGAAGGCCAAGGGTTTGTTTGTTTTTTGGATGGTTGAGCATGAAAATTACTTGAGGGGAAAGTTCTAAATGTAAAACAATTTCAAAAGTGAGAAGTTGCAAGTGAATAGAACAACTTAGGTTAAAAATATAGATATAACGCTGGTTTTTAGTCCATTGGGCTATGGAGTCATATCTGGGCTTTGATTGAGCAACAACATCAAGAGTGATCCAAGGGGCAAGTCATATATATCACAAGATTATTGAAATTAGAGTGATGGAATGGAGACAATAAAGTGTTGGATGGGTGGAAACTGATAATAATTTCACAAAGGATTTATAGTCAGTCCAAACAAGAAAATCCTCTTAAGTAACTGTTTAAAACCAACCAAGTGCAGGGCTAACCATTGACCTCTTGGGCAAGTTTGTATTAAAGCAGCTTAATTGACAAACAATCCAATAATCCACATAATTACCTTCAGAAAGTATGAAAACATATAAGAGAAACAAAGTGTAACTTAAGATCAGATAAAGTACTTTTAAACCTATTCTGCTATCAGTCAACACCAAGGGAAACTTTCAAAATCTTCTTTTGGAGAAAAACTAGGACCAGGGCACACCATATCTTCCATAGTCATCCTTAATAAGAAAATGAAGAAAATAAATTTCAAGAACAAGGTTTAAAGCAAACAGTAGGATGAGGGAACTCCAACATTCCTAACTGCTTAAACTATATTAGATAATTCTTAAATCAACCAGTTAGAGGAAAACATTGAGATAAAGCTTTCAGTTAGAGAAGGTTATTGATATACAATAGGTCCTAACTCTATAAATGTTGTCCTTTATCAGAGAATAGTGAAACAATATGACATACATGGAAGGAAAACAATAATGAAGAAAGAAGCACTTCACCAGTGATATAGACCAGGATCCCAAGAAACAGCTTGTTATTAATGTCAAACCAGTTATAGTATTCAAGTCCAATGTTTCAGTTCAGCAATCATATTCACTATTCAGCCTATCTAATCTATCACAAGCAGGGCTCCAAGGGCCAGTGAACACTATTTACAATCAGAAGTTTTTGCTCAAATATATTTCCAAGTTCTGCAACCAACAACTCACTTATCTTCTGCTATAGTATATATAGAAGAATGAGGAGGTGATATCTGATAAAAGATCTCAATTTACAATTAATACAGAGTTAATGGTTTCTTGGCCCTTGAGGGGCTCAATGAAGAAACTTACATGGGGATACTCTATATTAAATGTTTTTACATAAAGATTAAGCTCGGTGGGAGCTTTTGTTGACCTTTGAGGCTCTGTGTAATGTTGAAGTAACTCTGCTGATATTTTGTCATTAAGTTTCCTTGCAGAAGTAACTTTTTGGCTGTGATGAGCTGAAAATATTCATTCGATCAATAACTTCGGCCTCTGATTGAGTACTTTGAGTAACAGGTGGCACTATGGTAGCTGAGGAATCAATTTTCCTCAGATTGTGGCAGTGGAGGCATTCCTTCTTGATAAAACACTTTAGGTTCTCTGTAAACTGTGTTTTATTTGGGGATTAGGCTTTTGATAAGCATCTTAGACGTAATCCCCATGAAACTGTCTCTAATCCTCTGTTCTGATACATTTTGGTCTTCAGCATTAATACCCTTTGACTGTGTTAAATCCATGGTTTTCTTTCTGATATGCAGGGCTACGCAGAGATGAAATAGCATCGATGCCTCATAAAACACCGATGATACGTGAGATTGAAAACCCCTGCGAATGATTTCCCTGATGAATTGAAGGCAAGAGGATCATCACCCTCAACCTTCGTAATTTTTTCAGACGTAGCAAAGAAATCGTTGGAACCCTGCAAAATACAAAAAACATTATAAAATCTTGCATAAAATAGGTTGACTACTTCAAAGGACGAGTGGAGGAAGTGAGGCCGTTGGATGGCATCATCCAACGGTCGGGATCAATTAGGAGAGATCATGGAATGGGCGAAAGAAGATTGAATCTGAGCCGACGATCACGCAGAGATAGACGGTCGGGAGCGGAGGTTGAAATTCAAATGGAGGAATCGCGATGGAATATGGACCATCGATCTGCAGATCAGATCGACGGTGGAGATTGATTTTCTGCCGCGCCATAGCCCGGTTATCGCGTGGGCACCTTCGTTAATTTTCGGGCATCTTTGGAGAGAGATCACCGTTGGATGGCCCACCCCAGATCAGATGGTGGACAACGAGATCGCTGGGGATCCCGGTCCGAACGTTAATGCGCGATGGACAGCGGATGGACAGCGATTTTGCAAATAGTACACGGGACGTGTGGCGGCAAGTGTATGGTATCGCTGGCCATTGGGGGAAAACAACCTTCTTCCCTAAGGCGATGCGATGGATACCGCCAGTTTTGGGAAACCGGCTTTCGGGCAGTGGGGACCACGCAAAGACGCACTCCGCACCGCCCGATCTGCAGATCAGATCGACGGTGCGGAATGGTTCAAAAATGAAACTAGCGGAATAAATGAAAAATAAATTAAAAACCCAATTTTTTCGAAAATATATCAGGTTTTAATGTTTTTTGGGGGCGAGATAAATATAAATACGATTAGGCTCCCGGCTGACTCAGTGCTTGGTTCTGGCGCTAGGGCGCCTGGATGAAAAGGGGTTAGAGACCTAGCCCGAGGGGACCTAAGTCCAATACATAGAAAATATGCATTTTAATGGTTTTTTAAGGATTTTGAAAGGAAATGAAGGTTTCGATAAGGCCAAGAAGGGGTCTTAGAACCTTATCAAGGGTTTTTATGACGTGGAAGGGGGAGAAACATGCAAAGGAGGGATTTTCATGGGAAATGAATGGGTAGAAAATGAGGTTAGCTTTGGAAGAGGGGGAAGGGGAAAAAGGGTCCTTGCAGCAGTAATCTGGCTTGGAAATCAACAAGATTTCTGAGTGTAAGATGGGAACAGCAATGAAGATTTGGACATAGGAAAGGAAGGAGGCCTTCAAGAGTCTTCAAGAGCCAAAAAAATTTAGTAATGAAATTTGTTCCTTGAAAGCTCAAACAGTCTTAGCCACCTTTTGGTATAACAAAATATTATATGTGGCTAACACCTGTAGCAAGGGAGAAATCAAGGGCAATAGGTTTCTGTTGTCCACTTTTGATGGGACATCTGCAGCCAAAGCTTAGGCAAGAAGACTCAATGCATTCTTCCTACTACATCCAGTGGTAGAGAGAGAAGCAGTGGATATTGCAGTGCTTCACCTTGAAGGGGAAGCAAACAAATGGTGGTTCAGCAATGTGAGACATGCAAAAGTTTCTTCTTTTGTAGATTTCACTCAGAGAGTGATCAAGAGATTTGATAAAGAGAGATCAGAGGAAGAGAAGTCCTCTTCATCTCTTGAGGAGACTTGTATCAGCACTATCACAACCTTGGAGGAGTGGCCTTCAACATCAGCAGTTGAGGGAACCAACACAGTGGAAGAAAGAACTCTTGCAGCCATGCAAGGTGTTCTCCAAGCCCATCAAGGTATGATCGTATTTCCACTTTCTCATATTGTAGAAAATCTTTCAGAAGATTGTGGAAATATGTTGTTGTATAACCGAGAATCACCACTTACTGCTAATCTAGAGCAGTAGAGTTGCACTGCACTATCCAAGAGTAGCAGTGAAGAAAGGAGGACCCATTCCTCATGGGGGAAATTAGATGTCAGCTTCATTCAGGAAGCAATGAAGACAAGGGGTAGACATATTGAGATGAGAAACATTTTCTCCTCTCTAGATGACACTTCTCAATGAGCATGCCATAGCTCAAAGAGAGACTTCTACTTGCAGCAGATCCAAGACCCCACTAGTTTTTGGAAATCATGCATGAGGAGGAAGTCTCATCAGGAGATCCCATGGAAGATGCACTTCAACATTCCATGAAGTGAAAATTTCTTCAAAGATTTGAGGAGGTTGGTGTCCTACAATGGGAGGATACCAAGTGTTTGCATAATGAGGTCCATGATCCACTGGTGGATGAGTGGATGTGGATGGTGAGCAAGAAGCTGGAAAGCTACTTGCAGATCTATGATATTGGGCAGCAGGAGGCATGGCTGCGTTGGCTACTCTTGAAAGAGTTTGGCCATCATCCTCTTTCTAAGGGTATGTGGAGGAAAGATCTGTGGCAAGATGCTTGCATCATTGAGCAGCAAGGAGTATGGACACATTGTGTTGATATGACATTATTCATATCAATCACCATGTTTTCACCACATGATTTATATGATGGAGGTATGGGGAGGCAGCAAAATCTTTTTTTTCTTTGGATGTTCTTGGGAGAGAAAGAGCAGATTTTCTCTCACTCTTTGCACGATGTTGCAGAAGTAAGAGATGGCACTATCATGGTGCAAAGGGGCTACTCTTTAGCCTTGGATGATCTGGAAGTACTTCCACCTTGGAAGGAGCTTCTTGTTTGTAGCAACATTATGGAAAATGTCTTTGGAAATGAACATGTCAAATAATGGAGCTATGTATTGGCAGGAGCCTATTTGCATAGGCCAACAGCGCTGTCACTCTGGAGCAGGAACTTATGGATGGAGTGTCCCTAGGATCCTTTCATCCGTGATGCACTTGATGGACAAGGAGAAGGTGAGAAATATGGGGTAATGGATGGAGACATCTATTGTTGTGATGTGTTCTTCTTGGCTTGGATTTCCAAGTACATGAGGAAGGATCTTCATGCAGCACATGATTCATTTCTCTTCATGAGAGTATGTCATATCATTATGGAGAGTTTATTCATGGATCCTATCATGATCTTACTTCTAGTATATGGTAAGGATATTGTTGTTGCATGTGGTAGGCTGCATACTCTTACCATTTCTATGCAGTGCATTGCTCCACAAGAAGGCAAGCTTTTCATTGAGCTCCATGATCAACAATGGGCAAAAATGTATGATGGAGACAGCCATCTCTTATGTGGCCATGAGCAAGTGTTGTATTACCTCATGTATGTTCATTTTTTGTATACATCCATCTACTATTCATTAGTAAATGTAATAACATACATATACCACCATGTATCCAGCAACCACTTGCCTTGTAATTTTCTGAAGTTGCAGTTGGAAAAACTACACTGTAACTTCATGGGAAATTTTTGGTACCTTCCTGCACCATATGAAACCTTCAGTATTTCCTTCCTCTTGATGCTAATCATGGTTCCAATTTCTGATGTTGATCTTGCTTTTGTGGGGAGCATGATTGGAGAGGAAACACATTGGTTAGATGTGTTCTTTTGGGAAGAGGATTCCCACATTTTCTGCATTGCATGTTCTAATGGGAACATGAGAGGAGATATGGCCACCACAGCCAAACACTTGTTTCTTTATAAGGTGGGCCATGAGTTTGATGAGATGCCATATGGTGATGATTTCCCATCCATCACATATGGAATGATTTGGGCCAGCTTGATTCACATTGTTGGGGAGGAGATCTTTAGAGATCTAGTCCTCATCTTGCCTCTTGAAGGCAACATTATTGTAGCCCATGATCAGCAAACACTCCACATTTATCTTAAATGGAGAGGAGGACAACTTGGGGTAGGCTATCTTGTCTACCATGGTCATATTTTCAGCCCACCTACACTGCAAGAGCTATTGGTGGAGGAAAATTTTATGGAGTTTCCATGTTGGGAGGTGACTCGTTTTGTATGGATGATTGCTTGGGGAAAGATGTTTTCCCAATAAATTACAGTTCTATCCTTGCAGTTGCTTGAGGAAAAGCAACATTTGGGAGGGGAGGACTGTAATATTCCTACTTAGCCCAAGCTAAGAGGAATATTCAATTTTGATTCATTTTCTGTTGATTGAATAAATGAGCCAAGGAGGACATGTAAAACTCCTGAGAATAATGAATAAATCAATTCCCATGTGAACAAGGACAAATATAGGCCATGTAAAATAAACACTTGCAGGTGTGATGGGTTTGAACTATGATACTGGGTCAACCTTGACCAAATCCACATCGCAGTCTAGATTCAATGTACCTCATGGATGCACAGTGCAGTTCTAGAAGGAGGCTCCACATGTGAAAGGAGCTAACTCATTGAAGTGGTTTAGGGTTTGACAAGGCTTTTATCCTATAAAAGGAAGTGGAGAGCAGCATGAGAGGGTTGTTGATGTTCGTCATTTTTCTGAATATATTGTATGTTCATACATATATCATTCTCTAGTTGTTTAGCTGAGAATAATGCTATTTAGCATTGGGTGTTCCTGAGCGGGAATCCCACCTCCTTCTTAGAGCAGCTCTTGGAGGAGACTTGTTTGTCTTGTCCACTATCTAGAAATTGGCCAAGCTTCATATTGCACCTACAGCGCTGATCCTTTTTAGGATTGGGTTGTCCTTGTGAGCTACAGCAAGTGGAGGATAGATCTCTTCAGATCTATGCATCTCTTGCACCCCTTTTCACTGGGAAAGTCATCTATCCCTTTGACAAGAGTGTTCTAGACCTTGGGAGCTTCAGATCTAGATCTTGGCATCAGGCCAAAGCATACTTAGAGTCTACATCACAGTCCCTTTTACAGTACTGCGTTATTTGGAGGAGCAGAATTGCAGGGAGTTTTGGCATCATCTTGGAGGAGAGATATCTAGTGATTGGATCCTTCCTTTCATTGTGGTGATCCATGGATTGGCCATCCAATCCATGTTTGTTTCAGATCTGATATGTTATACACCATCTACTTCAAAATTTTCTGAATATTACTACAGATTTGTAACTTAGATCTCAGATCTACCCTTGTACTTTCATGTTTTGTTGAGATCCCCAAGGGGAATGTATAAAGGAGCCTTTCTTGTATACAGATCTAAATTAGATCCATATTTTTTTGTACATATCTGCTCTAGATCTGAGTTATAATATACTACTGCTTCATCCCATTAAAATAACGTTGTCAATTTTATGCAGACTTTTATTGTGGTTGCAACACCTCATTTCTAAGGGTTTCTTCTTGTACATCCTTCTCCTTTTTGTTATACATTGTATAAGTTGTTGTGTAAATATATTTTGCTGATGTATAGCTGAAACATGAGCCTCCATATTTATCTCCTGCAAATATTGGGTTGAACTACATTATTTTCCAGCAGTGTTGTTTTCGTATTGCTGCAGTCCCTTCTTTGGGCATTTTCTAGCTGCACTAGGTGTAGGGAAATCTGTTTAACCCACCTAGGAGGATTTTTTTTTGAATCCCTCTTGGATTCAAGTCTTAGATTGTTAGATCTAAGGGATCCAAGTGCTGGTTTCCAATCCTGTAGCATACATTCCTGAAAAATGCATTTTTCAGGCATGTCTTGCTAACAGTCCAAATTTTGGGATATTACAATGGATTTCACATAGGAGGAGAAGATGATTGTTGATAGTCATTGTAGAGGTTTGAGGAGAAGCCATAGGAAGAATAAGGAAGATTCCAAGGCAAATGGAAAGAGAAAGAGTCAAGAATAGATTGACAGAGAGAAAGCTGAGATAAAATTCCATCTTGAGTTATTGATGGATATGTTACAGAGGAATAAGGAAGACCATAGGTATGGTTGGATTATGAGAAGAAAATTGAAATGGCATAGATTGCAAGTGAAGTGGGAGAATAGATTGAATTCTCAGATGAAAGAAGAGTTACTCAGAGTAAATGAGTATGAGGAGGAAGTTTTGGTATGTGAACCAAAACATGGCCCATTGTTTTTTGAAATAAATGAAGATACAGAGGAGAAATATACAAAGGATATTTTGAATCATATGAAGGATTCAGAGTAGCAAGAAGACCTAATGGCTGAAGCATCAAGTGAGACCGCAAGGTCTTATGTATTTAAAACTGAAAATTTGTATATGATTGCAGGTATTGTAGGAGATAGGCAACCTTTTGAAGATGTATTTAGGATGGATGAAGATCTTGAAGAAAAATTATGATGAATAAAACCTCTCAGATGAGGAAGCCTTTGAATGGTTGCAGTAGAAGGAGTTCATTGATGATTTACTTAATGGGAGAAGACAATCATCTAAAGCTGTCATGGAGATAGAAGATCAGAATATTATTCTGATGAAGAATGAAGGAATATTGTCTCAAAGAAGTAAGCCAATGAATTTGACTAATGTTATTGACGAAGAACAATTGCAGGAGAATGTTAATGCAGAAGGCGGGGCAAGGATAGCTCTTGAAGAGGGCTTACAAAAATACAATAATGCAAAGTGTGTTGAAGAAGGACGTGAGGCAGATTTGTCATAGGACAAAGAAAAGACAATCATAGGATTGAATGAAGAGGAAGGACATCTATTGAAGGATGTTATTAAATAAGAACATATTGAAGACTATAAACAACATCATGATGACGTACTTGTAAGGTGTCAAAGAGAAATTGAGTTGTTGGAGTATTTGTTGAAAGAACCGGGGTATGAGAGTGTGATTGCAGTCAAAAATGAAGGAGTGTCTCAAGCTTTGATTGGGACAGAGATATGTGTTAGCTTCCAAGTTTATTATGTATTAGCTAACAGAGAGGAAAAGGTGGATGAGTATGCAGTCAGACAGATGACAGACAATTTACTTCTTGAAAGTAAATTTGAATATAAGAAGCAGCAAATGGAAATTACAGAGGAAGATGTTTTCAAAGACATTAAGGATGTGGTGAAGGAATAATTTCCTTGTCAAGGGCATATTAAAAATTGGGTTTTGCATGGAAAAACAGAATTGATTCTGTGATTGAGGAATTGTGGAAGTTGATGAAGGGGCAGTCCAAATGGAGAAAACTGACAGCATAATGGATGACCAATCAGAATTTGAATCTGACTGAAGGAAGGAAAATGAATCAAAAGATAGCAGACATGTAGCATCAGCAAAGGTGTAGAACATTTGGACAATTACAAACTAAGGTTTGGGACCCTGGAGGTTTTCATCAGCATGTGAAACACATGATTAGGAGATCATGAATGTTTGCAACTTTGGGAGTCTGATGCAGGAGAATCCTGCTCGAAAAATCATTATATATTTGGTTGACTTAGGGGATCTAATGTTTGATAAAGAATTCAATTTATTAACGGGAAATTTGTATTTTTAATTATTTGAGTGAGAAATAGGTGTGTGAGGTTTTTTATATGTAAATATTCTCAAATATGTGAGAATACGAGAGATATTAGACTTGTGAAGATCTCATAAATATCCTAGGGATTAGGAAGTCCTTGAATAGGGATTTAGTTGAGTCAAAAGTGGATTTAGAGGATTTTATGATATGGTTGAGTAGATTGTGGATCTGAACCAGAATTGGTTGCAAAATCCTTTTCTATATATTTGTAAGCCTCAAAGGCATAAAGAGAGGTAATTTTAAATGAAGAAAAATAGGCCAAAGAGAGTGTGAGGGTGAGAAATAGACCAGGACTCGATATTCCCACAGATTGTATATCAAGTAATTTATATTTAAATATGATTTATAGATAGCATCAATTTGCATCTCTGGAAATTATCTTTATTTCTAAATTTGTAATTTATTTCTATGTGATATATCTGTTGGTACGTTGTCAATTTCATAAAGTATCCAACAGTTGGAGTGGAATTGATCTTCTAGTTGTAAAGGATTGTTTAACTATTAGAGTAAGATATAATTACGAGCTCAGTTGTTGTTGAATATGTCCTCAGAATTCATGGAGAAGACATGTTACTCTTCAAAGGGGTGTGATGTATTTTTTTTACTTCTAAAATATGTCCAATTCTCTGAAACCCTCTTACGACACACTAGAAAATATTATACAATGATTTGAAAAGGTTTTGATTCATTGTATTTCTTTTGGGATTCGTTTTGGTCTTACAATGTCTGTCAAGTATCTCTGAAGTCAACGCATAATCGTGACTTAGTTGGATTGAACGCTTCCTTGAATGGAATTTTCTCAACACCTATGTGACAAATCAAAGAAGGGTTTTGTTTTTTTTTAATTGAACTTATTGGGGTTTCGTTGGGCCATTCGAACTTGTCTTGCAATTATTTTAGCTATGATGTATGGAGTCTTGTAACAACATTTTTATCTATTCATACCATAACACTTATCATTAGAATGATAGATTCCAGTTCTGGAAATTATTGCAGCATCTTTGATTGTAATCGTTGAGCAAGCTTCTTGAAGATTGAAGGTGTTCCATTGAACCTATATTGTGGAATTGATATTGTATATCATATAAATAAGACAGAAGATGTGAAGCCTTGTTTATTCACAATATTTGGCTTCAACCATAATTAGGTGTCTATCAACAATATCGTTGAGGAATATTGCAAGGGGATCACTGAGAAAGGAATTGGATCCACTATGATCAAATATCTGGGTGGACTCGATGTGAGGAATCGAGCTTCTCATATTATTGATTTGGCTAAACTTGTTCTGCAATCAAGTAAGTGAGCATTGTGTGGGATTTTTATTATCATCGAGTAGGGTGGAGTTGAGAATAAGGTAGTACCATTCCTGTTCCATAATTTTGTTCCTAAAACAAAAATTTTGTTCCTGTTCTAGTAGTTTAGTTCCTGTTCTGGCATATGGATTCTTATTCGCACCTCCAAGGTTCTCACACATCAATCTACATTGAAGGTAAATGATGAGATGGGTTTTGAGCATCAGAGAGTTAACATGCTCATGTGTTCCCTTAATCACGCTTAAGTATTCCATTAGCGCAAAACTTTGAAAACTAATCCTTCCATGTGTATGCATAACTGATATTAGCGTAGTTTAATGAAATTAATAGAGATGGAAGGGTTGAAGTCTTTTTCTTGAGACTTATAGTGTAGCCTAGTATTTTAGAGCTACCTATTATGGAGGAATAGACCTGGTAGGTCATCAACTATGACCTTGGATGGATCATAGAACTCAAAATGTACTCTAGCATGACTTATTGTGTTGTGGGCAATCTCCATTATTCCAATATCTATTTTACTCATTTATTTTTTCATGGCATGCAGCGATACTCAGGTGTGGCTTTTTTTCGTTTGAGTCAGGTTCCATTAATGTACTCTACAAATCATGGTCCTATCTAACTCATTTCTTTTTTCTGGAAAATCGTCATTGATTATAGCTCTGTTGGATTCACATTGTTCCAAGCCCTTAATCCTTTAGCCCTTTACTTTAAATGACCAGGTGCTAAGACCACAGGAAAAACCTCTTAGGTGCTTACAATTTCTCATTCTCTAATATCTTATTACTTTAAATCTTTGGCACATATTCTTCATGTGACTAGGGCTTTTGACCAAGCATTGAACCAGTTGTTGACCCAATCATGTCCACATATCTGAGTGTAGTTCCTACCAACTCTAGTGGGAACAACCAAAAATAGAGGGACCTTTCCAAATATGTTTCCAACCCGTTCAAACCCTCAAGTGATATATATATCGTGAAAGAATTTTGAATCAATACTTTAGTTCGGTGAGGCCTATGGTCACTTAACAAATGAAAACCACCGCAGAACCTAAACCTGGGTGCCCTTTTACGACACTTGAAGAAATTTTAAATATCGTGAATTTTTTGACCCTGGTCCCATCTCCCAAGAGATTTATTATGGTGCACCTCTGAAAATTGTTGGGATAGAATCGTCGAGGTGATGTCCCATGGGGTCTGCCTCTGCAATTACGATCCAATAAAAATTTTGTTAGGGTTAAGGTTCCTAGCCACTATGTCTACCACCGTGTCCTGATGTTATGTTTCCCCAAAAATTTAAACTTGAGCCCCTTTTGAAATCATCGTGTTCATACCTCAGGGTAATGTGTCCATCCATGATGCACCTCTACTAATTTGTTTACCACTTGTACACTCACTTCCATGGGTTGCTTCCTGAGTGGTGCCATGCGCCATCCATTTTCGGTACTTGGCCACCCAAAAATACCAAATCCACATGCCACGTGTTATCCTCTGAATTGTGCCAAGTGTCTTAATATTTCAAATGTTGACATCATCTCATGCCTTTATTTGTTGATGACATATGCCACCATGGCTTCTACCTATCCTCCATGTCAGCTTTGTCGTCCAATAAAAGTGCGTCATGTGACCTTATACGATGTCACTAGTGTGGAGGTGAAGGGGGTTTGAGTCTTTGGGTTTTCAATGAATTTGTTTATAAAATATTATAAGTTCGTAGCAGCAATTTATTCATTAAATTCCTCCAACACATCTCCATATCCCAAGAGTCATCTCCTTGGAACATTGGTCGTGAGTTGCACTGGGAACTTCCAGGATTTATTCATTGGGGTTATGTGTCCCCTGTGGGACCCGCACTATACCTCATGAGATTTGAAACACGCCTACCCCGTGATGGCATGTGTATGCTAACTATGTTTCAAGGCCCATTCGCGAACTTTTGTGAAACTCCAAACTTCCACCAGTTTTGGAGACCACTAAAACTATCACCAAACTTGAGATGAGGATTTGACCCTTTTGGTCTGCAAAATTTGGCTAGCCATACATTTTTTGATCCAGGAATCATTTTTCAGACTTTAGCATACCATTGAAAATCTCTTTCTGAGAACCATTCAATTATGTCATTTCCAAGAGCATTTAAACTAATCTCTTGAGGAGGAAAATTATTCAAAGATATATCTCCCCCTTTGGCTCTTGCCAAGGCTCCAACTCCACCTAAATAGGAAACATGCCACATTAATGAAAAACACACTATGCATCTGCCATACTAACCCAATTTTCATCAATTCCAGTCCAGTTGAAATCAATTCCAAACACACTTGATGCCACCTTCCATCCTAACAATGCCAATTTTCCAACACAATGAACCTAATTTCTCTACTTACCTCTTCAACCAATTTTTTTTGTCTTATCTTCCTAATGTTTCTCATATACAGCATCAAAAGGTGATGGTGGAAAATAACTAAGGAAATTTCAAAAGATAATTTTTGGGTGAAAGAATGAAATTTCCTATTATAAACATGTTATATAAAAACCCATGACTCATTCTAAGTCTTTGGATGCTTCCAATCATAACCTCCCAACAATGGAACCACAGTACTGCTCTTATCCCTACCCATCTATCTAAGGATGAAACATTATGTAATGTGTTATCTTTGTACCCATTCTTTCCCACAATGTTTCCCAAAAGTGTCCAAAATTATTTGATTACATATAATTGATGTAGGTACTTCAAAATGCACCCATACTGGCAAAGAATAATTCAGCTATCCATGACCCTTGATGGTCTTCTTTCATAGAATAATCATACACGTTTTATTGAATCTCTCAAAGACTACAATTTAATAATCATGTCCTCACCTTGTCATTGGCCGCCTCCAATAGAATCCATAGAGATACACTTCCATGGCTAGTTGGGGGCAAGCAAAGGATTAGAATCCAATTTTTTAATTGTTGGATTTGTTGGTAAAACATAATACAAAATTTTGTATAAATTCATAACATTCTCTTGCATATTTCGCCAATAGACATACCTCTATCAATTCACTACAAATTTCCACATTAAAATTCCATCAATTCTCAAAGCATAAGCTTCTCGTATGAGTCGAATCCTTCCATTCTATGGGAAGAAAAGCTTTCCCAACCTATACAATAGTCTATCTTAAAGACGGTATTCATTCCTTTCAAACTCAATGGTTGTTTTATTATTTAGTTGATAATATGCACCTCCAAAATCAACATACCTCATATACTCTACATCACAAACTTCATGAGAAAATGGTCCAAGATTTATTGTTGTGTCCACATTGGAAATATTCATGGGTGGTCTAGCAGCATATATGCTACCTTGTTAGTTTTTCCCTTATTATACATGTTTAGGGGGTGAAATTGTTTTAGGAATTTCATTCACTTGTAATGATTTGTATGTTTCAATTTGGTACAACCATGAATACTAGATAAGTTGGTGATCAATATGGATCACAACTTCCTTGCATTGTGCTTCCATTTCTTCACCCCCTACACTAACAAATCATATGTGATATATTTCAACATGTCTCTATGGAACAATAAAAGTGTTTATGTATTCCTCCAAACATAATGAGAGCACCCTTGGCATACCCACTTTTATCAATTTCAATTTCAAATAGTTGATGTAAATTATACATCTCCTAAATTAGTGCATCATTGATATTTGCTTATAATGCTTTGAAAGACTATGCAATAAAAAAATTTCACATTTATGTTTTAATGTGAAATAGACTAGCAATCGCTAAAACCAATACAATGAACTTCTCATGTATTGCACTACCCTTATGAAGCTCCTTACCTCCAATACAAAAATAGGTACAAGGCATTCATAGATTAACTCAATCTTTAATTCACTTCCATATATCATGTTTCCAAGGTAAAGTAAGTATGGTTTAGGAAACTCATGTTTATTTAGGTTTTCCAACAACTATATCTACTTTAGTGCCTTCAATACCTACGTCAAATGAGAAACATGCACTTCCCACATAGTACTAAAGAGAAATATTTAATCCAAATATATGATTACAAAAGAGTCATAAAAGGAAGAAGTACATCATTCATCCAAATCATAAAAGTGGTTGGTGTGTTACATAAACTGAAAGGCATAACTAGTCATTCATAGAGACCTTGTTGTGTTTTGATAGTATTCCAAGCATCTTCTTCTTTAATCCGCACTTTTTGGTGAAATACTTAACTTCTTGTAGTTGATCTAAAAAATCATAAATCTATAACAATGGGTTAAATATTGATGGTGATCTTGTTTAAAGCATGGTATTCAATGTAGATTCTCTAAATTTCATCCTTCTAGTGCATGATGATAATTGGAAACCCACAATTAAAAAGGCATGGCTTCATGACTCCCTTCTCCAATAATTTCTGTTATAGCATCATTGATTATACAATCCATTTTTAGGAAAAGGAGATTCACAAGGCCATTGGATTCCATGTTCAACCTCCCTCTTCAGTCATGCTTTGGGTTCTTGAAACACTTTGTTGTATACCTCTACAAGTTGTTCTAGTTTTTATTTTTGCATCTTGCTACAATGTTCTAAGGATGCTTCAACCTTCATTTTACCATTCTTCAATTTTCATCGTTGTGCACTTATCAAGGAGAGTTGTGATTTGGCTTTTTGCGGATTGGAAATGAAACACCAACCATCCTTTACTAGGTGATATTGGTTTCCCTTTGTTTGAATTTACCATTTGTTTGAATCTACGTCACACACATATGTTTAGTGCTCCCAAATATTACCCTTCATATACATCTAGACCTAGTTATTACATCTACACCTATCTCATCAATGTAGTTTGCATCAATTGAAAAATTTAACTTGCATTTTTTGGTGACTCTTAATTCATATCTTAACTTACCCATATAGAAGAATAAGGTCGAGGTTGGTATTGCAATACCAATCTAAGTTTTTCTACTAATCAAATTGATGCTAAATTTGACTATAAATAAATATTTGCTTAAGCTAAATTTTTACTTGGGAAAACTTGGACATCTCCCTTTCCTCTTCAAGACTACGAATACAAAAACTTAACTTAAAATTTCTCTTGAGTCTGGTTTCCAATTTTTGCTGCTAATAAATCCTTCTTTTCACACTATGGTGATTTGGGAAAATTTTTGGATGCAACTTCTAGTGTTTGTCCTCCAAGTTCCCCATCAACATCATAATGTTTATAGCATGATTAAAATTCAGGTTTTATTAGGTAGTACCTTCCACTTTTTTCCCTTAAATGTCTTTTCTTTATCCCCTTTGATGTACTAAGTTTAGATACAAGAATCACCAATGGACTCTGGCTTGAAGAGCATCACCTACCTTTATATGACAATGCAAGCATCCTAAGTGTTTAATGAACCTTTTTAGCTTGAATAATACTCAACTAAATTGCTCTCTTGAAAAATTATGTGGTTTAATATTCCACATTCTATCCATATTTTTACTTAAGATAAAGACAATGTATCTTTTGTTCCTCCTCATATCCAATGGGATAAACTATGACTTAACTAGATCTTTCGACTCAAATATTTGAGTAGTAACATCACTTTTCCACCATGCCAAAGTATGGCCTTTCAACTTCAAATGGAAAAAATAATTTTTATGTGCTCGACTCACTTCATGCACACTAAAATACGTAAAACTATTGTTCTATATTCATCTTCAATGCCATTATAAATGGCTCCTTGTTGGATTCTTGTTAAAATTGGAAACTAGGGAAAAATTCCACATTGGACTACTCCTTTGAAGAAGATAATTATGGCATTAGATTCCTCTCTTCGAGAGGACCAAAATAGATCTAAATATCATCAAATTTGGATAAGTAAAAGTGGGTTTTTGAATTTATTCTCTCACATGAAAATTATCAAGGTCAACCTTATCTCTATGTCGACTCAACAGATCCCATAGACACGTCTCTTGACCCTCTACCGAATTGTATAAATAGGGGTTCCTCCACCCTCATTTGGGTATATCCTAAAAGAAACTCACACTACAAAGGATCTATGTTTGGTCATAGATTAGGAGCATCCAAGAGGAGGAGCAGATGAATACTAAATCCTTTTCAATATTTTTTAGATGTCGAGTTGTCCTTAAAGCAGCACCAAGTAATAGAAGGTGATTTGTGGACTGTTGGGGCATGATTTAGGTATTGTTTTGAAGCATTTTTGTGTGGGAAGATATTTGGTAATAAGGCCATAGACCTGTAATGAAACTTGGAGGTTCCAACCCTAGATCATTGTTTGGAGAAAGGTCATGAGTCTACACAGTGAGCTAGAAGTAGCCCTACTAGCCAGCGAAGTATAGAGGAGCCTCACAAGAAGGTAGTCGCAGTTTTTAGAAGGATACTTGAGCAGAATATTAGGGCTAAATACGTCTAGTAATTAGCCCTAACTAGGATGAGACCAATAGCAGAAGGAGTAGACCCTAAACAGTGAAGCGTGAAGGTATGTGCATGATTTTTTTTTCTAGCTGTTGGGTCCAAGTTTTGGATCAGATTGTATGGAGGTACTATTTGGACAGTTATTTTTCCATCCTCATCTTCAGTAAAGAAGGTCACATACATATCCAAGATTGAGTGGCTCTTGAAGTCCGATAAGTAGATGCATTATACGGAAGTGCAGAGTTGACTGAGTTATCTCCTTAACATTTGGATAATGGCATTGCTCAACATATTGGCAAGTCAATTTGACTTTTTGTGTACTCTCTCTCTCGCATTCTCTGTTGAACATTTGATAATAATAATAAGAATAATTGATCAAGGGTTTTTCTCTTCTTGGGGTTTTTCCCTGGCTTGTGCCATATTCATGTGTCCTCTTGGATTGGCTTGTACTCTATATTATTTATTTATGTTGTTGCCTAGGTTAATATCAATATGATAATAATCAAGGTGTTTCTAATAGAAATGGATTGATCACTGGGCCATATGAAATATTGAAGTAATTGTCCTTAGCAAGAACATGTTAATCAAAATTTAACATGGTGTCAAAGCTAGGTGAGGTCAAACCCAAGCAAGAGTAAGAATGATCACTAATTCTGTGTGGGCTCATTTTCGCCAAGATGAGTCATATAATTTTAAAGATGTATTTTTTGAGGCTCGTATGGTACATTTCAAAGTCAAAATTCGCTTATGATCTATGGAATCTGTTGGAAATACTGAGAGGCGGTTTGAATCAATACTTATTTTACAAATGTTATTTTTTATGATAGTTAAGATCACTTATAAATCAAAACACAAAATGAACAATAAATCATTTTATTAATAAAATTGACGAGGACTCCAATCTTCTTTACAGCGAATCAAGTGAAATAATGATTCAGGGCTCCAACCCTAGATGAAGACACCAATCTTCAATCAACTAGGCTCTGACCTGTATGGTGCCAAGCTCCAACTTGGTCTTTATGACGTTCTGACCTCAAGGGCTCAGACACCATCCATTCTTGCAAAGTTTCTTCTAGAGGATTGATGGGATCCATTATATTTGTCCTTATGGTATGCCCTACAATTATTTTTCATAAGCCCAAAATTTGTATTAGAATAGAAAAATCAAAAAATCTAATTTTGTACCTAGAGGATAAAGTGTGTCTTGATGAACTTCTCAAGTCATTATGCCTTGAGGTCCTTTGATGATATCCTTTGTCTCTTGCATCCTTGACACCTTCTGTATACCTTCTTGGAGTAGGGTTTCATTTAAGGTTATATTGATTAATCTTCTTTCTTTTGTTGGAACTATGGGCATCAATATCTCTTTAAATATTCTCCTCTTCCTTGTTGCTTGATGCATTAGAGTTTGCATCATTTTTTCTTGAGGGTTCACCTGCATAACCAAGTCCTGATTTATCAAGGGGAGATATTTGATGAAATAGGATTTCATCTAGGGTTTGGCATATATTTAGACTCTTGTTCAAATGATCAACTTATTTCCTTAGGAGATCAATTTATTATTTCATCATCTTGCATTCTTTATCCTTCTTTGCTAGATGTTTCTCCATTTATTCCTCCATCCTTGTTGCCTCACATGATTGGGCCTTAAGTGAGGTGACATCTAATTTTAATATGGAGATATATTCATCCTTTTTTTCTAGTTGGCATGTCATGGTATTTCTTTCCTTTTCTACTTCAACAACTTGTCCTTCTAGGAGGGCCAAAACTTCCATCACATTTTAAACTTCGTGTGCTTGTTTATTTTCTTCTTCCAACTGAGATTTAAGGGATAAGACCTCTTCCTTGTATTGACAAATTTTTGCTTCAATTTTTTTCAAGTCTTCGTGCCTTTATTCAAGATGGTTTGACAAAATTTCTTCCATTTTCTTTGCTTTATCGAATTGATTTGTCATGGATATGACTTCTTCATGATGCATTTTTTTTTGTTTTGATGAAATTTCTCCTTAAGATTGGTGAGCTACTTATCTCTTTCTTGTACTCGAAGCTTGAAGAGATCAACTTCCTTCCTTGTCTTTTCAAAGTCATAGTCACCATCTTGTGCTTGCTTCTTGAGCTCATCTTTTTCCTTATTCAATCTTCTTATTTCTTCTACCGCAAATTCAAGTTTTGCCTTGAGATCTTCTTTGAGGTCTTCTTCATTTTCTTCATCTTCTAGGTCTTCCTTGGCCTTGATGTCTTCACTCTTGTTTTTAAATTATTTTAAGGGTTTTGGATTTTTTTTCTTGTTTTTCATCATCTTCTTGATTAGAGGTCAAGATCAATGCTCCTTTTTGCTAAAAAGTGTAACTAGTATTAGTCTTCATATTGACTATGTAATTATGTATTAATGTAAAAGAAGACAAAGATAATAAAATATGTTCTTGGTATGCTTGCCTCATGGGTTTCATGAGCAAGGTTTTATTTTAGGTCAATAGACTACTTCTTGATGTCTATTAGGATTTTTCTTCTAGTTATAAATATAATTAAGAGTCATGTATATGAAGAGTCTAGTCAACAGAATATGCCTCAAGACCTTGTCATGAAACCGTGAAGAAAATGGCTCCAGAAGGATGCTCAATGCAGTCCTCAAATAGCCTCATTAATGCTGGAATATAAGCCTCTCAAGTTGGCTGGAAAATACTACTGGAAAGTCGGCTCATGAACAGTCACAACCATTCATGGTCAGGTCGGCTTATTACAGGATCCAACAACTATAAATACCCCAGAAAACTACGCATAAAAGACAGGAAAAAATCCGCACATCTCTGAGTTTTTCAGACTGTAATTGCAGATTAGAACAGTTCGGATACCTCTACGTTTTTCAGGCTTGATCACAGGAAGATAAGTTTTGAAGTTAAAGGTGAATTAAAGGTACAGTTGGCAAGATGAAGAGGAGATAGAACAACGAAGGGAAGATGGTATAAGTTACCTATGTTTTGGGTTAAATATGCCATGTCATGTTCCAAGATTACAGTGCAAAGAAGAATGTGTTTCTGGGTGCGTAAAAAGGAGGAAATACAACAAAGAAGGATCACAAGATAACACAGTGATAGGCACTCTCTGTTGTGAAGTATACATCTACTTCACATATCTATAGTAACTTCAAAAAGGTTGAAATAACAAGACTGTAATCCTGTGTGTGGACAAGTACGTAGAAGAAAGAGAAGCCAGCCAGGACAATCACAGATTAGACAAGTGATTTCGGTCTTGAGATCAAGAGTATAGGAGGCCGAAGCTAGAGGAAAAGGAGTTCACTAGGAACCGAGCTTTCCTAGGGTCAGTACAAGGGAGTGAAGAAAGGAAGATTAGCATACGAAGCCAAATGGAGCAATGATAAGGTCTTGGAGGCATACAAGAGTCAAGGGTTTTTCATGGTCATGGTACTTGTCAACTGAAAGTCTATAAGAAGAATTCCTTATGGGTTTTCCTCTCCAAGAGGGAGAGGTTTTTCCCTGGCTCTAGGAGCCTAATTTTGTGTCTCGTGTATTTTGATAATTGACTTGATGAAAATACTAAATAAACTAAAGAAGAGAATACATAAGTAACTCAAGTAAGCTCATAAGTAATCATCAAGAAGAGAATTTGAATTAATCACTAACCCTCCAAATTCTCAACACTTTTGAGTGAAGATCTTGAAGTTTTTCCCACATATCTTTTGTTGATGAACATTTTTTCATTTTGGCCTTTATAGGATCTGGTAGCCCACTCAAGATTTCCTTTATTGCTATTGTACTATGTTTCTTAGATTCTTCATCTTCTATTGTACTTCCAAGAATCACTGAATCCCATACTTCAAAACCTTGAGTCATTAAGAAATTCTTTATTCTTAACTTCCATATTTCAAAGTTTCCATTGAACAATTGAGCTTTCCCAATTTTATTATCCACTGAGGAGGTGACACCTTCAAAGGATTTGCAAGCCTTATTCCTTAACTTTGCCATTTTTGTTTTAATTATCTACCTTCCAGGTGTTAGGTTGTGAGTGAAGGCACTAGCTCTGATACCAATTTTTGGAAATACTGAGAGGGGGGTGAATCAATATTTCTTTTACAATTGTTATTTTTTAAGCCAATTAAGATCACTTATAAAATAAAACAATAAATTATTTTATTAATAATATCGATGAGGACTCCAATCCTCTTTATAATGAATCAATTACAATAATTCTTCAAGGCTCCAAACATAGATTAAGACACCAACCTTCAATCAACTAGGCTCCGACCTGTATGGTTCCAAGCTCTTGGTCTTTATGAGGTTCCAACCTCAAGGGCTCCAACCCTATCCACTGGCATAGGCTCCAACCCAATATTCTTGAGGACACATATCCTCTAGGGCACCAACCCTATCAATTTTATTTAGCACTTCAATGTAGGTTGAATGGTTCTTCAAGGCTTCCAATGTGTTCTGCAACAAGCCCTAACAGTATATTCAAGTTCGTGAGTCAACAATTTCCTTTCTTAGCACATCAATGACAACTTTATGATTATCAAAAAGTGTCTCCACAGCTCTTCATGTCACCCAAACAAAATTCTTATGGGTCACATCATGAGGGCTTCAATCAAAGCATCATTATCTCCAAGGGTGCATTCATTATTAGCTTAAATCTTCAATAATGCTTTCTCAAGATGTATTCACAATATCTTTATTATATCCTAAACAAGCTTCTTGATATTGGCTTCAAGGATGTTCTCCTATACTTCTTCAGAAGCCTTTACTTCAATAAGTAACCCTTGTTAACATAATCAACTTCAGACCCATGCACTCAAAAGATGCTCCAAGATTTCTTCTTATGGGGCTACCACAAATGTCTTTAATAAAGGTCCAAACAATACCCTTGGAACCCTTTATGTGCTTTATGGCTGCCCTCAAGAAATTTTCAATGAAGCTGCTTAAGCCTGCTTCAGATTGTCCTCAACAAGCTATTCATATGTCAGCAATTTTTTATCCAAGCCCAACAAATTTTCCCAAGAAAACCCAACAAATTACAAGGTCTGCAGAATGTGTTTCCAAGTTCTATTCCAAGGTCTACTCCAACTTCTTTTCTACTTTTCTCCAAAGAATACCTAAGAATTTTTTATATTCTTCTCCAACTTCTTCACTGTATAAGGGCTCTTTTAGGTCACTTTCAACAATATGTCTTTACTGCAGAAGAGCTCTTCTAGGTCACCTTCAACAAGATGTATTTATTGTGTAAGGTTAAGCTTGAAGAGTTTCCTTCACTATTTCTTCTACAGCCTTCTCTAACAAGACTTCTCAGGTGTCTTTAATGGTGGTCTTCAAGGATGGTTTTTAGGAAGGTTTTGACAAATCTGCAAAAATGAGGTCTGCTCCTAGAGACCGAAACTGAAGTCTCCCACAGATCTGCTTTCCAAGTCTATTATTCAAATAGATGAGACTGCTCAAATTTCCATGAAAATATTATAGAGATGATTGTTCCAAGATGCACAAACAAATCCAAAATTTTAGGTATGCACAGTTCCAGAAAATGGTTGAAATAAATGTTTGTACAGTACTGAAGTAGGAGCTCCACAGGACCAAAATTTCAGATGCTACAGACCTTGTACAAACCTGAAATTGGAGAAACGTTACAGGTCCAAAGTTTCAGAACTGCAGGTCTGAGGTGTTGCGGCTATGTGGTTGAGAAACACAGCCACAGACCATGTGGATTGAGGAGGCTAACTCCTCAGCCCGTATGGCCCTGTGGCTAAGTGTCTCGACCACAGGGTGACCTTGTGTGGCTCTCAAAAAAAATTGTAAATTAAAAAAAACAAAAAAACAAAAATATTAATTAAATTTTAAAAATTTAATTTTTTTCTTCCAAATTTCGTTATCATGCCACCAAAGTGTTCTATAAAGTCTCGTTATTTGGCATGGGCACATGGTCAACGAATCATTTCTAACAATGATCACCATGACAAGTGCAATTATTGCAATGCCACAATGCATGCAGGCATAAACAAACTAAAATACCACATAGCTAGAATTCCTGGGAATGGTGTGGGATGTTGTCAAAATTGCCTTAATGAAGTCTAGAAGTCATTAAAGAAGAAAGTTATAAGAGAGCAAAAAGAAAGTATGAGATTGTTGGGATAGGTAGATCTTCATCTTAGAGTGAAACACATTCAAAGTCCAGGTATTGGTAACTCCTCTTCAAGTGTTGTAGCAAACATGAGTATAACCTCTTCTTTCTTCACTACCCGTACAACTCGAGGATCTCAACCAACTTTGGATAGTTTTAATGAAAATAAGAGGAAGGAGGCAGATATGGAAGTGAGGAGATTTTAAGACCATAACAATCTTTCATTCAACTATGCAAAGTCATATTTTTATCAGCCCATGGTAGATGCCATTGCAAGTGTCGGCCTTGGAAACAAAGCCCCATCTTATAATGCACTTAGGGGGAAAGAGCTAAATGAGAATCTTGAGTGTGTCAAGGAACAATTGGATAGCATTAAAATCTCATGGAAATTTACAAGTTGTACAATTATGTCTGATGGGTGGACAAATCAGAGGGGTAGAACAATAATAAATTTTGTTGTAGTGTGCCTTAAAGGAACCATGTTCTTAAAATCCATTGATGCATCTGCAAATGTAAAAGATGCACACTTGTTTTTTACATTGTTGGTTGATGTGGTGGAGGAAGTTGGGGGTTGCAAATGTTGTCCAAGTAATCACAGACAATGTAACAAATTATGCGGCGCAGAAAGGTTGCTTTGTGCCAAATGTCCCACCATTTTTTGGACTTCATGCACTACCCATTACATAGAATTGATACTAGAGGACATTGGAAAGTTGGAGTGGGTGCAAGATGTTGTGCAAGAATGCAAGCAAATTACCAAGTATATTTATAATCATGCTTGGGTGTTGAACCTTATGAGGGAATTCACACAAGGTGAGCTTAGTTGCCTAGCTATCACACGGTTTGCTACAAACTTTATTTCCCCCAAATCCTTTTGTATGAGTACCAAGCTTTGAGAAGATTTTTTTGTAGCTAGCAATGGGTATTTTGGAAAGATAGCACAAAACCAGAATCATTGTCTGTGAAAGCATCTATCTTTGGTGATAGTTTGTGGGACAAAGTCATTGATATTGTCAACTTCACTGAGCCCCTTGTGAAAGTCTTGAGATTGATAGATGGAGAGAAACCTGCAATGGGATATATTTATGAGGGCATGGACATGGCCAAAGAGACCATCAAGACTTTCTATAAGGAAATGAATCTAAATATCTCCCTATATGGAAAATTATTGATTCCAAGTGGGACAAGCAACTACATTCACCATTGCCTGCAGCAGGAGCATATCTCAATTCGAGCTTATTCTATAATGAGGGGTTTTGTTGAGAATTTGGGGGGTTGACGATTAAATCAAATTCTCTTCTTGATAATTACCTGTGAGCTTACTTGAATTACTTATGTCTTCTCTTCGATATGTTATTTAATCTTTCATCAAGTCAATTATCAAAAATAACCAAGACACAAAATTAGGCTCCTAGAGCCAGGGAAAAACCTCTCCCTCTTGGAGAGGAAAACCCGCAAAGAATTCTTCTTATAGATCTTCAAATGACAAGTACCATGACCAAGACTCGGAACTTGGACCTAGATATGATTCCAAGACCTTGATTCAACTTCTTCAAACTTGATACTTCTCTTCTTCACCAATCTGCACTAGTACTAGAGAAATCGGTCTCCAAGTTTTACTTCTTATAGCTCAGTCAAATATAGGGACAGCATTATCTTCTCTTTGCATATACTTTTAGTTGAATTCCTTGAGTTGTAGTTAAGAAGGTAAATCTCAGATTTACCTTCCTCACTTTCTCCTACTTTTAAGACTACCTTTCTTCCTATGATCATTGTTCCAACTTCAGCAAAATCTTCCTTCAAAATGATTGCCCTTAACTTTATATTCTAGGATCTTTGCTTAGTTCTGGCATCACAAAACAATGTATTACCGTTGTGATATATCCTCACCTTAGCTGAGATAGCTTAGACAAATCCGCAATTAACCTTCTGTAACAGACTCCTGAAATCCGTATGGTAAACACGAATAAGTCTGCATTTTTTTCTTGTCTTATTATCCACACTAATTCACCCTTGAGATCTGAGCTTACTCCTGCCTGAGATCCGAAATTCTTCTAGTCTGAAATCTGCACTTTCTTCTGGTCTTTAATCTGCATCACACATCAGAGCAATCCACATTTTTCTGTCCTCCAAATGGCTGCAGAACGGATGTATATATAAGGCATTGTTCCAGCCTCTAAGCCGACCACAGTCAACTATGGAGCCGACTTCCTTGCTAAGATTTAGGCTGACGTGAGTGAGTTTGTTCCGGCATTTAATGAGGGTTGTTGAGAGCTTTTCTTTCCAGCTTATCTTCCATTTTTCCTAAAAGTCTTGGAACATGCATTACTAGACTAGATCCTTCATGAATGTGACACTTAATTCTATTTAAACCTAGAAGACAGGAACCTAATAGACATCAAGAAGAAGTCTATCTACATAATAAATCTTGCTCATGAAATCCATGAAGCAAGTAGAACAAAATACATTATATTACTTTTGTCTTCTTCTTTACATAAGTACATAATTACATAGTCAACATGAAGACCAACCTAGTTACACTTTTCAATAGGTTTAACATTCAAAGAGATCCCGAGGTGATGAGAGGTGTCATGATATGCATTGAGAAGATGCTCTTGAATCAATATATTCAAGAAAAAATCAACATACAACGAGATATGTACAAGGAAGCATGTGGCATGTCATACAACGAGATATGTACAAGTAAGCATCTGGCGTGTTTGGATTCATCTCAAGCCAACGTCTCAAGGACAAGAAAATGCCCTGTAAGTGCAAATTTTTAGAACTTAGCTTGTAATTTTTCTAGTTCTCTTTTATATGTTTGGAATTGAAAACTGATAATCTTTGTTGTTATTTTTTTACAGCTCATTGTTGGATAGATTGTTGTAAGCACCACAATCACAAGAATTTTCCATCAGAGTTCTAAGCCAACCCTGCAACACTTCTTCTTGCGAGCGCAATTGGTCAGTGTTTGAGCACATCCACAACAAAAAAGAGAAACAAATTAGAGCATGAGAGTTTGGAGAAGTTGGTTTTCATCTACTACAACCTTTGAATGCTCACAAAACAAGTGCAGCCAAAGGATACAGATCCAATTTAATTGGATACTATTGATCTAGAGTCTTATTAGGTTGTGGAAGAGTCTCCTTATTTGAGTTGGCTTGAAGAATAGACTGAGGATCTCTATAGTTTGCCATCTCAAATGGAGACTCCAAATACATCTGCCTCACAGTTGCTTCAACCTTCAGCCTTCTGATGCTAGTATGAGCTATGTTGACCACTCGATGTCAACAATCCCATAGTAGTACACTCTCATTTTTGCAAATGGGATTCATCATGTTCGAGGTGTTCACGTCATTCAATTTTCATCATCAGTTGACAAATTTGTAAACAATGTAAATCCATTATGCATGTTTATGATGTAAATGATCTAAGAAAGACCATCAAGTATGTAACAACCTAGGTAAGTCTAGTATTTTGATAACGATTATATCTTAGGAGGTTTTTTGTGTCACTGATTCATTTGTGTTTATTGACACAAGTGATCGGCAGAGTTTTTCCCTCCAACCTCACCCCAAAGCTAGGGTAGATTTTTTCGTCAAGATACTAAGTGAATCTTAGTGTTTTCTATCGAGTCTTTGTAAAAGTAATTTGGGAATAATCCTAGCTAATTGGCTAAATTGCTTTATTACAAGCTATTTGGTCTACTAGATCATGTTTTGAGTCGCAGAATTGGGTATCTATTTGAGGGTCTATCACAAATGGATTTTCCCTCTTCATGTATCAAATTGTATTTCTCTTATGGTGTTGGAAAAATAATTGAATCCCCTCTCAGTCAATTAATTAAATTTTCTAGTCAAATTAAATTAAAAATCTTAAGCCAGAAATTTAATTAATTTTAAGTTATTTAAAATTCTTCAAAAGCAAAATTTGTGGGTCCCTAAAAAATAAATTTTTAAGCATCTCAAGCCAAAGGAATATTGAGAATTTTAAGAAATTTTGGACCCTTGTACTTTGGTGGTTAAGTCAAAGTCAAAATTTTGAGGTAATTAACTCAAAAATATTATTTTTGAGTTAATTAAAATGAAATTAAATGATAAATTCGAATTTCCTCAAAAAAATTATAATTTCGACGGTCCAATTTAAAAGATGATTAAATCTTTTTCGACAGTTGAGATTACTTTGACATGGATCAACTAAACTAGCCATTAGAGTTTTTTATCTTATAAATTAGAGGACTTTGTCAGTCTTTCAGTCATCCGATCTCTTGATCGTGTACTTGCTCTTGAAGCTCACTTGTAATATTTTCTGGAATAATACAAAATGAAGTCTTTGGGGTTTTATTTTGATGGTGGTATTCCTCTTCAACATTTTATGGTAAACTTGTTCGTTATATTTTTCCGGTAATTATTTTAATGAATTGTTGATTAATAGCTCATGTAGAGTCTTGTAGAGTAATCTATTGCATAGGTATCTTGTTTAGTTTACTGAATCTAGGGTAAGAATTTTAATTGGATTGAGTTAGCAAGTATCTATTACTCTTAAAAATTTCATTTTTATCTTATTTCTCTATTGATTTAACGGTTTAACTTTAAATGTGTAAAAATCTTTCGGATTTAGAATTGGGCATTTAAGGAAGTCCTCGGCTAGACCAGACTCCCAAAGAAATAAGATTTGAAGAGCCCTCCGGATCTAATTCTCCAGGCTTACCTTAAATTCCATTTTTGCAAAGTTTTTCTAGGGCTTGTGCTTAAATTACAAAATTTATCTTAACTTTTATTGAATTTAAAGTTAGATCTAGCTAGCAAGAGCCTTATCTTCAGATATGAGAGCGAAGTCAAACTCCTCAGATCTGGCAGATCTGCAACGCTTGTGCATAGATCTGCAAATATATTATATAGATATGTAATTTACATGTGTAGATCTGAATTTTTATAACATATTTTTGAATTCTAACATTTGAGATTTTAAGATTTTCGCTATTTTTTTGTACATATTGCATATTAGGTTTTTTCTTTTCACTTGTGCAAAAGTAGATCTGAAAAATCAACCAAGAAAATCTTCAGATCTGAGCCAGATTTAGACCCTAGAGGGCAAAATTTGGGCTCAATATTTGTTTGCAGGAATAGATCTGAAAAATCAACCAAAGAAATCTTCAAATCTAAGCCAAATCTAGACTTTCGAAGACGTATAAGCTTTTAAGATTTTTTTACAGGATTTTGGTCTCCACATTATCCCAAAATTTCAGGTGAGATCTTCAAAGCTTTGGGCGAAGGGTTTAAATTCTAAACGCTTATTTTTTGCAAATTTTATTACAGCAAGCAAATCACAAATAATTAGGCCCTAAAAACACATTTCATATGGTTAAAATTGTTTAGAATTGCAAAATCTTCATTTTCAAAATTTTTGACCATTTGAACATTCTTTAATTTTGTCTAGATCTGACTTTGAAGCTTGTTAGAAATTACTGCATAACTATAAAAAAATCAGATCTAAACATTTCTGATGCATATCATAAATAAGTTCTAAAAATTTTCAATTTTCAATTTTTCGACAAGTTTTTAGACATTGTGGAGATCATTTTCAATATTTTCAGTTTGTTGATCTGTTATCAATTTACTGTTGTTATAAACTTGTAAGTTCTGAAAATTACTGAATCAAACTTTTAAAGCCTTAAAACTGAAATTTTCAAGTTTTAATATATTTTTTGTTATTTCTGAAAGTATTTGACATTTATTTTGAGCAGTTTTATCTTGCTAATCTATCAATGTTTCACGATGAATATATCTAAAATTTCTCTTAATCAAGCCCTAAAAATTGATTTTTCTTCAAATTCAACAATTTTTACTATTTTTAGTCATTTTGGACATTGATGCCGGAGTCGTTTGTTTGTTGATCTAAATTACTGCTGACTATAAGAGAAATTTTAATTTTTGGATTTGCATTTTTAAGAATATCATTTAATCCATAAATTGTTTGATGAAATGTTTATTTAGCATCTAAATTGCATGGTTTTTATTGATGATTAATTGTTGAAATTTAAATACTAATTATTTTCTTATGCTTCAGTTGGGTCTGATGATCTAAGTTTTGGGAATGTTTTCTATCAATTAAAATGTGTAATTAAGTCTTGTTTCATTTACTTGAATTTAGATATTTATCTAATTATTGTAGATTTGCGACGAATTGTATATCTTTTAAATTGAATAATCTTTTGGCATCTTCATAATTAGCACCTCCGCTTAAGTACTTCGTGGTTAGATCAGATTATTTATAACCTAAGTACTTTAAGCTTTTTAACTTCACCTATCATCTTCAAAGCTTATTTCATCTCGCCCCTTCAAATCATTTTCCTTGCATTAGCATTGCATAGCAGCAGTTTCTCATCAAGTACTTGATTATAATTTCCTTAGCAGGATAGTTGACTCCATAAAGCATTGGTATCAGTTTTTTTCAAATTCAACCGAATCTTTTAATCTTGCTAGATCTTTTATAAGTATTTGATCGTTTAACTGTGTCTCCTAAATTGGTTGGTTCCCAACTAGTTCTCCTTCATTCCATTTCCATAAAGTCTACCCCTTTAGTCTGCTATAAGGAGACAACTTAAATAAAGAGATTGGAGATGAGGGTGACAGCCCCCGATCTGAACCGTTGTCGTAGTGCCTAGACATTCTATGCGACAAGAAGCTCCACGAGGGTTTATTGTAGGCGACATCGTCCATGAATGACGAGACTCAAGATTGTCATGAGACAATCATTTATCATTTATGACATATGTATTTGAATTTTGAACTTGTTAACTTTTTTTTAATTATGGAATTATTATTCTTTACTTATTCAGTGTATATTTTGCTTACAAAAATCAAATATGTTATGTTGTACTTTTATAGATATGAAATGATGTTATGAATTATTGCATATCTTGTGGTTTTTATAGGATTGAAATTGTCATCAGTTTCCTTTTTGTGCTTAAAATTTACCATATTTTAAGGGTTTTTTTTTCATTTTGACGAGTCTTATATGAGTTTTATACAAGTCGTTCCCGAGTCTTATATGAGTTTTATACAAGTCGTTCCTGAGTCTAATACGATTCGACGAGTGAATAGCCAGACGAGTCAGTACGATTCGTGCAACATTGGTGAAGACCAACTAATATTTTCGTGTTCAAAGATGCAACCAATTACTCACTATGAAGAGCAGCCTTTTCAAGTGAATTTGACCTTTTTCCAGCAACCACACCAAAATCTAGTGGTGTAATTGTTAGTGATTTTACATTGTTTAAATCACATTTTATATGCATATCGATTCAACAGTCCTCAAATACCCCCACGCTGTTTACAAGTCCATCCAATCAACATGAGCAATGCTGACTAAGAGGTCTATGAACTGCCTTGTAATACTATTAGCATGGAACTGGGCACTTTCAAACATCAAGTCAACTCAACGAATCAGCTCCCTTTTGAACCAAGGCCATCAATGCCTTCATAGTGAAGGAATTGCATGGAACTGGGCACTTTCAAACATCAAGTCAACTCAACGGATCAGCTCCCTTTTGAACAAAGGCCATCAATGCCTTCGTAGTGAAAGAATCGGGCAGTCTTACACAAAGCCATCAGCCTCTTTTTCAGGAAGGAACAACGGCCCTTTCAAGACATCAACGTCTTTTCAAACATGGCCTCCTCCCAAACAAAGCTCATTCAAAGTAAGTGATCAGGCTCATATCAACGAATGGGACCAACCCCTTTCAAACAGATCGCCTCCTATGGAGAATATTGGTCCCTTTTAATAATAGAGTCATGCCCCTTTCTGGAAGATCAAATACCGTACTCAGACAGCACTACCCAAAAGGAAAAACAGAGGCAGTACAAAACAATATATAGACTTGTCGACAGTGAAGGAATTGGGCGGTCTTACACGAAGCCATCAGCCTCTTTGCAGGAAGGAATGACGACCATCAATGTCTTTTCAAACATGGCCTCCTCCTAAACAAAGTTCATTCAAAGTAAGTGATCAGGCTCATATCAACGAATGGGACCAACCCCTTTCAAACAGATGGCCTCCTATGGAGGATATTGGTCCCTTTTGAATAATAGAATAATGCTGCTTTCTGGAAGATCAAATACCTTACTCAGACAGCACTACCAAAAAAGAAAAACAGAGGCAGTACAAAACAATATATAGACATGATGGGAATGTCGACAAGAAATACAAGACAGTATTTCACAAACTAAAAGTAGACTTCCATCATTATTGGGCCATTCCCAGATTACCATAATAACAAATCCTAGCTGACGACAGTTTAACCTGTGACTCATAAATGAAGGAGAAAAGATTTATTCTCAGCTTCAGTGCTCTGTGGGATACAGAAATTTATTCAATGATTCTTCTTGGCCATTTATTCAGAGGATTGCACTCCGTAACAGATGAATTACACACGGAATAATGAAGATCACATGTTTGGGCACACATCTAAACAAACTATTTCACAAAATTGCAATACACTTCTACTCCAGTATTTCTCGAATTGTGCCTCATAAATGCACATAACATGTATATAGTACAGATCTGACTCAAATAGTAGAAGTAAACTGTTGTGCCTCATAAATGCACATAACATGTATATAGTACAGATCTGACTCAAATAGTAGAAGTAAACTGTTGAAACGAGCACACAATTAGATAAATAACATTTTATAATGAATGCAAACTGAAATGATTTTACATATCATGATCATAACTGGGACACAGTACAGATGAAAAGTTATGATTCACCGGAATATTCTGAATACACTGCAACCACTTGTTTTTCTACACAAGCTTCAATTTCCAGGGTTACTTGCTAGAGAATCTATAATGATTTGATATCCTTCTGGTACTGGGGCTCGCGCTTGCACATGTGCCGCTAACTGAGGAACATCCTCATTAATATCGAGATATTTTGCTAGAAGAAGCAATAAGTGAAAATCAGATATGCGTTTCACAAAGGACAAATGTTTTGTCCTGTCAAGGTGATTCTTTAATGCCGTTAAAGTAACAGGAGATACTCTGTTCTCAATGGGAAATGTTGTTGACAGGGGACCCTGCAGGAGATAGAAACCAAGTCATATGCATGAAATGATAAAAATTAAACCATACCAGGAACAATAAGCAAAAGACAGTACTGAAGCAACCTATAAAAGCATGCAAACTGTACATGTCTAAAATGTTAAAACAGTTATCCAAACACTACTATCAAATTTAAATTTTAATAAAGTGAAAAATGGCTAGCAAATTGGGTCAAAAAGGAAAATAGTACAAGGGTACAAAAATATCGATGAAAATGTTATAAAGTTTTCCAAATAGAAATACAAAGCAACAGAAAAAAGAGTCTGTATTCCTTAATATGGGAGCAAAGATAACTTCAACAAATTGAAGAGGTTCTCAACAGGAGTTCATGTCAACAAGAATTTGCCAGAGGTGATTCTGCTCCAAAGGTCTATCAAGCAAGGGTTTTCATTGCCCTCTTATTTGTAAATTTTTGCTGTGGATGCCTTAGGATCTCCTGGAAGCTGCATTCTCAACCAGAGATTTTTGTTAATAAGGACTTGAGGAGATTCTGCTCAAATGGCCTATATGGTTTTCCTTGGCCCCCTATTTCCATATTTCTGCTGTGGACGCATTATGATATCTCCTATAAATTGATTCATTGCAAGCGAATATGAGCACTCCCCTCCGTTATGGAGAGGTCAGTGTGAATAATCAGATAATATTAAAAAGGAATATGGAACAACATTAGGTTGAGCATCTTATTTTTCTGAAAAAGCAGATACATTTGATGGGGATGCTACGCCTTTCAGTTAGGTAAACCGTAAGACCAAAACATTCAAGGCAGAATTGGCAGTTCAGCTTTCCACTAGGATTGCCATTTTCCATGGAGATGTTTATTCTCTTGAGACTGAGGATAAATCATAAGACAGATAGACTAGCACTGCTTGCCTATGTTGGGAGGGGTAACCTGTATAACCCCAGCCTGGTTCACTGATTTATATGGCTTGGATGAATAATTTTGTGCAGTGAGGTAATATATGATGCATTTTCAATGTCTGTCTATCTACCCTATGTAGTATTTACATATGACAATTAGGCCTTACTTCAAAAGAGAACCAGCCTACGAATGAGGCAGATCCCCATAACAGTTCGTTGTAAACATAAACACAACATCTTCATCATGCAAGCAAACTCTTACACTAATGAACTATAATTTGTCCATCAGCTCATTATTTTGTAATGTTCCACCAAGTTTCTGCGATGCAGGGATGCGGGAGTTATGAAACACATCCGACGTACACATGGAAGCACCCCCAAAATTTCTGAGTGTAATAGAGGACCCCACCAAAAATTCTAAAAGATTAAAATTAAAAAATATGAAAACTAAAACATAAATCATTGAAATCTTACACAACAATGTGCCAATTACGTAAGTCATTAAATGCATGATGCAACATAATAACTGTAAATGATACATGTAAGGATGTAACAACATAATAACAATTCACAAATCATCTATCACCATTGCACGTTTCCTTACATTTATAAAAATCAGAGGATACAGGTCTAGGTCTTGATATAATTGATCTAAGAACAGGTCAAATGACAAATAAGCATCACTACTCAAGGCAATGCCCCAGCCCCACTAGTCTCCATATCCAGCTACTACACAAAAGAATGCGGACCAACCATGGGATGTCCTGTAATATTCCTTTTTAAGGATATTTCTAAAACACAGCAAATGGTACAGCAATGGAATGACTCCAAGAGCAAATATTCAGCAGTACATAAAATAATAGGAACAGCTTATGCAACAGATACACGTTAAGCAGAGAAATCACTGAGCCATTTCATTATGCTGGGAATCACAAGTGATTACAATAGGTGCCCAGATGACAATAGTCAATTGGCACAAGCAAACAAGAGATATTCTCGGGATGACAAGGGTACAGCGGTTCTCCAGTTGCGTCCAAGCGGCTGGGGATACTGCCGCGTGCTGCTAATGACTCCCAATTCTACTTCAGGCCCTCATTGGGCACGGACTGTCACTGCACCTTCACCAAACACGAAACCCCCCAAATGATAGTATTAAAGAGCTCGCGCAAGATGGACCACGGTCTTCCCACACAGACTGCGCCACCACTTCTGACGCTGCTCTGCAACAAGTTCCAGACCCAACCTTCTAGCAAAACAATGATAGGATTGCCTCACCCGAGCAGGCACTCGAAGTCCCCCGGGGCTAAGGATGAGATCTCCGCTCGGAGACACTCGACGCACTGAACAGTGCTGCAGACTGGCTAAACAGTCAGCGTGCTCAAGTCTTAACGACCAATGACAATTTCATAAAATTCAACAACAACCCAAAAACAAGGAGGCTCTCTTCCTTTTGTATGCGGCCTTCCTCTTAAACCCTAGACTCCTCCTTTCCCGCGCAGCCCTTCTCGACCCACGCTGCCAACTCAGCCCGCGTACTTACCTCCGCGCGCTCGGATGAGTCCACGACCCGCTCAATGTTATTTACCATTAACCATAGGCGGCCAAAATTGGTCCGAATTAATATTCCAATTAGCTATTGCTAATTGGGAATATTACAGTCTCCCCCGGCAAAATGTTGCTTGACCCCAAGCAACTGTAGTGATGGGTGCTGCAAGATCTTTTCACCCTCCCACGTAGCATCCTCATCCGGCAAGTTCTTCCACCTTACCAAGAACTCCCGAACTGTTCTATTCCGCAGTTGCTTCTCTCTGACATCAATGATGGCTTCCGGCTGCAGCACCAAATGCCCTTCGTCATCCGTGGGCGAAAGCTCCTCCGTCGCTGTCACCTGTGGTCCAAAAGCCTTCTTCAGGCACGATACGTGGAAAATATTATGAATCTTGCTGCCTTGGGGTAGCTCCAACTCATAAGCAACTTGTCCCACCCTGCGTATCACCCGGTAGGGTCCATAAAAGCGGGGCTTGAGCTTTTCCACCCCCTTCCGCTTCAGAGTGCACTGTCGGTATGGCTGTAGGCACAGGTAAACCAAATCCCCTACTTCGAACTGTCTCTCTACCCGACCCTTGTCGACATACAGCTTCTGCTGATTCTGTGCAGTGGCTATGTTATCCTTGAGAGCCCGGAGGATGTCCTGACTCTCTTGGATCCAATCCTTGGCTCTCGGGGCCTTGCTGGCACCAAACATTACATCAACGAAAGACATAGCGTGATAGCCATACAGTGCATAAAACGGAGACATACCAATAGACATGTGATGTGTGGTATTATAGCAATACTCTCCTAGGTGCAGCCACTTCAGCCACGCTCTCTGCTGCCCGCTGACATAATTTCGCAAGTAGCCTTCCAGCCACTTGTTAACGCTCTCTGTCTGCCCATCTGTCTGGGGGTGGTAGCTGGTACTTGGTGTCAATTCCGTCCCCACCAACCGAAAAATTTCCTGCCAAAACCCGCCCATGAAGCGGCTGTCCCGGTCACTGACAATGGTCTTGGGGAGACCATGCAACCTGAAGATGTCCCAGAAGAACAGCTCTGCCACCTGCGCTGCTGTATAATGTGCGGATATGGCAAAAAAATGTGCATACTTTGCCAGCCGATCGACGACGACAAATATGCTATCCTTGCCCTGCACTACGGGCAACCCTGTAATGAAATCCATCGAAATACTTTCCCACTTCCCCTCGAGAATGGGAAGGGGCTGCAACAGTCCTGCTAGATGGTTCATCTCTCCCTTGTTGCGCTGGCAAACTTCGCACTCCCTAACATGCTGGAGTACGTCCCCCTTGAGGCCCTTCCACACGAACCTCTCCCGGATGGTCCTGTAGGTCTTGGAAAACCCCTGATGTCCGGCTAACGGTGAATCATGAGACGCCTGAAGTATCTTCTTCTTGAGCTGGGAGCCCACAGTCAAGACCCTGTCTCGGTAATAGATAATCTCATCTATCACCCTGTACTTATCGTCCGCCACCTGACCATCCAGAATCTCACAAGCGAACTTGTCCTTGGAGTACTCCACCAAAAGTTGAGCCCTCCAATCCGCCTCCCAACTCATCAGGGACAACGTAGCCGGTCTACGTGAAAGTGCATCAGCTACCACGTTGTTTTTCCCTTTGACATACTCGATGTCGAAATCATAAGCCTGGATTTTGCTGATCCACTTTTGCTGCCTCTCTTGAAGCTGTTTCTGCTCCAAGAAGAATCTGAGGCTGTTGTGATCCGTCCTCACCCTAAACTTGTTACCCACTAAGTACTGCCGAAATTTGGCCAACGCATGCATCACGGCTAGCATCTCCTTATCGTATATAGGATACAACCGCTCATGGGGAAGGAGCTTCAGGCTCTCATTAGCTATAGGGTGGCCTTCCTGCATCAAAACTGCGTCGATCCCTTCTCCCGACGCATCACATTCCAAATCAAAAGGTTGCGTGAAATCGGGCAGCACAAGCACTGGGCAGCTGCTCATAACCTCCTTGAGCCTGTCAAAGGCCCGTTGCGCTGTCTCCGACCAACTAAATGCCCCCTTCTTTGTCAAATCTGTAAGCGGGGCAGCGAGCTAAGAGAAATGCTTGATGAACTTCCAGTAATATGTGCAGATGCCAACAAAACCCCAAAGTTCCGTTACGTTCTGTGGTTCTGGCCAATCTCGGATGGCCTTGATCTTTTCTTCGTGGACCCTTACTCCGTCCACTCCTATGATGTGTCCCAAATACAACATCTCAGTCACCCCGAACTCACACTTGGAGAGCTTAGCATAAAACTGTTGCTCTTCCAAGATATGCAACACGGCCTCAATGTGCTGGAGATGCTCCTCCCAAGTCCTGCTATATATCAATATATCATCGAAAAAGACCAACACAAACTTCCTCAGGTGACTGCGGAAGATGTGGTTCATGCAAGACTAGAAAGTGGCTGGGGCATTGGTTAGCCCAAAAGGCATAACCAAGAACTCAAAGTGGTCGTACTGGCACCTGAAAGCCGTTTTGGGTACGTCCTGCTCCCTCACTCTAATCTGGTGGTACCCGGACCTCAAGTCAATCTTTGAGAAGAACTATGCTCCCCTCAACTCATCCATCAGCTCATCAATCCTTGGTATAGGGTATCGATTCTTCAGGGTCTTTTTGTTCAAAGCCCTGTAATCGATGCGCATTCGCAATGTGTCGTCCTTCTTCTTTACTAACACCACGGAGGAAGCAAAAGGGCTTGGTGCTCGGTCGGATGTGTCCAAGAGCCAGCAGCTCCTGGATGGCCCGCTCAATCTCGTCCCGATAGGCCTTAGGGTGCCTATAGGGCGTGGTAATAATGGCCTAAATGCCCTGCTCCAACTCTATCGTGTGCTCAAACCCCCGATCCGGTGGTCGGCCTAGTGGTATATCCCCGAACACTGTGTCATGCCTGTCGAGGACAGCCTGGATATGGGGAGGAACTGTCTGCCCGACGGTCCCCGTTTCTGATGCCCGGAGCTCTACTGCCCACTCTATGTCTCCTTTCCGGAAGGTTGCCTCCATCCGGTGAGCTGAAACAACCTGAGGTGGGTAAGTGTGCATCCCACGTATCTTCTCATGCTTTCCCATCTTCTTATCATCCCACTCCATCTCCAAGGCCTCCCAATCCGTGGTGACCTTCCCCAGAGTGATCAGCCATTGTACACCCAAGACTACATTGGTGTCAGGTATATTGACCACAAAAAAATGGTCGGTCACTGTGTAGGTGCCCATAGTTACTGCCAGCTCTGGAACGTATCGCGCACACTGCATTGTCTGATCCCCTGGGACCAATACGAAGAATCCATCGAAGCTCTCTGTCTGTATGCCCCGCTGCTCAACCATCTGTGCGTCGATGAAGTTGTGGGTTGCCCCACTGTCCACCAGAATAGAAACTCGTTGCCCACGTACTGTCCCTCGGACGCGCAGCGTCAAATACTTGGGCACTCCTCGCAATGCTGCAAGGGTTCCCCCTGTGGGTGCGAAAGCCGCACCACTCGCTCCCGGAGGTGACGGTGGCCCATGACCTTGCGTTGTCTGCCTGTCTCCTGCCTCTCCATCCTCATACTCCTCCTCTTTCCCACTACTCTCGGAGAAGACCTCTATAAAATGTGCCTTTCCAGTCGCACATCTGTGCCCCGGCGCCCACGGCTCCTGACAGGTGAAGCACAGCTTTTTCTTCCTCAACTCCCTCCTGGCGTCATCATCTAATTGTCCCCTACCCGGATTCCCCTTGGGAGGCGGGGTGCTCAAATCCTTCCCTCTCGGCTGGAAACCCTACTTCTGGGGGTAAGGTGTTATGGTCCTGGGCAAGGCATCTTGTAGATCCCGGGTCCTGCCAATAGCGTCCTGGAGTGTGGATGGTCTTGTGGATCTGACCAATCCTCGAAGTGGCTCCGCCAGCCCTTCGATGAACATGAATATCATCCGTGCCGCTGATAAATCGGGCACCCTCACTGAAAGCCTCAGGAAATCGGCAATATATGCCTCTGGGCTTCCGGTCTGTTTGAGCCTTGTCAGATCAACGAAATGTTCCTTCGGATCCCTCCGGTCGAATCTCTCCATTAGTCTCCGGGTGAACTCGGCATATGTGGTCACAGTTGAATGCCCAAGTGTCACCATCCCATGGAACCACCAATTCTGAGCCTCACCATCCAAATGCAGCATAGCCACCTTGATGGCCTTCGTCTCCGCCATCTAGTTGAGCTAGAAATATATGTCCAGCTTCTCCACCAAAGACCTTGCCGAACTGCTTGATGAACCATCAAACGTAGGCAAATGATATCGGCTTGCTGAACGCTGGGTGTCTCCTTCATGATAGTGCCGTGCCCTCTGTAATGGTCACGGGGTCTGTGGTCCCGTTTGAGCTGGACAAAGTCTCTGAACAGAAGCGCCTCCCTGAACTCCTGCCCATATATCTGGTATTCAGCAAAATAACCACCTATGTGGTCAGCCTCTGGTTCCTCCTGCGCTCCCGTCCCAGTATCTGCACTTAGAAAAGTGGGCATAGTAGCACGAGTGGGGGCATGTGATTCCTGGTGCAGGGTGGTAGCCCGCTCCTGCAAATGGTGGGATGTGCCCGACCCCTCACCAACCAGGAAACCCCTTGTGGTTTCACGTTGTCTAGCTTCAACAGCGGTGAATCTCTGCCCCATCATCTCAATCTGCCGCGACAGGTCTTGTACTGATTTGAGGAGGGCTTCCCCAAACTGTTTTGCATCGCTATCGTCCTCCATCGGCTCTTCCTGTTCCGTGTCCACTACTCGAACGCAATCCCCTTCGCCGTAGGTGTTCTCCAACCTACGCTCAATATCTCTATATTTCCTACCTCTGTAGCAGATGTAGGGGTTTCCTTCTGATGACATAGACTGCTCGCCCCACAGGCTGAGCCAGAACCATGCTCTGATACCACTGTAATATTCCTTTTTAAGGATATTTCTAAAACACAGCAAATGGTACAGCAATGGAATGACTCCAAGAGCAAATATTCAGCAGTACATAAAATACTAGGAACAGCTTATGCAACAAATACACGTTAAGCAGAGAAATCACTGAGCCATTTCATTATGCTGGGAATTACAAGTGATTACAATAGGTGCCCAGATGACAGTACTCAACTGGCACAAGCAAACAAGAGATATTCTCAGGATGACAAGGGTACAGCGGTTCTCCAGTTGCGTCCAAGCGGCTGGGGATACTGTCGTGTGCTGCTAATGACTCCCGATTCTACTTCAGGCCCTCATTGGGCACGGACTGTCCCTACACCTTCACCAAATCCGAAACCTCCCAAATGATAGTATTATAGAGCTCGCGCGAGATGGACCGCGGTCTTCCCACACAGACTGCGCCGCCACTTCTGACGCCGCTCTGCAACAAGTTCCAGACCCAACCTTCTAGCAAAACAATGATAGGATTGCCTCACCCGAGCAGGCACTCGAAGTCCCTCGGGGCTGAGGATGAGATCTCCGCTCAGAGACACTCGGCGCACTGAACAATGCTGCAGACTCGCTGAACAGCCGGCGTGCTCAAGTCTTAACGACCAATGACAATTTCATAAAATTCAACAACAACCCAAAAACAAGGAGGCTCTCTTCCTTTTGTATGCGGCCTTCCTCTCAAACCCTAGACTCCTCCTTTCCCGCGCAGCCCTTCTCGGCCCCACGCTGCCAACTCAGCCCGTGTACTTACCTCCGCGCACTCGGATGAGTCCACGACCCGCTCACTGTTATTTACCATTAACCATAGGCGGCCAAAATTGGTCCGAATTAATATTCCAATTAGCTATTGCTAATTGGGAATATTACAGATGTCACTATCTGAATCAGTGTCATTTGCATGTTGAAGAATATTCAGTGGCACACCAACCAAGTTGTGTGCCATCAAGTCCCTCCTCATCTAAGTAATGGGACACATTACTCAGTAAGAGCATCCCATGTGTCAGAGACTCAGACACATGACATGCTAGGACGTGTTTAGCACATGTCAAGAAAACACCCCATCAAGTCCCTCTTCATCTAAGTAATAGGACACATCCCTGAGGTAGCCTGTGTTTGCATCCCACGTGTCGATCTTAAGACATGTGTTTGGAAAATATCTGAAAACAAAACATGTGTTCATATCAAACACATGTTTTATGTGCCCTAAATGTGTCCCAACATGTCCAACAGCAAGGCATGAAAAAGACCTGCAGGAACCTCTTAAATAGCAATTTTCCTTCCATTGTCACTTTCAGCTGTGGGGAAAGGGCTCTAGCCTCTCGCTGTCTATCATTGTGCACATGAAGAATTAAATCCAGATTTGGAGGGATTAAAAATGCTTTGAAGGCAAGATTAGCAAATCAAATTTGTCATTTAACCAATAGCAGCATTTCACTTTATTCATTCCACAAAAAACACAGCTGAATCATCAAGGGCAGCTAGTAAAGGTCAAATAAAAGGGAGGAATGTCATTGTTGGTGTTGCCCCTCCTCCAAGTTCATCTCTTTCTACTAGTGATCCATCTGCTGCAAGTGTAGCTTCAAGTGTTGCAATAACCCTGCTATAGCAAGACAGGAAGCTCAAGAAAAGAAATATTCCTTGTGGATGCATGTAACAAGAAAATAAGAGCTGAGGACAAAGCTTTTTGGGGGAGGAAATGTTCATTAAACATATAATCACTGCAAGAATGAACTCAAAAGCACCTACTACCAAGTTAAGGACCATTTGTTGGGCCTTCTCTGCAGATTTGGAGCATGTAAAGCAGTGAATGCTACACAACAAAAAGATATGGAATGAGAGGATGACTTTGGCCTGGGAAATGTAGTAACAGCAAGTAGGAAACACAAAAATGAGGATCCTCTTGCATCCTTGAAGAAGCCATCTAGCAGGTTTGCAAGTGGGACTACAATTCAGCGCACAAAAGAGGCCAGGTCCAAGTGGCAATTCAATGTTAAGATCTTTCAACAAGAGAAGAGGAGGTTGATCTTACCATTGGGTGGTTCTTCTATCTCAACTTTTCATTTAATGTAGCAGGGTCTCCTTTGTTTATTAAGACAACTCCATGTAGGCATCTATACATGATTTTCATCTTCCAAGTGGATCAGCTTGATTGTGTGGATATGTCTTCCATGATATGCTATATATTCTTATTGGACATATTACATGTACAATCATTTGGTGTTTCACATGGACCTTATCTTTCACCATTGTGATCCCAGTTTCTCTTGGATGTACTTTTAATACTAGTTTCAATCTTATCCACAAATTGTGCTCCCTGGTGTTACTTCGGTTGACCAGCATACTTCAATGGCTCCTTTCAGAGTTCAGCCAAAAGCTCCCTTTTCCCAGTTGAGGAACCATATAGGTAATGGTACTATGGCATTTTGGGGAGGTTCTATTTTCTGATGGCCCACATTCAACATTAAGGGGGAGGAGGTATGATCCAATGCTTTCTCTTCTTGGCCTCTTGTCCATCTCCAAGGAGATTGATTGTGTGCATGGAGGCAATCCTATGTTGATATGGGGTGTATCTGCGATTCTGTATTTGTGGATTTACACAGCCATTCCCCTATTATTTTTTAGAATTATCAATTTTGTTCAAGCTCTTCTAGATATATGGAATGGGGTCTTCCTACTCTCATTTCTGCTACTGTTGATCTTAGGAGATTGATTGTATGCATGGAGGCAATCCTATGTTGATATGGGGTGTATCTGCGATTCTGTATTTGTAGATTTACACAGCCATTCCCCTATTATTTTTTAGAATTATCAATTTTGTTCAAGCTCTTCTAGATATATGGAATGGGGTCTTCCTACTCTCATTTCTGCTACTGTTGATCTTATTAGAGTTGGGTACTTCCATCTCTTCTTTCTTATATGATGTTTCTTCTGACACAGACAGATCTTTAGATGTGCAATATGGCTAAGCTCTGTCTTCCAACGCGCCCATCACAGTATTATCCACCAGATGAGCAATTTGGTGGCAGCATTTTTTCAGCAAAGGAGTAGTTCAATTATCACTTTCCTTCAAGGCATAAGTAACTCAGCATTCACTCCTATACAAGATCTTTCTTCTGTCACTTCTTTTCCTATGGACAAAATACTAATATAGTATCATAGTTTACCAAAGGATGAGTAATTTGGTGGAAGCATTCTTCCAACAGATTATTGGGTCCATTTTTGTATTGAGCTGGGTCATGACAAATCCACTCTCTCTTCTTCCAGCCATGACAAACTCCTCTCACTTTAGTTGGGTATACCCACTCTCTCTCTCTCTCTCTCTCGGATTTACACCTCTTTACAACATTCTCTATCAAATAGACAAATCAAAGAACATATTCCACCAGATGATCAACAACACAAAGATGGCATTCCTCTAGGAGTGAGAAATTATGTGTTCATGACGGTTGGTATTCAAAAACCCTTCCTTTTCTATTGAATAGGGTCATCACAAACCCTCTCTATCTTATTATAGTTACAATTGTCTCTCAATTCAATTGGATATACCCAATCCTTTCGCGCTTTATCATATTTCCCCTATCCTTAGAGTAAAGGGTGTATTGAAATGATGGTATTATTTACTTGAGGTTACTTGACATTATGGCTGAGAACCCTCATTATTGTATTACAATGCTCTATTCAATAGGATATGCCCAATCCCTTTGCGCTTTATCATATTTCTCCATTACCCTATGCTTAGAGTAAATGGGGTATTGAAACGATGGTAATATTTACTTGAGGTTACTTGACATTATGGCTGAGAACCCCTCATTAGTGTATTACAATGTTATGGTTTAATAGCCAACCTGGTCAACAATATTTATATTATTATAGGTGCTTAAGGAAGACCTCGGCATTTATGTAGACCCATAACCTCCTCATGGGAGAAGGTGCCCACCTCATATGTTGTGTAAAAATACACACCGTATGAGTCTTTTGTATTATGATCTTGATTCCTTAGTGATTGATTGTTTTGCCTATGGGCACCATATATATTATTCTCATATTCATAGGTTCTCTTCTCATTATCTAATACTAAAATTCAAAATTTATGATCTCTTTGTCATCCCGCAAAGAGAACATGGGAAAACATTCCACTTGCAGTACCGACTTTCCTAGAGTGTTTTACTAGAACTATCAAGGCAACTGAAAACTGAAACCAAGTTTAACATTCACCAAGATACAGAGTTTCTTAGCATTCAACATGAAACGGAAAATACTTGAGATAAAAACACATGCACACACATAAATTTGACTAGTGATTTACCTAGGAACCCAAATGGCAAAACCTTTCTTTGTTGTGGCCTTTTTATAAGTTGTTCCTTGAGAAAATAGATCTTTTACAAATTCAGTATGTTGCTACTGCATCCAGCAAATAGCCTCTGAGAAATTAATCTCAGCTCCACAATTGCTCTCGGCCTACTCCTGGATCACTGTATATTAGACATACTCATAAATCTTGTGAAAAAAAAAAATATATATATATATATATATATATATATATCACATTGTGATATTGTGACAACCTGGAGCAACTATTGTGACAATGACTTCGGTTCAAATCCCAATACACGTGGGTTTTACAAGATGTGTCAATTTGATTATATTGAATATCATTGAGGTAGCTTTCTGGCAGATTAATATGGCATTGGCAAGTGTTACACAGCAATTTGTCACCGTCCCTACCATTCCCCATCCCACACATTGGAGGGCTCATTCCGTGACCTGTGAGCAGAGACAAGACTTGAAAATACTTTCATTGCATCCCTCTGAAGATGAGCTTTCATTGCCTTGAAGACATCTCCCTGCAAAAAACCCTAAAAATAGCTCTTTCTCCATTGGCGCGGTTCCACAGTTCAACCCTCGCGCCAAGGGGGAAAATCCTCCAAAGAGGGCGCGCCAATTGGTGCTTTTTCATAGAGCCACACCCGTGCCAACCATATTAAGAGGTGTTTTTTAAAAATAAATGGTGAAAGTTTCATCCTAACAAATTCCTGGACTGATATCTATCTTGAGTTGGGAGGTTTGGCTACGGATTTCCATAGAGAGGAAGTGGTTTGCCACCTCTCATGGAAGCTTCCTTGATGATAGGGCCAATCCCATAATTATAGGGATCCCAACTTCCCTTTCTCCATCTATAAAAGCTTGCCCATCTCCTTTGCAAGCTAGTTCCCAAGAGCTTTCACATCCTTATGCTGCAAGAGCCTTCTTGATTCCCTTAAGGCCAAATCCAAGCAAGGAGACTATTGTCAAGTATCTAGAGAGAGAAGTTTGTTCCATCCTTGACAGACTTTATCGAGACATGTTGTGTTGACGACCCGCCAAAGGAGAGTGCTGCGTCGAAGCTTTGGTTGTATTCTTCTTTTGACTCATTAATGATAAGCGACTATTGGTTATGGTTCCACTCTTGTTCTTAATTATGTTCATGAGTTATGTCCTCTTTGACTGACATATAGTTGTATATACTGGATTTTATGCTTGCGTTTGTGCTATTTCTTGCATGTGCAGGTGTCCGATCACGGAGATCGTGAGGATTGTGATCTGCCAGGGCAAAGGAACGGGACCACTACCTCTTCTACAAACAACAGCGTTGGATTCCAGGTAAGCCTTCATCGCAAGTCGGTTTATTTTCAATTAGGAACCTGCACTGTAGCATGTTTGATTGTTGCTAGACCCGATCTAGGCTAGTAGGGATCGCCTCTGTCCGCAGAGGGGATTTACCTCTTCAACAATTTGGCGACTCCGCTGGGGACTCAACTTGTTGTTTGATTTGTAAGCTATAGACGGAGCCTGAAGTGCAGCCAGATAGCCTTCGAAACGCTTTTGCTCTGCATTAGCGGAGTAGATCAACACTGCTTCAGTCAATATCCGGTTTAGTTTACGGACTAAACAACTTGGAGTGTTGTCTTCTCTTTTAGGTCAATTTCTCGGCCTCGCTTGCTTGGTCAGCTCTTTGGACTGGTTTTTCTGTTTGTTTGGCTTTTTTTTAGCCTTGTCATCACTTGTTTGTGTCTGAGATTGCTTGTTTTTCATTTTCCCATAGTGAACTCGGCTGGCGCGCTTTTTAGTGTGACAGTCGCGCCCATTGGCGCAGGTTGCCTGTGTCTCACCCGCGCCATTTCCTTTCTGGCGCTAATTTCAAGCTCACAGTCGCGCCAATCTTGTGAGCTATTAGGGTTTGCTGTGTTTCATGCTTTCTGGGACTGAATTGTGATTTTGATCTTGTTTTTTTGGCTGTTTGAGTGCACTGGAGTCTAGTTTGACTGATTGTAACCTCCATCCTTTGGTTGTTTGCCTATTTCTTTCGATTTTGCATTCGAGACCTAGGGCATCTAGGTGCTTTTGTGAGTCGAACCTCCCTTGGGACTTTTTGGTTTTCGTTCGTTCAGTCGACTTTGGGATTGCTTCCTTACATTCGTTTGACAGCTGTCTATCATTTTATAGCGCTTTTTGAGTGACTGATTTCGTTTTCATTCGAATTTCGCTTTGCTTTGTTTTGGGCCTAGATTACACGACTCATTAGTGTCTTTGGGACTTTTCTTGGTTTTGAGAGACTTTTGGTCGATTTGGGATCTGATTGTTTGTGCCATTGAGTGAAATCTGCTTATTTTTGCTCTATTATTATCATTTCTCAAATTTCTTATCATTTGTTTTCGGTTTGTTTAGTGCATCTAGCTCTAAAACATTGAAAATATAAAAAATCTCTTTTGCTTGATTGATTAGTGAAAATTAAAATATTTTCGGCGTTATTAGTAATTAGTGACTTTGAAAGAAAAGTTTTAGTTTCATTAGTTGCATTAGAGATATCACTGATTGTCTTCCGATCATTTTGTTTGTGTAAAAAGCTCTTAACTCTTCCATAGCTAGCTTTCATCGAACGAAATGATATACTGTTGCATGTAGTTTTGCATTTTAGGAGATTTTTGAGACATCACATTCGTTAGGGCCTGAAAAATGAAACGTAATTGAAGATCAACTTTAAAATTTACTCAATTTACACTAAGGCAGCATTGAAATCTAACGAAACACATTTGGAGGTCTAGGCTAGAGACGTGTTCTGGTGTCTTAAAACCTAGTAGCTGTCGTTCGCCTCTTGGCTTTAGACAGCGCTAGTACGGACTTGTGCTCCCTGTACCATCGCGTATATAAAGGGAGACCCCACTAGGTTTCAATCCTTTATTCATAGGAAGCTGAGTCCGCCGTCCTATACCCGTGATACACCGAACACAGCATTCGGGGAGATTGCCTGCACGTACAGAAAGTCCTTGGTTGATTTCTCTTTCATTATTGAAACCAAGGTGTATATTGCAGTTCACGGTTATTTGGTACACCCTTTTTGCCTAGTATTCCTGAGCAGTCATTTGATCTTTTCTGACTCCCTAAATTTGAAAGGATCACCAAGCGCTTGTCCTTTCACGCTTGTGTCAAATCTGAAAGAGATAGAGTCACCTTTTCGACCGTTTCTCGACTCTTAAAACATGAAACGGTAGAGTTTCTTATTTTTCAATGTGGTAAAAAATTAATCACCCGCGATCACACGCCTTGTTAAATTCTGCTTGTTGACCGTTTGATTGTGTGTCTTGACTCTTTTTCAGCCCGTGTGTGTGTTTGATCTTTCTTTCTTATCGTTGCTACCACAGTGGCGGAACCTTCGGTTTCGTCTACTGGTAGTCCTTATACGGACGATTCATCAGAGGTCTCCCAATCCTCTGCTGAACCACAGCAGCCTATCGTTTCCGAGTTTCCTGACGGGGGACCGGTTCTTGCTGAGCAACCCTTTGGGGGACCAGTTGAGTTCAATTGGCCCTTTTCTGACCCTTTGTCTGAATTGAGATTAGGAGTTGGTTTCCTTTCTCTTACATCGAGTTCGCCTTTTATAGCTGTTGTTTTTCCTCCTAGTCCTCGCCGTCTATTATGATATTTAGCGGCAGGATCAAACATGAGTGATTCTAGTGAGAAAATCCCAACGTCTGGTGAAGACTATCAGCTCTTCCCACGAAGATTATTTCCAAGAGACGACTCTGAACCTGCGATCATGTCATCATCCGGTCTCTCATTGCCAGCAGGGTACAGATCCCTGGGTCAGATCATTTCCGTCGTCGCCTCTATGGGAGTCTCAGCTCCTTCTACGAGGCCGGTTGCTCCTTCATTGGGGATGTCTCCTCAGACACCCGTCACTTTTGTACCCGCTCGACCCACTGTCTGTGTGGCTGCCTCTGCACCCGCTGTTACGGCACCCTCCATGAGGGCTATGCCGCCTCCTGAAGACGTTTATTTAGCGACTGCTATACCGGAGAACATCTCTCTGAAGGAGTATCGGTTGTCCCTACAACAGCCGAACCTCGAGGTTGGACCATCCTCCCAAGATCCCAACCGCTCTTATTTTTCGCACTATGCACAGGATGGTACACCCATGTATACTTTTCCAGATCAGTATGATGAGCACGGAGACATTTTACGTCTACCTGCTCCTGAGGCTCACCTCCATGCTCAAGGTTTACCTTATAACCAGGCTTATAACCCGCAAGGGCAACCTTTCCAAGGCCAACCTTCGGGCCAACCTGGCTACCCTTATGACCCACAGGGGCAGCCCGTGCAAGGCTACCCTACGGGCCAGCAAGGGCCATCGTACGGTCCGCAAGGACAGTATTACAACCCTTCCGGTCAACCTGTGCAGCCTCAGCCAGGGTACCAACCGGGACCGGTCTATGGTCCTGGGGGGGAAAATCCAGCCTTCTCAGCCTATGCAACCGCAATATCCTATTGTTTCCAACGTTGCATATCAGCCGGGACCATCCTATGGTCCTGCTCCAGGTCAAACCGGTTACCAGCAACCACCTGGCTCTATTCCTCCACCAGGCCAACCGGCCCATCCAATACAACCTGGTGTTCCGCATCCAGGCCAACCGACCCATCCAGCACAACCTGGGGCTCCTTTTCAACCGAGTCAACCTGCGCAACCGACGCAGCCTGTCTATCCGAGTCAACCTATTCACTCAGGGCAGCCCGCTCATTCCATTAACCCTGCCCAACAGTCGATTTATTCGATGCCGCAGCGAAATAAACAGTTGCGCCCTAGTTATCAGGCTCTGCAGGGTTCCACCTATCAGCAGCCAACTCATCCTCAGGGTGGTTATTATCCCCATGGTCAGTCTCAACCGAATTATAACCAGCCCCGAGGTTCTCAGTATTATCCTCATCCACCCGGTTCTACCTATACTCAGCAGCCAAATCCAAATGCTGCTTACGCTGGGCCAACATATAATCAGGGTCCGTACTCTGGTTATCAAGCCCCACACGCTAGTTACCAGCAGCCAAATCAGTCTGGTTATACGACCTACACCCCCTACAGTCAGAATCCTACGGGACAGAACCCATGGGGGCAAGGATATTCCCAACCAGCATGGAGTACAGGTACCGATCCTCATCCCGGGCCTGGCATGCCGGTCAATCCGCCATTGCCGTTCCTAGTCACCTTGGAGTTGTCGGATGTTTCAAAATTGACCAATGATCCGATTTTACATAATCCTTATTGGCCTCCGATTCCTACCAAGATACCAAGTGATTGCCCCAAGTTTGAGGGTAAAGCTGGAGAGGACCCCCAAGCGCATGTGATGACGTATCATCTTTGGTGTTCGTCCAACTCTTGGGTCGATGATTCAATTCGTCTGCGCCTCTTCCAGCGCACTTTGACTGGGGCTGCTGCTAAGTGGTACATCGAGTTATCCCGTGGCATCTTCCAAGATTTTAATTCCTTAGCCATGGCTTTTCTGACGCACTTTCAGTTACCAGTTCACTATGAAGCCAGGACGCACCTCCTGACTTCTTTGAAGCAAGACAAAGCCACTCACATTTCTGATCACATTCATGAGTGGCGGCACCGTCGTAGACTGATCAAGTTTCATATACCTGATCAAATACTAACTCACTGGTTCACCACCTCCTTCGTGAACAAAATCACCCAAGATATTGTGATGGGAGCGTGTGTGACGGAGGAACAAGCCATTGCGCGTGCCCAATATCTGGACCTTGTGTATTCTCAGTCCGGCACGCTTTATGATATCCTGCCTGATGCTCCACGGTCCGGAACCTCTAAGGCTCCACCTACCCCCGCAGTGGATGGTGTCATTGGTTCCGTGTCTCAGAATTCGAAGAAATCTTCGAATGGGAAGCAGAAGTCTAACTCATCCAATGATTCTGCTCCTCCCGCCCCTACTGATTCTGGCAAAACCGTGGAGGTTAACGCCGTTCAGGCCAATCCTAAGGAGAAAACCTCCAAAGGGAAAAAGAAGGGCAAAGGTAAATCTAAATCCGATGCCCCAAAGCCAAAATCCAAACCTCGCACTGAGGATGGTTCTCAGCGTAAACCGAAGTATCCCTGCCTCATCTGTGAAGGAGACCATTATACCAAAGATTGTCCACGACGATCTGAGGTTAGTCAACTTCTCAAAGGCTCTAAAGGGACTCCGGCAGTTCTTAAAGAACCATTCCCATCTCAGCAGACCCAGATGGTTGAACAACCTTCACCATCTGCACCATTTGGGTCCCAAGTTTTTATGATGAATGGTGCTGCACCTATCTCTGTTGCCACACGTTCGAAGGATTATAACGAATCACGGCAGGCACCTGGGAAGGCAGTTGCAGATGGGCCACCTCCCCCACCTGTCTCCAGTTCGTTGGAAATCGAGAAGCCTACTCCTGAACCCGTTGTGAAGCCACCTTCTAAAGGTGTCTTACGAAGATCTTCTTATAATATGAATGCCCGTGCCGCCCAGCACTACAGTATTGTTGAGGATTTGGCACAAGTGCCTTCTGCTATGTCTGCACTAGAAGTTTTTCAAATTTGTCCTTCGCAACGGAAGGCTTTATTGTCTGCCATCGGCGGCATCGATCCCGCCGACTCGAGTCTTCTCACCTTCGACTTAGAGAATTTCACCCCCCGACTTCCACATCAGATCGCTCTTGTTATTAATTCGGGATCAACGGCCTTAACATCCATAGGGCCGTTGTGGATGAAGGTGCCTCTACCTGCGTCATGTCATCTTCTTGCTAGAAGGCCATCGGCTCTCCGGCCCTTTCGTCATCTCCCAATGCCCTCGAGGCATTTGATGGTCGGGAATCCAAACCCCTGGGTGTTCTCGAGAGTTTAGAGATTACTTTACAGGGGAAGACAGTCAATTTAGAAGTAGAAGTGGTTGACGCCAGGCTCAACTACAATATAATTCGTGGCCGCAGCTGGACTCATGCCATGCTATGCGTGCCATCCACCGTTTTTCAACTTCTTAAGTTCCCTCACGAGGGCAAAATCGTTACAGTGGATCAATTATCATTCTTCACCTCCACCTCTGAGAACAACGTCCCATACGTGGATCAGATTCCAAATCCCCCTGATAGTGTAGGGCCCGGTCTCTTCAAAGACCCCATCCTCATGGGTATTTTTCCCGCACCGCCACTGCACACCACTCAAGTTAACATGATTTCTAGGTCTGATGACCCCTGGCTCATCCCTACGCCTAAGCAGGTGTTTGAGTTTGGAGAATCAATGCCCTTAACTCCAGTAGAGATTAGCTACTGTGAAATTTTTTCCGCATCTGATCCTCCACCTCCTCAGCATGCTCCTTTGAGCATGGCTCTAGATGTCTACTCTCAATCCCCCTGGCTTGGTCAGGCCGATTCACCTGATCCTCTCAAAGAGACTTTTCCTTCTGATGAAGCTATCATTGAAAATATGTCTCTTGAGGAGCTGCCTTGGGGTGATGGACATCATCGCTCCTCTTTCATGCCTAGCTTGGGGGCTATGTCAGATTTTCTAGAGCGTTATGCATCTCAGGTTCCTACTCCTCCTCTTCAAATGCCCATCTTGACGCACGAGGTTCTTTTGGAGGGAAACCTGAGTAATATCACTCAAACCATCCCGATCAACATCTCCGTTAAACCGAGGATCGTTGAGAATATTCATGTGGGAGTGACTTGTTCTCCTGATGAGATTCAAGTCTATACTGATCTTTTTAAAGAATTATGAGATGTGTTCGCCTGGTCTTACGAGGAAATGCCTATGATCGATCCCAGTATCGTAGTGCATGAGATTCCAACCTACCCTGGTGCGAAGCCCGTGCGCCAACGCTTACGCCCCATGCATCCTTGTAAAGCCGCTGCAATTAAGGAAGAAGTTGAAAAACTTCTGAACGCGGAATTTATTTATCCCATCCCCCTCACAGAATGGGTTTCCAACATTTTCCCTGTCGATAAAAAGCAGGGTACTATTAGGGTCTGTGTTGATTATCGCGACATCAATCGCGCCTATCCAAAGGATAACTATCCCACTCCATTCATAGACCAAATCATTGACGAATGTTCCGGAAGTGAGATTTATTCCTTAATGGACGGTTTCTCGGGGTATAATCAGATCAAAATTGCACCTGAGGATCAACACAAGACTACTTTCATCTGTCCGTGGGGTACTTTCGTGTATAAAAAGCTCCCGTTCGGCTTGAAGAACACTGGAGCCACTTTTCAGCGTGCGATGTCTTATGCTTTCCATGACATTCGCCATATCGTTCAGCCTTATCTGGACGACTTGCCAGCTCATTCGGCTAGGCGAGAAGACCACCCTGAACACCTCCGCCAGATTTTCCTTCGCTGTAGACGCTACAACATTAGGCTTAATCCTCATAAATGCGTCTTTTGCGTGGATTCTGGTCGTCTGTTGGGATTCATAGTCTCCAAAGACGGAATTCGCCTTGACCCTTTAAAATTTGAGGCTATCATCAATCTCCCATCACCCTCCTCATTATATCAGTTGCAGAGTCTGCAAGGAAAAGCAAACTTCCTTCGACACTTTATCCTGAACTACGCAGAGGTAGCTAAAGGATTCATGTGCCTATTAAAGAAGAACGTTCCCTTTCGTTGGGACAAAATTTCTCAACAATCCTTTGAGAAGCTCAAGACGTTACTTGTTAATGCTCCTTTGCTTCGGTCCTCCTGATTATCACCGCGATTTCACTTTGTATCTCGCCACCGCGTTTAGCACCATAGCTATGGTTCTGGTGCAGGATGATGATGATGGTAATGAACATGTTGTTTATTATCTATCACGAAAGCTTCTCGATACAGAAATGCGCTATGCTCATGTCGAGAAGTTGGCGTTAGCCGCAGTACCTGGAGCAACTATTGTGACAATGACTTCGGTTCAAATCCCAATACACGTGGGTTTTACAAGATGTGTCAATTGATTATATTGAATATCATTGAGGTAGCTTTCTGGCAGATTAATATGGCATTGGCAAGGTACTAACAAAACCTATTCTTCACTTAAGTTTCTAAGGATGGATCAAGCTTATTTCTAGTATTTACAAATTAGCAATTATAGGTGTTCTTAACCTCCATAATAGGCACATCTGCCTGTTCTAGTAATTTTCAAGCCCCATAACAATTATTGCAAGGAGTGTTGCTCCTATAACAATTATAGGGGCAACAATTAGGTCTTATTAGCACTCAAACTAGCAGACTTGCCAAGGTCCTTGCAAGCTGCTAAGAAGGCACACACAAGACAAGCGCTCATTGTAACATCAACACAAGTACCCACTCTTTAAGCCCAACTCCTCCGAGAATGGCTACACGAGGATTCCCTATGTGAGACTTCACCCAACAAAAGATTGACTAGTGCCATGAATGGGGTCTTGGGTGAAGAGAGGACTTAATAGTTTACTGATTTATTGATCTGGAAATGTACTTTATGGAGGAATTTAATGCAAATCAACAAGATAATTCACTCAAAACTGAAGATAAACAACATGAAAATAGCTCAAATGAGTGAGAATTTAATATAATTACCAAATCTACAAGTTTATCTTGATATAGGCCCTTGGTAAAGGGGTGTTCATAGTATTTTTGCTTGCTATCTTCTGACTGCAGATCTGAAAATCTGCAGAAAAGCATAGAAAACAACAGCAAATTTCCCTTTATAGGGCCAATCAATAGTGCTAGACAATCTAGATTGATAATCTATAGGTGGTGAACCTGGGACAGCAATGTTAGATCACTTTAGACCCTTCCTAAGCTTTATACTTGCAACAAATATGAGTTTCCAGTTAGTCAAAAACTGTTACATAGGTTTTGGGATTAAATCCCACTTTAAAACCCCAAGGATTACTAGTTAAATTTAAGATAAGAGTGGATGTTGAAAAATACTCACCTTGGACACAACTTTACCTCTGAAATGTTGGGTTGTGAATCTCATTTATTCTAAATTTGATCTTGCAATCTAGACACTAAAGTGAGCTTGGAGTCAAGAAGACCATCGCCCCCACCTATGTCAAAAATCTCCACAACCTTCCAAATCCAACAAGGAGCGACTTCTAGCAAAGTGCCTACAATCTTCGAATCAACTACAAGGTAAAAGAAGATTCTTCAACGTCCAACAGGGGAAGTAGCGAAAACTAAAGCCTTGGCGATTCCCTACACATGGCTATGTAGCCTCTCAATGGATCATCCCTCCAATATGTGTAAACTAGATGTACCTGTGATTATCTTATGTGCTACTATTTATGACAAGAATGAAGAAAAAAGGAAATAGAAAAAGGCAACCCACAAATTGAAGACAAAATATTCGCAGAATAAGAGTTATAGTATGGCATGAGTGATCTCACAATTCAACAATGAGAGTGACTAGCTTTTCACAATTTTCTTTAATAATAATAATAATAATTTTACTTGTCATTGGCAACCTGGAGACAAAGTAAATGCAAAATAAATATTTTTGATACAATAATTGTCCACCAAGAGTCCGACTTAACTAATTTGTCCCTCAGAAGTGCAACATTCCCTTTGACTTGACCCCAACGAGGCAAAATGTGAAGAATAGAGACTTAAATTGCCCAGCGTCCTCCTCAAGATGACTCAATGGCTCTCTTTGGTAATTCTCTCCACTAAATTTGGCTTGATTTGGTCCATGGAAGTTTGCTTCAATGAGAAATCTATTGCTTGGGTTTTGTCCAACCAAATTTGTAGAAAACTTTTGACGTGATGCATGTCTCATTTGGTCAAGATTTCTCATTTGGTCAAGATTTGACCCAGTTTTGCCCCTTAGAACCCCCATGTGATGTTGGACCACCTTTGACTGCCATTTTCTTAATGATGCCTTCACATTTTTAAAAAAAAAACGTCTATGTGATTTGAGACCAAGTTGACGTCTTCCTATGCATCATGGTTATAACCAATTGCACTAGGCCATATCAGTACACAACAAAGAAAATGCAGCATTGGAAGGTGTCTCCAAAATCCTCTATCATCCGAGAAACAAAAAAATAAATAATAAAATAAATAAATAATCAATGACTTGAGAGACCTTGTTACTATCGAGATGAAGATTGAGGATGAGAAGTCGATGCCCATAGCGCCAAATGCATTCTCTTCACCTTGGAACACTTTTGATCGAGGTGTATGTCTCTATGAAACACTACCCAACTATGAGAAGCTTTAGGATGATTTCACCAAAACCTAGCGCTCATTAGGAAGGTGAGGAGAGGAGGTAAATAAGGAGGACCCAATAGGGGTAAGGAGGAAGATTTCAAGTTCTTCAACCTGAGGGAAGAAATACTTCATTGATAGTGCCATAAGATGGGCCACTACGCATCTCAATGTCCTAAAAAGAAAAAATCTAAACAACACCAAAAGCAATTGCAAGGAGTGCAGAAGGAGTAGATGAGTTAGCATCCAAACTTCATATAGCTTTCTCCATGGTATCGATCCTTCCCACTAACATCATTTTTGGTGTATATGGTCCATAGCATCCAAACTTCATATAGCTTTCTCCATGGTATCGATCCTTCCCACTAACATCATTTTTGGTGTATATGGTCCATGAGTAGTAGAGCACCAAAACACATGACCTTCAAAAGAAGGCCTTCTACAAACTTCAATAACAAGATATGCATATAGCTCGACCTGTGTGATGATGCCATGTATACAATGATCATGTATGATTTTGTCACATTCTACATGGCTTAAAGTGATGTTCTAGAGTTCAATATCTTGTATGTTCTTGGTTTAAGTTTTAACAAAGAATTTTCTTTCATTTTCTTCTACAGTGTACGACTGAAGTGGATGATCAACAAGTGATTATTTAAAAGCACAACATTGAACATAGACGAGTTAAGCACAAACATAGTCAAATTTTGACCAAAAGGTGTACATGAAGGTGGCCTTTTTATGTTGCTTGCAAATCTAGTGAGGCATGAGGCATTAGTGCATGAGAGAATCTTTGCAAAATATGGCACAACCAATTTTGGTCACCTATGTTATCTCACAAACTAGCACCATTAGATTAAAGTCCAAAGATTAGTACTAACTTATGGATAGCTAATATGGAGGCCAATGTCACCTCACCGACCCTCTTCACAAATTAGGTATGACTTTCTCCAACTCAAAGGGGGTTTTCTTAAGGTAGGATTGTTAAAGTTTAAGAAAAGGGTTCACGGTAAAGTGAAGAGTACCTTTAGCAAAACAAGTATTGTAGAACAGATTTAAAAATGTGATGGGAGGGAGTCCATTGAGAAAGTGGAGTCAAGAATCAATTACCAAGGGCAATAACTATGGGATTGAACATGAAGATAATCCTAACTCCAACTCAAAGGGGGTTTTCTTAAGGTAGGATTGTTAAAGTTTAAGCAAAGGGTTCATGGTAAAGTGAAGAGTGCCTTTAGCAAAACAAGTACTGTAGAATAGATTTAAAAATGTGATGGGAGGGAGTCCATTGAGAAAGTGGGGGTTTCAGCTCTCTCTTCTCAACAATAAAGAACTATTTTTTTTTCCTAGATCCATTAGTTCTCCAAGGAAGAACAATGAAATCTTTCACAACAACTCCCTTACTAAATATATAGCAATGAGTTTTTGAGATTCATATTCTTAATTTCTTCTCAAAGAAGAAACAATAAAATATCCAAGGAAAACAATACAATAATGCTCTCATATAACCAACTACATGAGACAAGTCAACAATAGTAAAATAATGGAGTTTACCCTCTAAGAATAGCACAAGTTGGGACACATCCTCTAAATAATTGGGGTGGTTGGCTGACCATGAGATTAGCAACCATATGTGCACCAACCAACAATGAAAGTAAATAAATATCAAGGGTGTGCTTCTCCATGTGGCATATATGATCAAACTGCAGTGAGGGTTTTTGAAATGACAAATTTGAAATTGTTGTAACCCCTTAGTATTTATCAAATTCTTTTATTATCACCCCCCTTAGTATTTATCAAATTTATTTATTATCATCCCTTTAAAAAATGTTGTAGTCACTCTACAAAAATATCTGCATAAATGTGCAATGTAACCAACTCAAAACATACAAAAAGATCTCCATAAATGTGCAATGTATTAGTATTTATCAAATTCTTTTATTATCACTCCCCTTGGTATTTATCAATTTTTTTATTATCATCCCTTTACAAAAACGTTGTAGTCACTCTACAAAAATATCTCCATAAATGTGCAATGTAACCAACTCAAATCACATGTGTGGCTTGGGCTCGGTTATCTCATCAAATAACATGAAAATTGTGGAATGCATGCTCCATATGGCACTTTTGCATCAAGATAACCATAAAATATAGTGTAGTATCTAAGGTGATGACAAGTCAACAATCCATATAATAATGCCCCAAGCAACTCCAAGGAGAGGGGACAGCCAAATGTGATGATGCTATGTGTGCCAACAAGGTGAGCACACCACATAGAACCTACATAACAAACCACTTCTAGTGTGAATAATACTAAGATGAGCTAGGGCACTCAAGAGATAGGCCTTCCTTAAATATAGTGTAGTGTCTAAGGTGATGACAAGTCAACAATCCATATAATAATGCCCCAAGCAACTCCAAGGAGAGGGGACAGCCAAATGTGATGATGCTGTGTGTGCCAACAAGGTGAGCACACCACATAGAACCAACATAACAAACCACTTCTAGTGTGAATAATACTAAGATGAGCTAGGGCACTCGAGAGATAGGCCTTCCTTTAGTCAAAGGAGAGCCAAAACCACCATTAAATGATGCAATCATCCTCCAAATGTGGCCCACAGTGTACTGCTCCACAAAGGATTATAGCACATGCCATAATAAAGTGTAATGTATAGCAAAAACCCCCTAACTAAGCTAGGGCACTCACATAAGAAAACCCCAACCACATTAATGCCACATCAATTAGACCAATAAATGATGTTGAAATAATGTCAAAACGGGGTCTATGTGCAAGGATAATCAATGTCCAACCACGATGATGATGCAACATGCTCCATGATCAAAAGTATATACCAAGAGGGTGATCCATCAAACAAAGGCATGCAAATATGGAAGAAGCCATGAAACCATAAGCCAACTAGAATGATCATCTAACAAAGAGAAGTAAATCCCCTCCAACCCAAAACACCAACTCAACCAAGAAAAGCATCATCCACAAGCAAAGAAGTAGATTGTTGGACTTTAAGATAGAGAAGACAAAAGCATGCATGGGATGTACACTCAACAAGCAAGAAGACAAAAGCATATCAAAAGCTCCTTGGGTACCATCTACTCCCATGCAATGAGGGGTAACAGCCTGCACTTTGGAGCTCTACCACTCTCGAAGACTCCTCGGGTACCATCTACTCCCATGCAATATGAGGGGTAACAGCCTGCACTTTGGAGCTCTAACACTCTCAAAGGACATGGTTCAATTGTTGGACTTAAGATAGAGAAGACAAAAGCATGGGATATGCACTCAACAAGCATGTCAAGACTGTTTTTCCAAAAATTCAAACACAGATCAAGAAAGATACTTGATTTGATTAATAAAAATGTGTGTGGATTGGTGTCTTCATAAAGTTGAAGGCTTTGGTTGAGAATCAGATAGTTTGAAAGATAAAGTCATAAAGTCTAGTAATGGAGGGGAGTACACCTCCAAGGACTCAAATGCCTTTTGCAAGGAAGCAAGGATAAAGAGGGAACTGACAATAACTTAAAACCCACTACAGAACAATGATGCAGAGAGGAAGAACCAATCTTCATAAAGTTGAAGGCTTTGGTTGAGAATCAGATAGTTTGAAAGATAAAGGCATAAAGTCTAATAATGGAGGGGAGTACACCTCCAAGGACTCAGATGCCTTTTGCAAGGAATCAAGGATAAAGAAGGAACTGACAATACCATAAAACCCACTACAGAACGATGATGCAGAGATGAAGAACCAGTCTATTATCAAGACAACCAAAGCAATGATCCGCAATGTGGATTTGTCCTTCTATCTATGGGTAAAAACAAGAATTTGAAGGACAAAACAGATTTGTCCTTCTATCTATGAGAAAATCAAGATTTTGAAGGACAAAACACCAAAAGCCATCACTAGTGAGAAACCTCAAGTATCACTCTTTCATTTATTTATTTTTCATGTTTATATTCCTGCTTGACAAAAAAAGGACTAAATTTGAAGCCTCAAGTATCAAGGGTATAATTGTTGGTTACAATGAGACCTTCAAGGCTTACCTGATCTATTCCAACAACCTAATGAATTAAGAAGTTAAATTTAATTTGAAACGATGATCCTCTAAGTCTCAGGAGCCTCCAATAAAGGTTGAGGAGGGAGATAAGCTTGTTTGTCTCAAATGCTCATCAAAAAGATGCAAAAGAATCAAATTCAGATCAACAAAATTCTGATGAAGGAATAAGACCCAGATACCATCCAATTCAATCAAGAAGTACAGATGGTTTACCTAAAACTACAATTCAGATGAGTAATCCTCCTAAGAATTTTCAAATTCACATTGCACTGATGTTTTCTATCATTTACACAGAGCCTTCAAGCAGTGAGGAAGCAACTGAAGTGAATGTATGGCAAGATAATATGATGAAGTACAATTCCAAATCCTGCTATGGAATCAGTGCTTGATTCTAAGTATGCAGTTGCTGATGCAGTATTCCTTAAACAAGGAAAGTACACATTGAAGATTCAAGAGAATGAGACAAAAAGAGAGTAACTTGGTATGGTGGAAAACGCATTCTTCACAGAAAGGGAGTATTAGCTTTACTTAGTTGCTGCAAAGGTGATTCTCATTCAACATAGTGCACTTCAATAGATCCGTACAATCATGATGATGGTGAAGGAGGCACAGTATTACAAAAGAGGCACCAAGCATGCATGTGCAATCCTTAGAAGCAAAGTTGTATTTATCTTTTGCATATTTTGAGTATGCCTTTCTTATCTTCGGTTAGTTGTCGTTTTAAGTTTAGATGGGATGCACAGATAATCTTCAGACTTAGGTAGGGCAGTGTCTTCAAGATTAGAAGATGCATGAATCTAGTATTATCTGGTGGGCACTCTAATCCAGGCAGAATTATCCATACAGGGAAGGTGCATTATAGGTTGGGGTTAGGGTTTCTTCTCCTAATGGATGCACACCACTGCATGAGTTATGGTGTAAACCATAGCATTTTCCACAAAACTGATTTTTATGCAGATTGACACACAACAGTCTACTGTTCTCAGTTTTCCATCTAATGCAATCATTGCAATGTCTGAACTTGTAAATTTACAGTCAGGATTTCTGAGTGTAAACAGTCCACTATTTTGATAGGTGTTTAATCAATTTTAGTTAGTGTATCTTCACTAGAAGTGCAGATCTGAGTACCATGAATTAAATTTCAACAAGCAGCAGCTCCAAGGATGAAATTGTTTACAATATAAGCACATAAATAGCAGTAATCTAATGAGGTGACTTTTTGGCCCTTTCACAGCGAGATTTTCTGGTCGGTTTTACCTGAAATCCAATCAGAAATTGGAAAATGATAGTTTTAAGTTGTTCAGTCTGCATAATTCGAGTGCCCTGGGAGTTTTCAGGGCACACATCATTGCATAATGGTATTCAATGGGAATAATACCCTCTCAGGAACTGTAAAAAAAGGAATTGAAGAAAAGCGTTCACTTCATGTCAATCAATTACAGTCCAGTGGGGGTCCAATAATAGGGGTTTATGCAGTTCCACTATTCACAGAGAATTGAAATCTCATAGAAATCATAATAGGCAGTGTTCTCTACTTTTATGACAGAGGGAACCTATGGATCGATTATCTAATTGAGTGAGTTTCAAGGAATTACATAAAGAAAGTGTTAGCGTAAGAATATAGTATGAAGGTGCTTGCATATGCATCTTTTGAGTTGGGAAGCTTGGGGTCAAAAATTTAAACATAACTTAATAGATGTTAGTGCATATCATATTCTAGAGTCCCATTGACATATTTTGATCATTAAATTTCATTATTAAATTTCAACTCCAACTACACAAGCCACTTTGAAATTTCAATCATCAAAATCAAAAATGCATATGCACGAGTAAAGAGGGGGAATAAAAACCTGATGATCAAGAATCTTCACCAGCACCAGGAAGAAATCATTGTCAACATCCTTGGTATCCTTCCCCAGGATCACCACATCCTTCTTCAACCTTGTAATCTTCAGGTCCAAACCAGTATAATCGTCAACGAACCACCCTTCCTTAAAAAGCTTAACACACTGGTCACTCAACTGAAATGCCTCGAAATGGACATCAGCACCACCATCCTCGTTCACCTCCAACTTCACCAAAGCAGTAACCCATTCCTTCAATTCACTCTCAGCATGGAGCTCCACAGCCTGCCGAATCTCGGCATTCATGAGAGTATAATCCTTCTTTCCTTGACTGATAGTCTGAGTGAAAATAAAACCAACTCTCCTCATCCCCAGCCCATTGGCAATGGCCTCCACCTGCTTCTCCTCATCTTGATCTCTGAACAGTAACAAGCTGTCCTCAGTGCCCTGCTGGGGAGGTTCGTAAATGAAATTGACAGCAACCTCACCATCCTCACTTACTGTCCCATACAAAAATCCTCCTCTCTTGACAGCAAATGCAAGATTTTCATTCACATACTGCTGGAAGGCATTGGCAGCATCTCTATCAAATGAGGCAGAGACACCGTGGGGCTTCTCCTGGCGCTCAATTCTCACCTGTCTAGCAATCAGATCTTCCATGGTCATCTTTTTGCCAAAGCTCCCAGAACGGTTTACGTTCACCTGGGGTCCGGCTACGGACCTCTCGCCTTCGTATGAGAGGAAAACTATGTGACCGTGCCCTATACCCAATGAAGAAAGGGGAATGTTGGGGTCTTCCATGTCCTTAAATTGTTGGATACTGTTGCCCTTGGCCAGCAACAGGTTCTGATTGGTCGAAAGGATTTGGCTAGCAATTGGGACTTGGAGTTGCGACTGAATGAGAAATTTCAATTCCCCTACAGTGGCATTCGGCGTATCTACCTTAACTCTCTCCAATCCATCTCTACTTCGTACTCTGACCAACATTTTCAACAACCTTAAGAAAACAAAAAAGGCAAAAGAGGGGCTTTTATGCACCTGTTAAGCGAGATTTGATGTACAGATCAGATGTCCTGTGACTGCAACTGGAGGATTGATTTATTCAATAAAACAATGCGATTATCTATATAGATTGGTCCTGCAATTATGCTCTGCCTGAAAGCAAAGCTGATCACCGCCGCATATATATTTGAGAATAGTGTTCTGTCGTTCCACAGGAAGATTATGAGGAATTGTCGCTTGCCACAATAGTTCGCGCTCTTGTTCCGGGGATGATTTTGAGTACACGCAACTGTCAAGCGACACTTCCTTCTTTTCTAAGAAGAGAAGCGAAATTCCTTGTAGTCACCCAAGACGCTAGGAAGCAGGCAAGGATTTTAAAATGATGAAGTTCGTTTAAATCCATAACCGTAAGTCATTACTGATTCACAACTGTGACGAAGGAAATTGATGGTAAAATTGAATTTTAAACTAACTATTTGATGATCAAATAGCTCCTGCTGGGGAAAGATCCGCACCACGCCCAATTCCTGCATTGAATGATAAATGTCATCCTTAGATGCCCATCCAGTTATACATCTGTAAACGGGTTTAGTATGGTATATTATATTGTTATTTAATTTTAAGGTTACTTCGGAACATGGTGTATGAAAGCTTTTTTGTTTGTGGAATACCCTGTAGTGGATTTTTAAGTCTACGCATACATATTCTACCTTTCTAGTTTTGAATATGTGCTCTCTTTCTTACAAGGAAACACATGTTCTTAACCATTAGCCCACTCAAGTTGCATATAAGTATGGATAAATTGTTTTAATTTTTTCTAGATAATTATAAGTTTAAGTTTAAATTTTACTTTTGTAAAGGAAATTTTGTTTATAAAACTTGGTTTTGAGGGTTTTGGTTAATTTTAAAATGACTCAAAAACCTTGCTTTTCCAAAATGGATTCTTCAAAAATTGGGTGATATTAACACGTATATCAGATGCTTGGTGTATGTTGGTTGGATGTACCCTTCATATATAAGGACACTTTCCAAGTTGTAGGTAGGTGGACATTCTCACATATTGGTTATAAAAATTATGAGAACAGATGTTTTCACAATTGTTCATAATTATGAAATATTTTGTGTATTAAGTTATATAATTTGAGTGTTAAAATCTTGCCAACATTTCAAGTGGACACTTTATTTGCTATCACGAAATTAATCATAGGCTTACAATAGTAGATAAGAGTAACCATCAATGAGATTAAATAGTTATTCAATGAAATTAGTTGGTGTATCTAAGAAATATATTATAGGTGTTTATACTAGCATATATGTTGTACATATATAAGGTGTACTGATGTAGCAAAAAACTGCATTTAACATATAATCGCGTGGACCTGTGGGTTATGAGCCCACATAAACAGTCGGAAGCATTTTAGCAGTGGACTTCACAACATCAAAACAATTCCGCAATCGCAACCGCAATATAATCTATATTGCTTTACCGCCAAAAACCCTTAGCGCAAATCTGTCAGCACATACTCCAACCCGCATCGCAAACTCAATTTCTTTTCGCAAATCGTAACACATACAATTCACATTTCGCGACATTCAACATTTCGCCATTCGCCATAACACTTATCTCTTGCAAAGTGTGAAATAGCGTTGAGCCGACACACGTCCTCTTGATTTCGCATCGCAACTATTCCATTTTTACTTGTGAATTATCAATAGTAAATGCTAATCAATGCGATGTGCGATATCACTCAGACCTCGACCACCACATGTCTCATCCTCGTCACATCACGAGTTAAATCGTTTAACTTCTGAAATCTTCATATGTAATTTAAACAATTGTCGATGCGATGTTGCGAAGTCGCTCCGGTTGTGACTTAAACTGTCCATCGTTGATCTATCCTTAGATCCAACGGTTCTCTCATTCGCTCATTTGTGAAATTTGCATTACAATACAAATACATCTCTGCCATAGTCTGTCTACGGTGAAGTTCATGGGAACTTCATCCCTCGTTTCTACTCACGCCCTTCATCAATTTACAGGAAATTCACGTTTACATAATAACACTCAAATACACACAAATCCAGACATACAACAATACACAAACTCTTTTATACTCATAACTCAATTACATGCTAAGGCCTCACAGCCTAAATCACACTAAGCCCTATGGCTACATTTTGTACTCTCTACTATCTATTCTCTCACACAACACAGACCTACTTTATAAAGATATTACAAAGGGAGTGGATCGCTTACGATCCATAAGATCCTCCCACAATCGCTCAACCAAACCCCTAAATCTCTTTATTCGCATACATGGCAGATAATTACATTTAATCAAGTCTTCTAAAGACTTATCAATTCCATCAATTTAGCTCTGTTTGAATAGAATTTTCCCTGGTTTACAAGTGATTTTCCACATTTCACACTTCATATCATTGAGTTTGAAATATGGCCCGATGCTCCTGCATCAGATGCTCGAGGTACAAAACTTTCTATGACCTCCTGGTCATATGCCTCCTTAATCCCTTAGTGATTCTACCCACATCCTCTGTGGAATTGCCTTTATGATCTTTCTGCGAGCTGCAATAAAACCTCTGCAGTAACAAGTCCTCCCTGCTACACGCCAAGCTTCTCTCCTCTGAGCTCAGTCTTTCGGAATCTCTCTGGTTCTCTCTTCTCTGGAACCATTTGAGCACTCCTTTCTCTAAGCTATTGTAATCTTCTCACCTGCACAACAATATAAAGACCACAAACTCACCAATCTTCAACATAACTTTACCTCCTTCTTTCTTTGCACGCAAACTCTTTCTCGCAGAAAATCTTTCCTTGCTCTGATACCACTTTGATGCAGCAAAAAACTGCATTTAACATATAACCGCGTGGATCTGTGGGTTATGATCCCACATAAACAGTCGGAAGCAATTTAACAGCGGACTTCACAACATCAAAACAATTCCGCAATCACAACCGCAATATAATCTATATCGCTTTACCGTCGAAAACCCTTAGCGCAGATTTGTCGGCACATACTTCAACCCGCATCACAAACTCAATTTCTTTTCGCAGATCGTAACACATACATTTCGCATTTCTCGACATTTAACATTTCGCCATTCGCCATAACACTTACCTCTTGCGAAGTGCGAAATAGCGCTGAGCCGACACGCTTCCTCCCGATTTCGCATCACAAATATTCTATTTTATCTGCGAGTTCTCAATAGTAAATGCTAATCAGTGTGATGTGCAATATCACTCGGACCTCGGTCACCACATGTCTCATCCTCGTTGCATCACGAGTTAAATCGTTTAACTTGTGAAATCTTCATATGTAATTTAAATAATTGTCGATGCGATGTTGCGAAGTCCACCGTTGATCTATCCTTAGATCCAACGGTTCTCTCGTTCACTCATCTGTGGTATTCGCATTACAACACAAATATATCTTTGCCATACTCTGTCTACGAAGAACTTCATAGGAACTTCGTCCCTCACTCCTTCTCACGCACTTCATCAATTTACAAAAAAAATCACGTTTATATAATAACACTCAAATACACACAAATCCATATATACAACAATACATAAACTCATTTATACTCATAACTCAATTACAGGCTAAGGCCTCATGGGCTGAATCACACTAAGCCCCTATGGCTACATTGCATACTCTCTACTATCTATCCTCTCACACTACACAGACTTACTTTATAAAGAGATTACAAAGGGAGTGGATCGCTTATGATCCATAATATCCTCCCACAATCTCTCAACTAAACCCCTAAATCTCTCTATTCGCATACATGGTAGGTAATTACATTTAATCAAGTCTTCTAGAGACTTATCAATTCCATCAATTTAGCTATGTTTGAACAAAATTTGCCCTGGTTCACAAGTGATTATCCATGTTTCACCCTCCATATCATTGAGTTTGAAATATGGCCCAATGCTCCTGCATCATGTACCTTCTCACATAATAGAAGACCTAAAAAAGTAAATTAGGTGTTTATACTAGGCCATATGTTGTACATATATAAGGTGTACCTTCTCACATAATAGAAGCCCTAAAAAAGTAAATTAGGTGTTTATACTAGCACATATGCTGTACATATATAAGGTGTACCTTCTCACATAATAGAAGCCCTAAAAAAGTAAATTAGGTGTTTATACTAGCATATATGTTGTACATATATAAGGTGTACCTTCTCACATAATAGAAGCCCTAAAAAAAAAATAGGTGTTTATACTAGCACATATGTTGTACATATATAAGGTGTACCTTCTCACATAATAGAAGCCCTAAAAGAGTAAATTAGGTTTTTATACTAGCACATATGTTGTACATATATAAGGTGTACCTTCTCACATAATAGAAGCCCTAAAAAAATAATTTTTCACGTTGTTCATAATTGTGAAAGGTTTCGTGGAAGTAAACTTTGTTTAAGTTTTAAAATGTTCTCAGTGCTTCAATTGCACACTCCACGCATCATTGGGAAATTAGCCATAAGTTTAAAATAGCAGATAAGAGTTACCATCAATGAGAAATAATTGATATCAGTGAGAATTAATTGATACTAATCGAAAGTAACCATTATACCTGAGAAATCAAACAACCAACATGATATTATTAAAATGGAAAGATCTCAACAATTTTATATATATATATATATATATATATATATATATGCAAACCTCTAAGGCATTGGGATCAACAAAAATTATGTGTGGTAGATATCTCTCCCTAGTGTGTAAGTGTAGTTACATCCTATAGTGTGCAACAACTAACCTTTAAGGCATTAGTGTCAACACAAAATGTGCATGGAAAACATCCCTTACCCTAGAGAATTGCCTTCCCCTTGGAAATATGGGCAAAAGGAAAGATGAGAGGCACCTCTTATCTCCCTCACGCTACACTACCACTCACCCAAACCATAATAAGGTTCCTCTTGAAGATCACTAGAGGCATGTGGAAGCATGACACATGTGGAACATTAGTAATTGGGGTTTGAGAGTGGAGAAAATATAGCTTTGTACCTTCAATTAGTATTTATTGCATTGAGAGATGCTCTATAGCCTAATATGGGAGAGATGTTGTCATTAGCATTAGATAAAGTTAAATTAAAAAATAAGAAGGGTAAGATGTTTTCATCTAGTGTTAAATAACGTTTAAAAAAAAAAAAAAGAGAGAGAGAGAAATGTGTTATTGCAAAGCATTAGATAATGATAACATTAAATTTAAAAAAAAAAAATTACTCACATTAAAAAAATTTAAAAAATACATGTCAACTTAAAAGTAAATATATATGATTGATTTTAAAGAAAATTTAAATTTGTGATTTTGAATTAAAACAAAAAATTGAAATAATATTAATTTTACCCTATGTCACTAATAATAATAACAAATATTTATTTATTTTTAAATACAAATTAGCTTTAGAATTGAAAAAATTCAAATATGTTTTAAAGTACATTTAAATTTATATTTTGTAGCTAATTTTACTTTATTTGTAAATTAATTTGTATTGCCTCAAAATATCCAGTTACATCAATATTTCCATCACTCATAAGCACAATACATAACGATACATTCACTACCTCCCTAGTCTTACTACCTAGCCCGTACATTACTTCTATCTTAGGTGTTGAACCTGGAAATGATCGTGGATCCCTCTAAGGATCCTTTTTTCCTTTTTTCTTGTGGACATATCTCCACCCTGAGAAATTGTCATGAGTAGATGTAGATGGTACAATAATAGTGTTTTCTTGAGTCGACTAAAGTAATGGGGGGTCTGCATTTGTAGTTGTTTCCTTATCATTATCTGAGTGATCTTATTCATGGAAGTGTTTGTGTCTTCTTATTAACGAAGCTAAAACCATAGTTATGTCTATTCATTAGAGGTGGAACCACTTATCAAGTAGGATGTGATGGCGCTACATGTGGTTGTGTTGAATCTAGAGGACTTGATTTATCTATAGAGGTTTTTTTGTGCTAAGAGTTATTTGGTTGGTGCACTGCAAATTTCTTAGATTCCATGGGAAAAATTGGATCTTTATATCGTTGGGGTTTATTCTTGGTAGTCAAAGGGGGAGATCACCCTTAAGAAGAAGGGTGGACATTCTGAAGATGAGTCAGATGTTGACAAATCCTGCAACGGGAATTCGTATTTTCATAGTCCAACGGTTGCGTACAAGTCAGGCCTTTCCAATGAAGAAGGATTTTATCCAATAATGAACTAAAGAGATTTATTTCTACACACATACGGGCAAATGTAACAATATCCTTTCTTGACCCTATTTGTCCACCTTATTGGCGAGTTGAGTTGCCCGCCCATTAAATGGATGTAAAAAGCGGAAATGAAGAGACGTAATCGAGCCCCCTAGCAGGCACTTGGACAAGGTAGCATTTTTTTGAGAGAAATTAAAAAAAAAAAAAAAAAAAAGAAATATATATATATATATATATATATATATATATATATATATATATATATATATATATATATATATATATATTGTTAATTTTACTATACATCAATATAACAATAACAAAGATTCTTTTATTATAACCCATGAGGTGTAGACCAATTGGTTTATGTGGGGATTAATCCTTGCCAGACCACAATTTAAAACCTCATGGGGAGGGGTTGAGGATGGAAGCCACTATAGGGGAATTAAACTTCCCAAGGGGGCCTCAAGGCTCGACTGAGCCTCGTACAATCCTAGTGATAAGCATCCCATTGTGGGTACTTGGTACTTCTTCCATCAAATATAGGGGTTGGCCCTAACCTAAGGTCATCCTAGACACATAAAAAATAAATATAAATAAAATAAAATAAAAGCAACGACAACAAAGACTTTCTTATTATGAATTGGCCTTGGAAATGGGGAAAAAATGTCTAATAATTAGTTCATAATAAGAAAAGTAATAAATACTTATTTATGTACATGAGTTATTAATGAAATTATAAAAATGATTGTTTTTCTTGGTTGACAACAAACAAAAAAGATTACTCTATTCAAGTGTATTGTGAGGTGCTCTACAACCTAGTATGGGGGAGATTTTGTCATGTAACATATGATAACAGAAGAATAAATAACAACATATCTACATGACAAAAAAAAATTTACATTTGCACACATGTATAACTTGAGTGGGAACATTTATTTCCGCGTAAGAGTCACAAGTTCAAATCTAGAGGGGGATAGAGTATGTGCACCTCTATAGACTTTAGCTTTCAAATCATTGTGCAAAGGTGGGTCCATTGTCCTACAAACAAGGGGGTCTCATACACCAATTTGGTGCTTTGCTTCGTAATGACCTTAAAATTTAGGTTATTATTATTATTGTCATTATATACATGAAAACATCTAAAAAACAAATCATTGTATATCCCTCTTAAACGCATCTATCAAGCAACAAGGATCAAATTTCGTAAGGTGTAACTTTTTTATCAATGAATATGAAGGAATGAATGCATGACATGGAATCAAATGATAAAAAAATTTACACCTTAGGAAATTTGATCCCTCTTAGTGCTTGATAAATCTGAGTTTTAAGATGGAACTATGCTAGTTTATGGCTTCTCTTAAAAGGGGCATTCTCTATTAGTGGATCCTTGTCTCTTAATCTTAGGATCTGTGTGCCAAAACTCATACATTGAAGATGAAGAGGGTGACTAGACCTATCCCTATGTACAACGTGTGAGCCCTAACATGTGGCTTTGGCTTGAGAATGGTCAATCTATATGGTTCTCTCTATAGGTTACAATAGATGGTTTGACTTATGGTTGGAATTGCTTCCCATAGTTCGTGATAGGCTTTCATCCCTATATGTGACCAAGGTGCCTCTCAAATGACATTGGAGAGTGTGGCACCACTAGAGGATCTTTCCAACCATATCGCTCATGGCATCGAGAATTGCAATGCATTGTGATTTCATGTTGTGATGTCCTAATGTTGTGGCCTAGCTAGGAGTTTGCTTCATGATAAATTTATTATCATTATGTGGTTTCACAATAATTTCGGTTGGCTCTCCTTTTCCCTCAACCCTTTGTTTTATGTAAAAACTCCTACGAAGTGATTTCATTGTAAAGGGTGGTTCTATTATCTAATGTGGTGATCTATAAATGAGGTATTTATAGTCCTCTCACTTCACCAACACAAATCCTTTGCATAATTTAAGTTTTGATATTTTTCTTGGTATTTTTTAAAGGTGTCTATCTACAGGAAGGCTACTCGGCTTTAGTTCCTTTCCCATATATAAATATATCGATCTTCTCTTAGTTGTGAGGCCTCCATTAATCCTCTTTATCAGATTTTCATGCACTCTTCTAATCGTCACAAGGCTTTCTTTATGTAACTAATGGAAACAAGCCACCACAAACTCCTCTATGTTTATCCTATTCAACCTCAACTTAGGCTTTGAATTCGACCTCTTCAATCATTGTTACTTTGACTTAAAATGCATGTGATTTTGGTTGTGTTTGCAATGGTTTGTATAGATTATAGTGGCTCAATTGATGGATGGTAATATTCATTGAAGTACAAAAGAGGGCATAAGCATATACATCAACCCACCAATTAGAACAATGTAAACAATTGTCTACTTTGAGCTTATGTTAGAAACCAAGGAAATCAATGGGAGATTTCATATGCTATTTTTCTAAGCAATGGTATCCAAATTTCAATGTTTCATCCAACAAAACTTTATGCAACATGTAATTCCACAATATTCTCACACTTGAGAAATATTTACCACCCATTATGATAAAGAAAAGAAGTTAGCTCAACGACAATGATATATGAACTATGGTATATATATGTGTGTGTGTGTGTGTGTGTGTGTGGTTAGATGAAGACCAACAATAAAAATGGAAAGGAATGAAAATCCCTTTTATTATTTCCAAAAAATCTAAAAGAGCAATTTTCTAAACCAATTGACTCATTCAATCAAACTTTCTATAGAACATGGCATTAAGCGAATTTTATTACTAAAAAAATAACATCTAAAATTTTAATCCTTTGCAAATAAATAAGTTGCTCCAACAAAAACAAATTTAACCCAATATTATATAGCATAAATTATTCCAACAATAAGGAAGGAATGCAACAAATATTTTTCTTAGACTCTCTCTGAATTTCGTTTGCATCTTCATTTTGTCACCCAAAACATGAACTACCCAATCATTGTAACTGTCATTGATATGTGGGTTCTATCAACCATGGGTTGAGGTGAATGTTCAACAACCAAAAAATGTTCTACAAGACCATACACAACCTCCAAGGGTTATGTATAGGCTTGTGGGTGAGATAAAACACCCAACTAGTTAAATCAACTGATGATGTCACGAAAAAGGCATAGTGTAACCATTAGTTTTTTTTTCCACCTCCACATTTAGACTTCTCCAACCTTTGATAATACATATCCCATCACCTTCTTCAACTACCTAACTTCCATCACTTTATTGACCTATATTATGGCACCTTGTTTCCTTCCATCACCCATTCGTCCCCTCTCCCAGGACAAAACCATACCATGTTGATTGTGTTTTTATGCCTAAATGGAGTAGATCAACATTATACACCTTACTTAATGTGTTATAGTACCCTATTCCCCTCTATGAATTGGCCTTCAACATTCAAACTTTGAATGGTTAGACTACACCTAACCCTAAGGAAGGGAAGGAAAATAAGGCAAAATTATATTGATGGGTTATGAGATCAATCCCATGGCCATGTAAATTGTGAGGAGTAAGGACCCTTTAGAATCATCTTCAACTTTATCGAAAGTGAATCCCAAATAACCATGTCTAGTACCAACACTGACAATGATAGTTTTGAATATTTCTTCACTTTTCTACAACGAATCACAGCCACCAAGGGGCATTACTTCAGAAGGTGTGGGGCTAATTGGCAAGAACCCACTATGATAATGCCAAAACCATTACATTAATAAATATTGGATTATTATATTAATTGTTAAATAGAATGGAAAAATTGAAATAATTAGCTTGTAGGGTTATTTTTAACAGTAGGTCCTAGTTTTGATAATTAGGTTTTAAAGCTCAAAATAAATCAAAATAAAGAAAGAAAATCAAGCTCTTTCAACTCATACAAGGAAAGTAAAAGGAAGAAGGAACTTTGGAAATTTTGATAAGAAGAATACAAATAGAAAAAACACTCCTATTCAGGATCAGAAGAAGAAGGATATGTCAAAATTCAAGTGCTTCATTTGTCATAATTTTGGACACTATGCCTCCCAGTGTCCTGGGAAGAAAAGAAAGGAAAAGTAGCATGCATCAGTAGGAATTGTTGATGATGATGATGTGATAATGAGCATCCACATTAGAAGAAGTCTAAGGAATTTTTTCCTTTAGAAACTATCACCAATAGTGGTGATTTTTAGTTTGTGGACAAGGCATATGATAAGTTTCCAAGACTCTGTTACATATTTGAGCTTGATCTTGAGAATCAGAATTTATTTTGATTTTTTCTTCAAGATAAACTTAGGCATGTGGGAATACCTCTTGATGCTACAAAAAATCAACACTCCATATTAGTGAGGGAGGTATTCTCCTTGGCTACAACAGATTTCCCCTTAGTTGAAATTTCTCCTCCATAAGAAAAGTTCATAAGCTTGCTATGTTGATGCATGCCTATATATCACTCCATTTTGGAGTAGGAAAAATGAATCCTCACATGCACATCTATAGATAATTACTCCTGGACCATTTACCCTTGGAAAAATCATCATGACCTGGTCAAAGTCCTTTATGGCTTCTCAGCTAAATGTATCAATCTCCTTTGGTCAAATCAACATGACCCAACATGACCATGTTGATTTTTATACAAGAGCATAGAAGAATATTATTTTATGCTAGATAATTACTATCGAATGATTCTTCACATAATATTATTATGCCACTTATATCATTGAGCAATAAAATTTCAGAAAATATCAACAATAAATGCAGAAGAAAAAAAATAGTAAAGATCAGAGAAAGAAAACCATTCACAATAGAGAGTATTTTTTCCCTGAGAAACCCAACCTTGGGAGAAAACCCAACAACTTTTCTTAGGAGAAATTATTCTTCAACAGGGCTTACAAATCAACAATTTGTCTAGAAATATATGTCAAGTACAAATCCAAATACCAGTCAAAATATAGTCAAAGTAGAAGTAGGTCAATGTTGGTTAAATATTTACCTACCAATCAAACTCTAGCCCTACGATTTCTGGTGGTTGACGATGGTCAAATTCCCATGCATGCACTGCCCTTCTGCAGCTCAATCAACTCAATTAAACTCAATGAAAATAGAGAGAAACAAATCAGTCAAACAACTCCAAGAGACACACCCTTTCATGTGGTTGGGCCGACTTGTCTTCCTCGAGCAACTTGACACCCCAAAAATAAATTTATTTTGATTTTTTCTTCAAGACTGGCTTAGGCATGTGGGAATACCTCCTGATACTACAAAAAACATCATTCCTTCTTAGCTCAGGAGTTATTCTCCTTGTATGCAACAAATTTCCCCTTAGTTGAAATTGCTATTTCTTAATAAAATTTCATGAGCTTGCTATGTTGATGCATGTATGTATATCACTCCATCCTAGAGTAGGAATTATTACATTTCACATCAATGTCTATAGATCACTCCATCTTAGAGTAGGCAATGTGACTCCTAGGCCATCTTGCCAAATCAACATGGCTTAGCCAAATTCCTTTATGGCTCCTCAATTAATTGTATCAATCTCCTATGGTCAAATCAGCATGACCCAACCAAAGTTCTTCATGGCTTCTCAAGAGAGAATCTACCCTTATACCATTCACCTCTGCCCAAATCAACATGTCCAAACCAAATTTTGTTATGGCTACTCGGGTGAATTTCATATATCTTCTCTGGTCAAGTCAACATGACCCAACCAAGTCCTTCTAGCTTCTCAAGAGAATATTTTTCCAATCCTACAATTTCCTTGGGCCATTCAACCCAGGCCAAATCAGCAAGACCCAGCCAAATTCCTTCATGGATAACTAAATTAATGTATCCATCTCCCATGGTCAAATTACCCATCCAAGTCTATATGTCTTCTCAAGATGTGATTTTCCCAATCTTGGAAAGACATCAACATTCCCTCTCAACAAGGGAGACATTTTGCATCACGTCAAGCTTGTCTCTAAAGTATACAAACTTCACTCTAGATAGAGACTAGGTTATAATGCCAACAATGTGCTCATTTTTGGATATGTATGGGAGCTTCACTGCTTCACATTGCAACATGTCTCGGATGAAGTGACCTAATCAAATAGTTTTGCAAGAAGCCTTCAAAGTCACAATGCTTTACAACTTGCAACATTGGCCGTGATATACTCCACCTCTATTGTAATTAGTGTGATAGAAGTTTGCTTCCTACTAAACCAAGAAATTGTAGTTGATCCCATGCTAATGGAACATCCTAAGGTGCTTTTTATATTTTATGCACTCCTAGCCCATTCTGAATTAGTATATCCTTACAGGTTTATTTCATCACCTAAGACATATCTCAAAATATATCCAACCATACCATATAGGTACCTCAACACATGATCTGTTGCATGATTTGGCTCAACCATAAACTAACTAGCTTCCTTCATTGGATCCATCACCACAGCTACTTCCTGGTCACTTTGACTGGCTTCTCCCTCTAAAACTGAAATATATCCTCATATGGAAATCCTAGCTTCTCCCTCTATCACTGAAGCATATCTTGTTTTCTAGCATAGCCCCCTCATAGAAGGCATATTGATCCTAGAGACTTACCATCTATGAGCATCTATTCTAGCAATCTCAATCCCATGACATCATTTTGGAAGCCTTCCCATTCTTATTTTCCTAATTGTCTGCTTCCTCGAAACGGGAATTTCTTTCGTTCATCTTGCATGGTCTTAGATATCCTAACAAATTTTACAATCTTCCCTCTCAAACATCAATCACTCCTGCTGAGCCTATGCTCAATCCCTTTAGACCATACAAGAACTTGAACATCTGATGACTGGAGCAAAAATCTCCTCATATTCCACTCCTTCTTTTTGGGAGAACCCTCTTGCCATAAGACTTGTTGGTATGTTATCATCGGATGCATGAATCATTACCTTGAAAACCTCCACAATGGACATGTTCTTACTTTCCCAAAACCTCATTCAAGAGGCCATGGAAGAAAAAATCATAACCAAGCAAAATACAATGGCAAGAGGTTGACCAAACAAAATAATTAAGGGAGAAAAATATGATTGTAAATACTTATCCCTTGATCTAAGAATTGTAGGAAATTGTTCACTTCCTTTTTGAAAAAAAATGTAAGAGTCTCGAAAACCAAACAACACTACTATTGGTAATATTTTTTAAAGGAAAAACATCCTTTGACTTCTTTAGATGTGGATGCTCATCATCGTCATCAACATTGGCTACTAATGCATGTTGTTTTTCCTTTATTTCTTCTCAGGACACTAGGAGGCACAGTGTCGAAAATTATGACAAATGAAGCACTCAGGTTTTGACATATCCTTCTTCTTATGATCCTAAATAGGAGCGACTCTTCTACCTGTTTTCTTCTTATCAAAATTTCCAAAGTTCCTTATTCCTTTTCCATTCCTTGTATGAGCTACAAGAGCTTGAGTTTCTTCATCCTGCGGATTTTGAAAGTTATTCCATGATAGAAATCCAATCTCCTCTTAGACACAATCATTCCATAGCTTATCAAACTTGGGAATTTTTTCTCGTGCACAAATTCCCTGAACAAATGTCTCCCATTAGAAGGTAAATCCATTGAGATTCATTGTAACAAGCTATGTATCATCAATGGTATCTCCAATGGCTACAAGCTCATCTCTAATCTAGGAGATTCTCATAATATATGATATAATTAAATCTGATCTAGACATCATGACATTATGAAGATGATTTCTCAAAATTAACTTCCTATTAGTGTTGTTTCTCTCATACAATCTCACTAGAGCATCATATACTTCTGTGGGAGTCTTCAATGCAGCAACAAGGAATCAAATGCTCCTTCATTGAATCTACCAAGATTCTCTTTTCCTTAGCTTCATTCTTCTTATATTTGGCTTTCTCCTTAGCTCCATTTGGCTTTGGAATAACTTTCTCCACATGATCCTTAAGCTCATTCTTTTCCAAGATGAGAATTATCCTGCTCTTCCAAGGTCTAAAGTTGATGGAACCATCTACCCTATCTTCAACTCTAAGACTTAATGCCATTTTGACAAGAGATCTAAAAATCCGATTAGGTTGTTGCACACTTGTTACTTAAGTTGAAGTCAATGGATTAAGGCTCTGATAACATGTTGAATTTTATATAAGAACACAGTAGAATATTATTTTCTACTAGATAAATACTACATAATGATTCTTTTCACAATATTTGTATGCCACTAATATTATCGAGCAATCACACTTCAGAAAATATCAACAATAAATGTAAACATCACAGAAAGACAACCATGCACAATAGAGAGGAAAACTAATTGGCATCAATTGCAAAATGAAACTCCTCATGGTAAGTTTAGAAAGAAATCTCATAATGTTTTGAGCATATGGAGGCTATAACTTAGAGGTGATATCAAAGGGGAAATTGAGAGATCAGAAGACCCGTAAAAAGAGTTAAGGAAATTTCCCAAGAACGAGTAATCAATTTTGAGTGTCATTAAACATTCATAGCCCTTGTTCAAAATGGAAGAGAAATTGAACATAAATCCATACTAAGGTATGATGGATGCATTAAAGTTGAATCATTAGTTGCAACAATTAAAAATTTGTAATTCAAAAATATGTCCATAATGCTAGATGTCTCTCCCAAGAACCCAAACATACTCCTCAAGTATACAAAACCAAGTTATGATTTTCAAGCATGGACATTGAATGAGTATAACCACATCCCTTCCATCCCCTTTAGGTTTCTCAAGCTGAGAAAGGTGTTACATGTTTTTTTACCCGATCTCCAAGGTCTATTATGAATATGGGTTTAACAAAAGCCTCATTTTTGCAAGTTTGTGGAATTAACTTCTCATGCCACCATTGTGTTCAACTCATCAAGATATTTTTGGTTATACCAATTTTACTTCTATTTGAGCCCTAAATAAAAGGTTTCACTCATTCAAATTTTATCCCATTAAAAATGGTCAATGTCAAAAAACTGGCCACATGGCCTCCATGCAACCCTAGTAGGTCATCTTAATGGGAATCATCATTCAAGTCTAGGCATGCTACTTGGGGTCATCACTACCCATAACATTCAATGTTAAACCAAAGGTGAAGGGGCGATAAGAAGTGAGCAATGAAGGAGGTAACGTTCCATGATGAAACCCTAGTCATATTGGCCAACCCTTGTCGATGCACCAGATACAGGTTACGATGTGTAATATTGTTCAGTGGTGCTCCAATTTCCACATGGACCCCACTCTCAAACCTTCTGTCCAAATTTATTTGTATTTTTCCCTTGATCAACCTCTACCTATGTGGTGAATGCATGAGTTGTGGCTGATGGCCAATGGTTGGCCTTCACAACACAGTTCCACTGAGCTAGGGTTCGTTCCACCAATGCTTTCTCAGTGTCGGCCCTACCCACATAAAATGAGTTTAAAATCTACCATCTACAAAATCTGACATCATACACATATAACACAGAAGATCAATATGAGATAATGTCTGTGAATAGAAAGATTACCACCTCACTTTCATTGGCAACTTGAAGTCCTAAGGCATATAATGGCTCAAGGGCCTAATTCCTAGAAATTGGAATCACTCCTTATGAATATATTTGACAATAAGGCAATCTAGACCACCAGCTTTTGGGAGTTATGGCCATAAGGATTTAAGCTACAAACACTTGGATTAGACAAAGTAAGCAGTACATGAACATGTTTTATATGTGTGTGTGTGTATTCGTTCTCAAGATTTTGGAGTATGTATGAATATACATAACCACATAGTATTGCATTCATCATGAATATAACCATGGACAACATAGTATAAACAAACATCAAATTCATGAATACATAGAATATTATTCCAATCACGATCATAATAATGATCCTCACTACTCATGCACCATTTGCATTAATTTCCACATATGTAGTGTATAAATGTATCATTCACATATAGAAATAATTAGCATAATCCATAGGATAATATACACAAGAAATTTATACTTATTTGTGTGTTTAAATATTGTTTGCAATTGAAGGGGGTACTTCAACTCTCCACCCAACCACAAACCAACTACACTGCAATATTTCTTGTATTTGACCACTCACAAGTAAGATCCAAAGTATGAGGGGATGCATGTTCAAGGAAATTCACACCCAAGGCCTAGTCACATACCCATGAGAAGGATTCCATGATCCTAGTGGTTTAACAACTTCTCACTAGCAGTAAACACCATAGTGGCTCACTCACTCCTTAAGTAAAAAACACTAGGATTCACCCAAGATTCAGATGGCCATTGTTTATCTCCAGGAGGTTGAACCTATTGTATAGACAGTTTCACAATTGTTCTTTCTTATTAATCAACATAAGGGTTTGTAGTCCACTAAATCAGTGGTTTTACAACTCTTTCAATAAGCATCACAATGAATAGATTGCATTGTCAAGTGTTTCATCAATCAACAACAAATACCAAGTAGTTCACGCATCTTGAGCTTCCCTCTAACCAATAAATCTTAGACTCATTTTTCAGTGGCCCAAATACAAGATATGTGAGCAATAACACCCCATGCTTCTTAACACTGACTCTTAGGCAGTCCATTCTAGCTAAGTTTTCAACTTAGCTCCAGTAGCACCTTACTCTCTCTCTCTCTCTATGAGGATTTACTCATGTGTGCTATGTTCTATGACCTTTTTTTTCTTTCTCTACAAGGCATTCCATTTCACTAACCCTTATCTTCCTCACCAATCCTTTTTTTTGCTTCCTAAGGTAATAATTCTATTGTCTTGATCCCTAAGGAGGAGACATGGCTGGGTGTCATCCCCCACCCATTGGTACCCATCAATCTTCTTAAATTTTTGTTAGTGTTGGTTGGTCATCGGTTAAGATGAGGTTAAGGAAATTCAATTTGGCCATATGGTATTTCTCTAAACATGTCGTAAGTGACCAACATTCATGCCATAGGCACCCCAATAGGCACAATGTGACCTCCCCTAGAGCTTTGGATTTGTATGTCCCTCCCTTCAATCAGTTATCAATTTATTTCCACATAGATTTATATACATCTATAATTTACACAGTTGGGTTTACATACATGGGGTATTATAGAAAAATGGTTGTTACAGACCCCACCCCCTTAAAGGAACACTATGCTTGGTGTTCTATAAACGTAACACAAAATTTAACCACTGAGCTTTATATTTATAGCTCTTACATTTATTTACATGTTAAACAAGAATAGGTAAGATACCTTTGTTTTATCTTACATTTCCCGGGTAGCTTTATCTAGTCCAAAGTTCTTCAATTTCACCTTGACCTACTTTATTACTTGATTCTAGAGTGAAATATACCTCTGATCTAGGATGCACAGTGGTTTTGGTTGAAACTCTCCCTAGAGTTTCACCTATATAATAGACTAGTCAATAACATTATTAATGTTATGTACATACTTATTAAGTAAGGAGATATGAAAAGCATCATGTTCTTTCACTATGGACGCTAATGTTAATATATATGCCACTAGCCCCACTATTTCCAAAATCTGAAATGGTCCACAATAATTGGGTTTCAACTTAGCAGAAGATCCCACTTTTAGTGAGCTATTTCTTAGACTGATGTAGAGACACACATGCTCCCGACTTGAAATTCCTTGTGCAATCTCTGCTAATCTATGTAACTCTTTTTCCTATCCTAGGATACATTTAAATTTGTATTGATAATGTGCACTTCTTGTTCCATCTCCTTCAACATCTATCATCCAAGAACCACCCTATTCATGGGAGAATCCTAGTTAATGGAAGTGTTACATTTTTTTCCATACAACGCCTTGAAAGGTATCATCTTCAGTGACTCTTGGTACCCATTGTTGTATGCAAATCAAACTAGTGTCAGGAACTCTTCCCACCTCTTTGGTTAACACATGACATACATCCTCAACATGTCCTTTAAAATTTTATTCACTCTCTCAATTTGGACATCATTCTGAGGATGATATGTTGTACTAAAGGCTAGATGGGATCCAAAAACAACAAGCAAGGCTCTCCAAAAATTTGATGTGATCTTGGCATATCGATCTAAATTGATATTCTTGTGTATGCCATGCAATCTAAATATTTCCTTCACAAAATCTGAGTTACGTCAATAGCTTTGCGAGTGGACTTGAAAACTACAAAGTGAGCTTCCTTACTCAGTTTATCCACTACTATCATAATGACTTCATGTTGCTCGGATGTTCTTGGAAGTCATGTGATGAAGTTAATAAATATGACTTTGCACTTCCACTTAGGAATTAAGATTGGTTGTAGCAATGTCATTGGGTGCATGTATTTCACCTTGACTTATTAACATTCCAGGCACCTATGAATGTATTCAAAATTTTATCTTTTCATACCTAGCTACTAATATATTTTATTCATTGTTGTTATCATTTTTTGATAACGAGGATGACTTGAATAATGTCTTTTGTGAAACTCATCCAAGATGAGATTTTTCAAGTCATCCATACAAGGTAAATAATATCTATCCTTGAACTTAAACATTCCATCATCAGTGAGTGTATAATTATTTCCCAATGATCCTTCTTGATCTTGTTCTAAGTACACTTTCATATGTTGAAAGTGCTCATCTTGTACCAGTGCTTCCTTGATCTTTTCTTTGATATTAAATTTGCAAGTGCTCATGGCTGCCAAGTGAGCCACTTGAAAACATCTTCTAAGTGCTTTTGTAACAGACCCAGCTTAAAATTTCATGTAATAAAGTTAATAAAGTAAAAAATAAGACCAAGGTCATGGGACATGTATTCCAAGTTCAATGTTGGGAAAAACATCCTAGTGGGCATCACGTGTTGTTTATTATGGCTAAGGGAAATTGGAAAAGGCAATGGAAAGGGTATTCAAAAGGAAAAAAGGTATTTTTGGAATTTTATTTATGAAAATAAAGGAAATTAGGAGAAAAGGGAGGTTAAATGTCACATGTTCCATGTGAGGAAGAAATTCAATGAAAATAGAGGAAAATTGAAGAAATTAGAGGCATCAATAATAAAAAGGATTCATAGGATTAGTACACAGCTTTTTCTAGTTAGCCTTTTATAAGTTTAGTTTTGGGGAATTGGTTTCATAGAGGAGAAGAGCACCAAGAGGAGAAATCAAGCAAGCAAGAAAAGGAAGGACAAGGAAAGAAAAGTAAAGCAAGAAAAGGTTGGATCAAGTGACATCAACGAGAATACTTACAGCTAATAGGTTGCATGTATGATTTTCTAGATGGTTTTGGCATGCATGGTAGATGAATGTGTGTATTTGGTTCATTTGTTGTCATTGGCATGGGTTTTTTCCAATTTGACAGTGGTTTCAGCCTTGCCTTGCCATTTCCAGATAGCCATGGTGTGATGGATTTAATTCTTGGTTGAGCGTTGGATTTCCAGAAGGTTTTTGGATCTAGGTGAGGTGGTCTCAGGAAAATACCAAGGGTTGGGAGTGTAGATGGTTTTCTCCAGGAATCCCTCAACAGTTGGGTGGAGACAAGAAAATTACTCAAGGAATGGTGAAGGAAAACTAAGGCATCCAAGCTTGGTTTGGTTTTGTGATCTTAGGATCGATGTAGGTGAGATCATGATAGTGTGAGGGTGGAGGTGGTTTAACCTTTGGATTCTCTTGGTTTTTTATGCATCGTTTTATCCCATGAGATACGACATCCATGCTTGGAATATTGCACAGGGTTGATTGGTTGAAAGAGAGATTTGGTTCATCTCAATCTATGGTTGGGTGGTACGTGGAAGTCCCTGAGTTGGTTGGATTTTGCATAGGATCGATAAGATCTCTTCTCCCTTATGATTTATGAGTAATTACACTTGTTATTATGTGGTTTTAATGGTTGTTATATCATTATTATTTATCTAATAATATGTTGGTTATAAACATGGTTTTATGATGGATTCAAGTTGTGGATATTATCATGTTTTTACTTGTAACTAAATGGATAATGAATGCATGACCTAATATATGTTATTGAAGCTATTGTGAGAGGTAATTAGACCTTATTGTTGTTTCTCACATAAGTTTCAGATCTCTATGTTCATATACGAATTCATGACCTATAGATTTCATGTTTACTATGTGTTTGAGAGAATGATTATCATGGTTAAGCCTTGTTAGGTCAATTCCTTGATTAAGTTTTGTGTTAGAGATTTTTTCCTTGTGTCATTTATCATTTTAGAAATTTTGTCAAGTTTTGGTTTGTAACCCGAAGTCTAGCCCTGAAAAGGTGGCACAAATTTCATGGTCTCAAGCACAGAACTGGCTGAAAAAGACCGCAGTCGCACCCTTGTAGTGGTTATGCATGTAACTGGAGGTTGTCAATCACATGGATGCAGGCTTGTGCATGTGACTGGGAGTTCAGATCAGTAAAAAACCAAGTTAACTCGGGGTTTGGGCACCTTGAAGGGTGGTCTAGCTCTTGGGGGTCCCATAACACTTGAGGGAAGTTAGTAAGGTATTTTTTTGTCAACTCCATTTCCTTAAGGTTATCTAGGAGGTTGATTCATGTCATAGTATCCCTCAGCTCATGTTTACCCCAAGCAGGGTGGTTAAAGTGGGTAGATATGGGAGGAGGCATTTACAACTTCTGCCACCTTTTTCTCTTTACCTTTGATATTCTTGATCTCAAAGTAAAATTCATTGATGAGATCCAACCATATGGCATGTATTTCATTTAATTTAGGTTGATTAAACAATTATCTCAACCCTCCATGGTCTGAATCAACACAATTTTCCTTCTAAGTAATGTCTCCACAACTTTAGTGTATGCATGATTGTTGCAAGTTCTATGTCATGGGTGGCATACTTTCATTCATGATCATTTAATTTTTTTGATTCATAATATCTCACATTCCCTTGTTGCATTAGTACTCTTCTTAGGCCTTCCTTGCAAGCATATGTAAGAACCAATAAATATATTTATGAATAAGCTATGCTTAAGATAGTTACATGTGTGAGAAATCGCTTGAGTTGTTCAAAGCTAGCTATGCACTCTAATGTCCATTCAAATTTAACTCCTTTCCTTTGTAGGGTTGTGATCAGATGCCCGATTTTTTGAAATTCTCAAATGAACTTCCAGTAGTATCTGTCCAATCCCATGAAACATATCACTTCAATGACATTTCTGGCCCACACTCCATGATGGCATTCACCTTCTTGGGTTCCACAAAAACACCTTCCTTTGAGATTATGTGCCCCAAATATTGAACCTGTGACTTAAAGAATTCAAATTTAATAAGTTTAACATACAGTTTGTGTTCCATCAACAACTTTAGTATTGCCTTCAAGTGCTCCTTATGTTCTTATTTAGTTTTTTAGTAAACCGTGATATAATCTACAAACACTAGCACAATTTTCTCCAGGTGTTGGTAAAGGACAATATTCATCAGACACATAAATGTGGTTGGGGTGTTCGTGAGTCAAAATGGTACCACCACAAACTCACAGTGCCTATATATTGTCTTGAAAGCTTTCTTGTGGATGTATTCATCCTTAATATGAACCTGATGATAACTGAACCTCAAATCTATTTTTGAGAACATTTCATCCCCTCTCAACTAATTGAACAAGTCATCAATCTTGGGTAGCGGGTACCTATTCTTCACTATGGCTTTATTTAACTATCTCTAATCATTGCACACCTGTAGTGTGCTATCCTTTTTCTTTACAAATAATGTTGGGGCTCCCCAAGGTGACATATTGGGAATGATATATCCCTTTTCCAATTTTTCCTTCAACTTTAATTTTAGGTCCACTAAATCAACATACTAATGTGGTATGGGGATTTCGAGACTAGCATGACCTAGGAGGCAACTAAATGGAGAAATTGATTTCTCTCTTGGGTGGTAGTTCAGGGATTTCCTTTGAAAACACGTCACCAATTGTTTTAAAACGAAGTGATCCTCACTTATGAGTTTGATACCCCCTGTATCATCGGTCACCTGGACCATAAATGAGGCACACCCTTTTCAAGCACATATATTTACCTGTGGTACCGATATTTTCTGGACCAAAATTAACTTCCTCATTCCCTGGAGTATTAACTTTTCACCCTCATTGTTGTGGCATTCTAGTGGATTCTTATAGTAGTCCACCTTAGTTCTATGGACCACCATCCAATCCATGCCCATTAGGACATCATATAAGCCCAATGGAAATAGGTTAATGGTCCATGTAATGGACATGCCTCCCAACTTCATGGGGCATGATTGCACTAATTTTTTCACATGCCTTTTATATCCCATGGCTAGTTGTACCAACCATGATTTCTTGTGAGTTTTATTTTGTATAGCACATTTGTTCGTGAACTTTGGGTTGATATAGTCAAAATTATAACTTGGGTCAATTAGAATTGAAACAAGTTTTTTGGTGATTGTACCTTCCATTTTGATCGTTGAGACTTGATCATATACTTTCTTGTTGTCCAAAGCCACATAAATTCAAGGAACACTCATAGCCACATCGTTCACCATCATAGATTCTTGAATGTTAAACAACTTCTTATTGTTTTGTTGTTGAAGCGGACAATTCTCTCCACATTTCCAACACTAGAATGGTCCTTTCTTGGTCTCCTTAGCCTCTCCCTTTGTTGGTTAAGTGTTCCATTCTCTATTTGCAGTAATGGAAATATGTTAGAATCCACCCTTAGCGGTAGTGGTAAACTCATCACTTCTCCATTCTTGCTTATATAATGAGGACTTGGCCCTTTCCCTTTGAAAATGGATTTATATTTCCTTTTCTATTCTATTCAGAACTAGACCTTATGCTTAGACTAATCATAGCAACACTTGGAATTTCAGATGGCATCCTCCATGTTTTTTGTCTAATCAAACTCAATCATGTCTTGGTAGGATTGTGGTAACCCACTAAGATACTATTGAATCTTTACCTCCCCATCTTTGATGTATGGCACATACCTCAGTAGTTCCAATAATTTGTTGGTGTACTCATACACTGTAAGTTACCTAGCTTATGCTCATAGAATTTCTCAATTTTATTGTCATAGTACCTCTTGGATGGGTACTTATCATAAGGCTATTTTTTGAATCTTCCCCATGCTATTTCTTTCTCTATAATGCTCTTTAAATTTCTCAAATCCTCCCACCATATATCCTTTAGATTGAAAATGGTTACTATGGCCTTCATATTATCATAGTATTCATGGACACTATAATACTTCTTCAGGCCTAACAACCATGCTTTCTCTTCTTCAACCTTCTTATTTTTTTTATCAAAGGTAGGAGGTTTGTATTTCTTGAACTCTTTTGGAATTATGCACCCCTCACTTCTCCTTTTCATATGGTGTCTTCTAGTTGCATAATTATACAATTGATTATGGTTACTTGATTCTCTTTGAGGGGTGTTGAGTGGGGTTTACCCCCCTCATTGTATCTTCACTATATTGTTTGTGCCTCTTGCTTCCGAATTTTGAAAGGAATTTTCTTATATTTGTGCTTACTTAGATAGATGGCACCTAGCTCATGATAATTTTTCCTTTATAGATGTGACAAGATCTATAAGATCAATTCATTCACCTATGCTTTTATTTCTTATTCTCCAAAAATCCTCTCATTATCTACCTTGAAAATTCTCAACTTAGGTCTCAAACTCATGAGGGTTTGCACTAAATTAAGAGAACTCTTCTCTGACCTTGTCCCCATGAAATCCTCTTCTTGAAGATGATTGGATTTGGGCATGTTGTATTCTACCATTTTGTTGCTCGTTCTTTTCTTTCTAACTGGAACTTGTGTTCTCTCTCTCTCTCTCTCTCTCTCTCTCTCTTGTTGCACACACATGAATATTAACCCAAATAAGCACAAAATAACAAAATTTACTTATCACCTTGAAATCATTTCAATAAGCATGCTGACTTGAAAATAACAGAGGAAAAAAAAACAAACAAACAAACAAATCTCTTGTTAGTGTGTAGGTTAAAAAAAAATTAACATATCATCAATTTATCTAAAAGGAGGCTTTTGTGAGTAGAGTAATTCATATATTTGTCTTCTGGATCCGTCACATAAATATTTTAAATTTCTAATGTGCTTTGAACAAACTAATGTGGTTCATTTAATCTATTCATCCTAAAGCGAAACCATATTAGCTAGTTCAAAACACATTGGCAATATCATCAATTTTTCAAGCCAATGGTCTTATTAGTTGTAAGTGTATATAGAAACTAAACTATCAAATTAAATGTGTATCTTGTGTGTGAGAGAGAGAACCTTCATGTCCAATGTTGAACCTTCACTCTGATACCACTATGTAACCACCTCCCTTCTATCCCCTTTTAGGTTCCTGGGATGAGAAAGGTGTTACTTTGTATTTGACCTGATCTCCAAAGTGTGTTATGAATATGGGGTTAGAAAAAGGCTTATTCTTGCAAGTATATGGAATTAACTTGTGATGCCACCATTATGTTCAACTCATCAAGAGTTTTTCAATGATACCAATTTTACTTCGATTTGAGCTTTGGATATGTTAGGGTCCCGTGATTTGGCAGATTGGTAGACCAAATGACAGGGTAACATGGAACCAGTATTTGGAGTCCTAGTAACTAGCCTTCCTGGACTCAGAGAGGGATCTCTCTATTGGGTGCAAAGGATGTGTTCTTTTTGCTTTAGGTAGTTGATTTTAGGCTAAAGTGTAGGGTTTGTTGATTGTTTTGGTTGGGTAAGATGGTCAAGTGGAATAGATGGAGTGATAGGTTTTTGAATCATTGGGCTATGGAGTCAATGAAAGTCATGAGTGTCTCAATGATGAATCAGAGTGTGTTGCAGGGCCAATCTAGCAAGGTTAATGGATCCTTAAGGTAATGTGTGAGGTGTAGTGAACATCAAGTTTGGGAAAATCTACGAGGTATTAAATACATGTATTCAAAAGATATAACTCATGAGGTAGGGAAAACCATTAAGCTCAGTGAACAATTCTTAAACTGATAAATATCCAAAACAAACATTCTAATGAAACATAAAAAGCATAAGAGCTTCTAACTTTAGTAAATTCACCTTCGAGATTTGGGAAAGACATACAAGATCACAAATAACTTAATATATGAAGAGGGAACTCCTAAACATCATAAATCAAGCTATGACTAACTTTGAAACAAGTTGGGAGGCATGGACAAATGGCAAGATCGAACAAGACCTCTTTGACTTAACCTAGCAAACAATATTCCAAAGAAAGGTTTCAAGATAGAGTTTTGAAAGCTTCAAATAAACAGGGCATACCGTGAATCATACTTGTAAACTAGCATACTAACCATACATGAAACAAAAACAAGCTTAGGTGGACCTAAGGAGAAATTAAGAATTCCTTAAGATGACCAAACAAAGGAAAACATCAAAGCTATAACAAACAGGAGGACTGAGGTGCCTCAAAGAGCATGTCTCAACCTATACTTTTCTGATTTATAGCAACCAAGAAGGATGAAACATAATAAGAACAAGAAAACATAGAAAATTTAAGAAGACATCACCATTCACCAAGCTAATGAATCCTGCAAACAAGCTTCTCCATCATCAAGCCAAACAAGCCATTCACCAACTTCACAAAACCAACTTCTTCTCCAAGCTCATAGAAAACATGTATTGCTCTCCAAGTTCATCAAAAGCCAACCAAATACATGAGGGCCTCATTCTCTATTTATGGAGCAAAGGAGGACTAAAACCCTAAATATGGTAGGAAAATGTCAAATTCAACCATAAATGTCATTTATGGCCAAGAGACCATGCAAGACCCAAGGCACATAATATCCTAAGAAATAAATGCCAAAATAACTGTTTACACCTAATTTTAGAGTGTTTTGCCTTGAAAAACTCAAAAATATAAATTTGCAATAAATGAGGGTGTTTTGTTGACTTTTGGTCCAAAACACACTTAGACAGTCTCTGTGCGCAGCACCACTTCAGCAAAAAATAAGGTCTTTTGTGACTATGTTTTGGACCCCTTCCCAATGTCAGATTTGGCTTCGTGATGGCTCGTTGGAAAGCCTGATGAGCCTAATTTATAGAAATGATTGAGGTTTCTTCAATGAGTTACATTTTCCTACCCAAAAATCCATTCTCCCAACACTTCTATGTGGGCAGCGCCTCCTTTAGTAGAAAATAGGGTGTTTTGCAACCAAGTTTTGGACCACTTCCCAATCTCGGATTTGGCTCCGTGATAGCTCGTTAGAAATTTTGATGAGTCTAATTTCTAGATATTTCTAATATTTCCTAAAATAGTTCCATTTTCCTTCCCAAAAATTCATTCTCCCAACACTTCTCTATGCGCAGCGCCTCCTTCAGCAAAAAATGGGGTGTTTTGCAACCAAGTTCTGGACCACTTCCCGATGTCAGATTTGGCTTCGTGATGGCCCGTTGGAAATCCTTATGAGTCTACTTTCCATAAATTCTTTTGGTTTTCTGAATGAGTTCCATTTGGCTATCCAAAAATCCATTCTCCCAACACTGCTTTGTGCGCAGCACCTTGCCTGAAAACGAGACAAAATGGTTAAAATTTAGGTGTTTTTTGACCTTTTGGGGGTTCAAAACTGCTCCAAATGGTCTAAAATTTTGTGAGTAGACTGTTGATGATGAGGGGAATCCAAAAATGTAATTTTTACGAGCTGATGATGCACAAAATTTGTGTGTAGCACCAAGGGTGTTGCGCACAGAGGCCTCAAAATTTCAAAAACACAAAATTTTGTTCAATTTGACCCAAATTTGTAGAGTGGTCCCTCAAGAGGTATTGGAAACCTGTTGATAATTTTCAACCAAAACTCCAAGTTTGTCATGCTCTTTTTCCCTTTTTACGTTTTTTTATCTCCATGAATGATCCGAATGGAAAATAGCATCAACCCATTGTATTCATCTACCCATGTTATCCACCCACCCATGGAATTTACCCATGGTATTGTAAATGGCATTGACCCATGGTATTCATCCACCCATGATATTTATTTTCCCATGGTATTGTAAGTGACCCATGGTATGTGTCCACCCATGGTATTCATCCACACATGGGATTTAACTATGGTATTGTAAGTGGTATCTACCCATGGTATTGGCCCATGGTATCCACCTATGGTATTCTATCTAAAAAAAAAAGGCTATAAATAACAAGCCTCACTTTGTAAAAGGATAGATGGTCCGCCAAAATGTAGCTTCTACAATTATTCTCTGTCTTAATAGAACAAGTTTTTTTTTTTTTTTTTTTTTTTTTTTTCGTATTCTAATTAAATTTTCGTTAGTATCTCGTTGTCGTATCCATTTCAATTTTTTTCTTAGATCTTGGGGCCTACTCAAGATATGGATCGTGTTGGTATCAGATTCCGAGGTTGCATCTGCTGGGAATGAGGGTTTGAAACATATTTTAGTTTCAATGTTTTGTAGCAATATTCAGCAAACTCCATGATTTTTTTTGGGTGGTGAGTTTGTAGATCAGATCTGAAACTTTTAGTGAACAATTTACAAAAACAAAGATAAGATCTGGATTCCTTGCGTGAAAATACTCAAATTCAAAAAAAATAAATTGGCCGAATTGGAGTTCGGATGAGGGAGATATCGCTGATTAAAAATCAACAATGTTACAACAATTTTTCCGACGACAATTCATGGACGACGGATCTCCTATCATTTATTGCAGTTTTTAGTGAAAAATTTTAGAATAATGGATATAGATCTAAGCTCCTCTTGAAAAATCACCCAAGTTCAAAAAAACAATCGGTCGAATCGGAGTCCGGATGTGGGAGTTATTATTGATTTAAAATCAACTATTTTTTCAGAAATTTTGTGACGGCGAAAAAGTTCCAGCGTGAATCTGCAGGTCTAGAGTCTCCAGATAGTGGTTTCAAACATATCAGAAGATGCAAAATGATCATTCCATTTCCAAAAACAGGTTATAATAAATATTTTGAGTTATATTGACTGAGTTATGCTCATTTTAAATTTGGAGCAGCATTCAGAGCAGGTTCCCTTTGGAGACGTGCCCTCCCACCCCGCTTTAGTAGGCACCTGCTTCACATTCATCAGTTTAATCACAGCAGTGTTCGACTTGGGTTATTTGGAGACGTGCCCTCCCACCCCAAGCTATGTAGGCACCTGCTATTTCATCAACAATCATCATCACGGTTATGGGTCAACCGCACAAAATCATTTTCATCGAAGTCCATTTACTAGGCCGCACACTGTTAGTCACACAGTTGGTCACAAGCATTACAGGGTATCTCTATCCTCAGATCTTTGTTTGTCATGGTTTTGGTTCATCCACAAACTCACACTTCATCGAAGTCCATTTTCTAGGCCGCACACTGCCAATATCATAGTTGGTCACAAGCATTACAGGGCATCTCTATCCTTGGATCTTCGTTCATCACGGTTATGGGTTAACTACACAAAACCCTTCTCTTTAGTGGCTCTTCATATTCAGCAAAGGCTTCTCAGGAGGGAACTTCATGCAATGGGGACCATTGCTTCTTAAGGAGGGAGGAATGATTCGAATGGAAAATGACATCAACCCATGGTATTCATCTACCCATGTTATCCATCCACCCATGGTATTGTAAATGGCATCGACCCATGGTATTCATCCACCCATGATATTTATTCACCCATGGTATTGTAAATGACTTTATTCATCCACACATGGGATTTAACCGTGGTATTGTAAGTGGTATCTACCCATGGTATTGGCCTATGGTATCTACACATGGTATTGTAACTCAAAAGAGGCTATAAATAAAAAGCCCCAGTTTGTAAAAGGACAGATGGTCCGCCACAATGTAGCTTCTACATTTATTCTCTGTTTTAATAAAACAAGTTTCTTTGTGATTTTATTTTCTTTGTGTTCTCTTTTTTTTCTAGCATTCTAATTTTGCAGATCTTGTCAGATCCATTTCAATTTTCTTAGATCTTGGGGGTTTCCTTTCCAAGATTCAGATTACTGAGGGCTCTTCAACTTACACAAGTGCTTGTTTTTCTTTGCATAATGCTTTGTCATCTTCCTTTGTAGGTTCAAACCATCATTTGCATTCTTCAACTTGGTCTCTAGGTGAATATTTTCCCTCTCAAGATATGACTCCTTATCAAACTCTAGGTCTCTGTCTTGTTGTTTAGCTTGGTCATCAGTTTGTGGTGCATCCATGTCAACATCACTACCATTTTGATTCTTCATTTTATCCTCATTGTGACTATGATCCTCTTGACTGTCTTCTCTCCCTTTACTTTTTGCCTCACTGCCCTCTTCCATGCTTTGTGCCTCAAGGCTACTTTCTTGCCCATCAATGTCAAGGGCATCACTTTTTTCTTGCTCTTCAAACTCATCATCATCATTACAAACTTCACTGTCCTCCATTTCCATTTGCTCTGCCTCCTCTTGAATTGTTTCATTATCACTGTTTTCCTCATTTGATGCTTCAGGAGAAGAAGAAAGAGGTAAGTCTCCTTGTGGAGAAGGCATGGGTGGAGGTGATGGAACATGATCTACGAGGGGTGATGGAGGAGTGGAGGTAAGTGGGTGTGAAGTGGAAGGAAAACTCTTCTCTCGACATAGTGACTGATTGTGTCTTTGAACAAATTGGTTTTTAGCTTGTGAGAGCTTTAGGTCTAGGGAGGAAAAATGAGTGATGGTGAGGGAAAGCTTTTAACAAATGGAGGCAAAATGGAAGAAGTCAAGGAATTATTTTTAGAGTTTAGAAGTAGGCTTAGCTTTTATTGAGTGTATTTATGCTAATTATGACTCTCCAACTGGTAATTTCTTGCCCTAGAAGGTTAAATGAGAGTTTTCCATGAAGATTAGGGTTTTTAGCCAATTTAGGATATGGTTACTCTCCTTTGATTATAGATGCAAAAATACCACTTGGAGGGTAAAGAGAGCAGGAGCCCGGGGAACATTTTGAGGAGAAAAAGACTGAATTTTGGCCACTTTTTGGCAACCCTGGCCAAATTTCCTCTGTGCGCAACACCACTCCCTCTGTGCGTAGCGCCAATTTGCAGAGGGAATTTGGAAGCCTTCTCAGTGTCGGAATGAACTCTGTGATAACTCGTTCGAAATTTTGAGTTTAATTTCCAAAAATTCTTTTGTTTTTACCTTTGGTGTCCATATACCTGCCCAAAAACTGATTTTCCCAACACTAGTCAAAAAGTGCTGAATCATGGTGCAGAAATGCAAAGTGCTGGTGCAGACAAATTTTGGAGGCCATCCTTAACTCAAAATTGAGCTCATGATAGCTCATTGGAAAGCTTGTCAAGTCTATTTTCCTTTTGATTCATCAAGCAAGTCATTTGGACACTCCAGCTATGAGAAACCCTTATTTTCCCAAGGTCACTCCAACAGTGCATAAATTCTCCTAGGACACCTGTGTTTTTTATATTACTCCCAAACCATGATACCTATGTAAAAACTGAAGGAGGTTTTTCGTCTTAGGCTTATATTGGACAAAAAAATCTCTCACATTTGTCAAATTCATCTATGTTTGGTCAAAAACACAATTTGAAGCAAAACTGGCCCTAGGCGTGACACATGGCTTGTCTCTTGGAATGAATTCTTGGAAAATGATGGAGGCATGATGTTTATGAGTTGGTATGGAATTATTCTTGCTTATATGATCTATCAAATGAATCCTTTGCTCTTACGCCTCCTTTTCATATCAAACCCTAGCTTAGTTGGAAGAGGAAACTAGGGTTTGGTGTAGGATATTTAGGACTGCCTTGTAGAGGGAGGGGAATGAAGGGGTTAAGGGTTGTCTAAATTCTTGGGGAAATTTTGGGGAATAGGGATAGATGTTTTTTTTTTTTTTTTTCTAAATAAGACTAGCTTCTATTACTGTAAGAAAATATGGTACATACAGGGGTTTGCCTTCAAAGGCATGACGAGTTCAGCATAATATCAGAAAAGTGCTGCCCATAAGGGGAAACCAGCGTGATATAAGTTTAATTGCTGCCTCTAAGGAGGAAACCAGCATTAAGCAAAAAACCTGAAAACTGTAGCAGTATGTACCATCATTACACATAGACATAGGACTGTAACAGTGTTTTGTCAAGCCGGCAGGCCAGGAATTCTGAAGACTCCATCCAAACAAAAAATCTGACCTGAAAGATACAAAAAAGTTGAAAGTCCTAAATATCATAATCATCGGAGGGGGGTTCTTCTTCGATTCTGCATCCATAGCCATAATCCTCATCAGCCTGGGTGGGATTCGCTGCCGTGCCTACTTCGTGCTGGTCCGGTGACGTGCCTTTGAAACTGGAGCTGCCACCGCCATGCTTGCCTCCCTCAGCGTCGTGTGAGCGGTTCTGCGAATCAAAATGGATAGCCTGGTCAGACCTAGAGGTGTGGAGCTGAATGCCCGGATGAGCAGGAGGCAGGGTCATCGAGCCGAATTGAGGGAGCTCCTTGAATGTGACAGTGATCGTCGCCACCACCATAGGCTGAGAAGTGAGGTAGGGGAAGTGAAACAAAGCCATGGACGGGTTGACCAGATGAGCAGACTCAGCACTGCGAGGGTCAGTGGGAGGCGGAGGATTGAGACCAGCGCGCGGAGGAGAGGGCGGGTGACTGACCAGCGTGGAGGGGCCATGCAAAGTATTGCGCCTGTTAGGGGCTCTTGGAGAAGCGCGAGGAGGTGAGTCTGAAGCCGACGAATTCGAAGGGCTGGAGGGGGAGCGACGCCTAGAGGCGGGCCTGGCTCGAGTGCTGCCTCTGCGGCATCTGAGCCTGTGCCAAAGCCGAGGCATATCCACGCGAGGAGAATGCAGACGAGTCGGAGAAAAGTGCAGAGTGGCGGGCAGAAAAGGCAAAGGCAGACCAGGTGCTGAGTGCTGAGGCGGACCTGCAATAAGCCAGGGGCACAATGATCTTTGGCAGTGATGAAAGCCAAGAGTGAATTCCACACAGCAGTGGAGATTGCACCTTCGACTCAGAGCAGTGCGAGAACTGGCAATCTTAGCCTCCGGAGGACAGCTAGAGCCAAGTAGAGCAATGAATTTATGCATTGTGATAAACCAAATCAAATGCAGAGCCCAACGATGAAGCATCGAGAAGGCGAGAATGCGTCTGCATCTGGAGGACGGCGTCGAGTTATGGTGGTGGCCTCGTCTTCCCCACCGGCTTGAATGCCGAGTCGTGTGATGAACCAGGATATTAATGCATTCGGGGTGAATTGAATGCAGGTGGCCGGCGGCCATGTGGCTTTGCCACGCGCCAGCCAGACCACTGCGTTTCCCCATATCAACTGGATACACCCGCATCCGGGGAGAATAGGGATAGATGTTAGGGAGTAGGGGAAAGTCAAATTTCAAGGATTGAGTGAGGGGAAGGGGTACAAAAGGGCAAAACACAGGCCTAGTCTTAAAAAATGTCAAATTGTGGCAATCGACTAGGTTTTGTAGAAAAATGATGAATTTGACGGATAGGAGTGATGGGAAGTGTTTATGAAGGTATATTGAGGATAGGAGGAGGTGTAAGAGCATCAAGGTATAAGCCTTGTTGATGTTTAACCATGGAGGTCATGAAACCAAGAAAAAATGCCCTTAAAAGCTCTAGATGGAGAATGGAGGAGTTAGGCAAAACAAAATAGAGGGCTGAGGCCAAAGGTGACACAACAAAGACAAACTGAGTGACATGAGCCCATGATGGGTCTTCTGGGATGGGTAAGCTGAGCATTGACATGATGGGATGATGAAATAGTGAAAAAATTATCTTAAGGATAATGAAGATAGTGAGATTTCTAGAACTCACAATGTTCATGAACTTTGTTTCTAGAAATCTAGAACTGATACTTAGTCATATTCAGATAGTGAAAATTATGGATGACTAATAGTGGCTCCACTTGGGGAGGGCAGCTCCTTTTTAGGAAGTGTCCAGAACTTTTAGATCTCTGGCTTGATGGAGACCAGTGCCTCATCCATTAGGCATATTTTTACCTATTTTCTCTTGCTGATGCTTGCTGTGAAGTTATGATCTTAATAGATTTGAAAAAAATGATCAAATCATCTTCATCTCTACCTAACCAATCTATTTGCCTAACATTTTTTCTTCCTTGGGTGCATTTGGACTAGCCAACCCTTGACATTTTTTCTTTTGAAAGAAAAACAAACAATCTACTTCTATCTTATTTCCTCCAAGAGTTCAAATTAGGTTAATGAACTCTCTTATTCTCTACCTAGTCTAATCATTTGTCAAGATTAAGCTATTTGACAAACTTTATTCTCTATTCTACTGACATGAAATTCAAAACATGATCAAACCAGGATTAGGCAGTCTGATTTTCCATGGGCTGTGGCATTCGGACAAGCTGCACACACGCATTATTTTTGTATAGTGAAAAACTAGAAAACATGAGGGCTATGATTCAGAATTTATTAGGCATCCCTATCTTTTCTCTTTGGTTCAGATTTGAGCATTTAGAACCAATATCTTTTCTTCCTAATCTATTCCTACTAACAAGTCAAGTTTAGATGCTTTGACAAGTTCTCTTTCACTAACCTATCAGCAATAAATTGAAAACATGTTTAGCCATGATTAGGCTAGATGACTGAACAAGACTTTTTTGGAACAAGTAGTGGCATTTAGGCTTACACACTTTCAGTAGTACTCTTTTTTGGGTATGGGGCTATACCTCTTTTTTCATCTTTTCTCTATTTTTGTATTTTCAAAACAATCTATAACTAAAAAAATTCTCATAAGGATGAGCTTATTTTGCATACCTATTTATCCTAATCTAACATAAACATGATATACATTCAGCTGGTGAACTCTCTTTTCCAACACAATCAATCAAGCAGATGATTCCATGAGGGATCTTGATTAAATTTTTTGAGGGTTTTGACAAAATAAAAAGGCCACTCCCACCTCACTTGTGTTTGAACATTAGTGCCTAAAATTTTCTTTAATCCTTGCATCAAACTATTCTTGAAATATTTTAATCCCTCTTCTCCTGTCTTTAAGAAAATATCAAAGGGGTATTGGAACAATACCTGAATGTGAAGATTTGGAAAATAAGCTTGATTCAGGACTGCTTCTGTCTTCACTTGGCTAAGCTTAGGAATTTTTTGGGAAAGAAACTCTTCCTCTTCCTCATGATTATCTAAACTGGTAGGCTCATCATAGATTGCAATGCTGTCTTCTAGCATACTTGGTATGTTCTGAGTGAGTGGGCTGAAATCTATGTGAAAGTCATCATGTTGATGAGCATGGACACTTTTTGGCAGTAAATCCTCTTGAGAAGGTAATTGAACAACTCTCATGTGATTATCAACTTCCAAGCCTTCATCTGCAATTGGAAATTCAATGGGACTTGGTGGCTGCTCATCTGGAGCTGAGGAAAATTCTATGTCATAAATGATTTCCTCAACCATTTCAGGAGAAGGCTTCTCATTTACAACTTTCTCAAGAAGTTCATCATCCTCCTCAACATCAACATCAAAGCTGAAAGACTATTTTTTTTCCAATTATGTGAAAGTTATTTCTGATGGACTGAAGTGAAGTAGAGCAAAGAGTCAGAGACTCTTCACATACTTCTAAACTTTCAAGGCTTTCCTCATCAGTGTCATAGGTGACCTCTCTTGGTTGATTACTGCTTTCAATATGATGATAGTGAACCTCATACCATATATCAAATGTCGATGGCTTTTCAAGGTTAGCTTATGTTTGGAGAACATCATCATCATCTGATTCATCAAAATTTGGAGAATCATCAACATAAATAATTTCACCAATCAAACATATTGTGTTACCAATATGTTCTTCTTTGAACTGATCTACAAGTTCACTTTCAGATTTATGGCAGATGGCATTAGTAGGAGGAGGAACATGAATGTTTTGTTCATATGAAGGCTTAGAGGTTGGCTGAATGTTTAGCATCTGATTTATTTCCTATTCAGTCAAAAGAGGAGAAATTTTTCACTTTATTTGGATAGAAGTACAACAGTTCTCTTTATCTTGTGAAGGCTGATTTTGAGGCTGAATGTTTTCTTGAGCCTCACCTAGAAGATATGGTGAATTATTACTTGTGCCTTTAGAGATATTCTGTGGGTTTCCTTCTATTTCTTGATTGGGTTCTAACTCCTCTAGGTTGTTATGATAGCTATCTTGAGAATGAAATGCATGGAGTTCTTCTAATAAATCTTCAGGATGCCAATTCCCTAAATCCTCATCAATGTTTACAACGTGTTGTATGAAATCTTCAGATTGATCACAACAATTTTCAGCTAATGATAAAGATGGACAATATTCTTTATAACGTTCATAAAACACCTTGTGGAAATATTTCAAGGAAAACAAGGTACCAGATTTTAACCATTCATACCATTCTCTTGCCTTACCCTCTAGAGTTGCCATAAACATTTTCATGAGGAAGTCCTCATGCCATTCAACCTTTAACTTCCATACATGTATATGAAATTTGATGAGATGTAACAATGGGTCATCAAATTTTTCATCTTGAAATATAGGTAGGTTTTTCATCCAATTTATTTGAGGCATTTTGTGTGGGAATCCAAGGATATGATCTTTTCTCATTAGAGCATATCTCCTTTGTATACTTGGATCCATATTTGTTAATGAGAAAGGGTCACTGTATCTTTTCAACCAGTCTAGAGTTCTCTACTAGTGGATTCTTTTGTTCTATTGAGGGTTGTGGAGTCGCCAGGTGGAAGATTTGAGCTTTGTTGTCCACCATCAACATGATTGGGATTGTTCAATGCATTCCCATGGGAGTCTATAGGGCCTAGTGGGGTCAAATGGGCTACTGAAGACCAGTGGAGTCGCTAGGTGGATGATGTTTACTATTTTAAGGATGTTCTTGTTGTCCACCATCAACAACTAAATACCAATCTAAGGATGTTTGTGAGTTTTTGGAGATCTAAGGAATACATAGTTTGTCACTAACTCAGAAGGTCCCATCGTGATCGCCAAAATGTTAGGGTCCCATGATTTGGCAGATTAGTAGACCAAATGGTAGGGTAACATGGAACTAGTCTTTGGAGTCCTAGGACCTAGCCTTCTTGGACTCAGAGAGGGATCTCTCTATTGGGTGCAAAAGATGTTTTCTTTTTTATTTAGATAGTTGATTTTAGGCTAAAGTGTAGGGTTTGTTGATTGTTTTGGTTGGGTAAGATGGTCAAGTGGAATAGATGGAGTGAGATGTTTTTGAATCATTGGGCTATGGAGTCAATGAAAGTCATGAGTGTCTCAATGATGAATTAGAGTGTGTTGCAGGGCCAATCTAGCAAGGTTAATGGATCCTTAAGGTAATGTGTGAGGTGTAGTGAACATCATTTTGGGAAAAACTAGGAGGTATTAAATACATATAGTTAAAATCTACAACTCATGAGGTAGGGAAAACCATTAAGCTCAATGAACAATACTTAAACTGATAAATATCCAAGACAAACATTCCAGTGAAACATAGAAAGCATAAGAGCTTATAACTTTAGTAAATTCACCTTCAGGATTTGGGAAAGACATACAAGATCACAAATAACTTAATCTATGAAGAGGGAACTCCTAAACATCATAAATCAAGCTATGAAGAACTCTGAAACAAGTTGGGAGGCATGGACAAAGGGCAAGATCGAACGAGACCTCTTTGACTTAACCTAGCAAACAATATTCCAAAAAAAGATTTCAAGGTAGAGTTTTGAAAGCTTCAAATAAACAGGGCATACCGTGAATCATACGTGTAAACTAGAATACTAACCATACATGAAACAAAAACAAGCTTATGTGGACCTAAGGAGCAATTAAGAATTCCTTAAGATGACCAAACAGAAGAAAAAATCAAAGCTATAACAAACAGGAGGACTGAGGTGCCTCATAGAGCATGTCTCAACCTATAATTTTCTGATTTATAGCAACCAAGAAGAATGAAACATAATGAGAAAAAGAAAACATAGACAAGTTAAGAATACATCACCATTCACCAAGCTAAGGAATCCTCCAAACAAGCTTCTCCATCATCAAGCCAAACATGACATTTATCAACTTCACAAAACCAACTTCTTCTCCAAGCTCACAGAAACCATGTATTTCTCTCCAAGTTCATCAAAAGACAACCAAATACATGAGGGCCTCATCTCTATTTATGGAGAAAAGGAGGACTAAAACCCTAAATATGGTAGGAAAATGTCAAATTCAACCATAAATTTCATTTGTGGCCAAGAGACCATGCAAGGCCCAAGGCACATAATATCCTAAGAAATAAATTCCAAAATAACTATTTGCACCTAATTCTAGAGTGTTTTGGCTCAAAAAACTCTAAAATATCAATTTGCAATAAAAGAGTGTTTTTTTTTTAAACTTTTGGTCCAAAACACACTTAGACAGTCTCTGTGCACAGCGCCACTTCAGTAGAAAATATGGTCTTTTGCGACTAAGTTTTGGACCTCTTCCCGATACCAGATTTGGCTCCGTGATGGCTCGTTGGAAATCCTGATGAGCCTACTTTCTAGAAATGCTTGAGGTTTCTTGAATGAGTGCCAATTTCCTGCCCAAAAATCTATTCTCCCAACACTGCTCTGTGCGCAGCGCCTCCTTCAGTAGAAAATAGGGTGTTTTGCAACCAAGTTTTGGACCACTTCCCGATGTCGGATTTGGCTCTGTGATGGCTCATTGAAAATCCTGATGAGTCTAATTTCTAGAATTGCTTGATTTTTCCTGAATGAGTGCCATTTTCCTACCCAAAAATCCATTATCCCAACAATTATCTATGCGTAGAGCTTCCTTCAGCAGAAAATAGGGTGTTTTGCAACCAAGTTTTGGACCACTTCCCTATGTATTGATCCGAATGGAAAATGGCATCAATCCATTGTATTCATCTACCCATGTTATCCATGCACCCATGGAATTTACCCATGGTATTGTAAAAGGCATCAACCCATGGTATTCATCCACCTATGATATTTATTCGCCCATGGTATTGTAAGTGACCCATGGTATGTATCTTCCCATGGTATTCATCCACACATGGGATTTACCCATGGCATTGTAAGTGGTATCTACCCATGGTATTGGCCTCTGGTATCTACACATGGTATTGTAACTCAAAAAAGGCTATAAATAACAAGCCTCATTTTGTAAAAGGACATATTTTCCACCACAATGTAGCTTCTACAGTTATTCTCTGTTCTAATAAAACAAGTTTCTTTGTGGTTTTATTTTCTTTATGTTCTCTCTTTTTTCTGGCATTCTAATTTTGCAGATATTGTCAGATTTATTTCAAATTTTTAGATCTTGGGGGCCTCCCCCCAAGATCCGGATCAGTGGTATCAGATTCAGGTTATGCTTCCATGGGGATGAGGGTTTGAAACATATTTCAGTTTCAATTTTTTGCAGCAATATTCAGCAAAATCCATGAATTTTTTTGGGCGGAAATTTTTCAGATCAGATATAAAAATTTTGGTGAAAATTTTACAAAAAAAAAGACCATATCTGTATTCCTTGCGAAAAAATACTCAAATTCAAAAAAAAAATTGGCCAAATTGGAGTTCGGATGAGGGAGGTATCGCTGATTCAAAATCAGCAATGTTGAAGCAATTTTTCTAACGACAATTCATGGACAGCGGCTCTCCTGTCATTTTTTGCAATTTTTAGTACAAAATTTCAGAAGAATGGACATATATCTGAGCTCCCCTTGAAAAATCACCCAAGTTCAAAAAAAAAAATCGGTCGAATCGGAGTCCGGATGTGGGAGTTATCGTTGATTTAAAATCAACTATTTTTTTATAAATTTTGTGACGGCGAAACAGTCCAGCATGAATCTGAGAGTCTAGAGTCTCTAGATAGTGGTTTCAAACACATGAGAAAATTCAGAATGATCATTCCATTTCCAAAAACAGGTGATAATAATATTCTGAGTTATATTGACCGAGTTATTCTCATTTTAAATCTGGAGCAGCATTCAGAGCGAGTTCCCTTTGGAGACGTGCCCTCCCACCCCACTTTAGTAGGCACCTGCTTCACATTCATCAGTTTTAGCATAGCAGCGTTCGGCTTGAGTTATTTGGAGACGTGCCCTCCCACCCCAAGCTATGTAGGCACCTGCTATTTTATCAACAATCAGCATCACGATTCTGGATCAACTGCACAAAATCTTTTTCATCGAAGTCCATTTGCTAGGCCGCACACTGTTAGTCACACAGTTGGTCACAAACATTATAGGGTATCTCTATCCTCGAATCTTCGTTTTTCATGGTTTTGGTTCATCCACAAACCCACACTTCATCGAATTCCATTTGCTAGGCCGGACACTGTCAATATCACAGTTGGTTACAAGCATTACAGGGTATCTCTATCCTCGGATCTTCGTTCATCACAATTATGGGTTAACTACACACAACCCTTCTCTTTAGTGGCTCTTCATATTCAACAAAGGCTTCTCAGGAGGGAACTTCACACAATGGGGACCATTGCTTCTTAAGGAGGGAGGAATGATCCGAATGGAAAATGGCATCAACCCATGGTATTCATCTACCCATGTTATCCATCCACCCATGGAATTTACCCATGGTATTGTAAATGGCATCGACCCATGGTATTCATCCACCCATGATATTTATTCGCCCATGATATTGTAAGTGACCCATGGTATGTATCCACCCATGGTATTCATCCACACATGGGATTTACCCATGGTATTGTAAGTGGTATCTACCCATGGTATTGGCCTATGGTATCTACACATGGTATTGTAACTCAAAAAAGGCTATAAATAACAAGCCTTCGTTTGTAAAAGGACAGATTGTCCGCCACAATGTAGATTTACATTTATGCTCTGTTTTAATAAAGCAAGTTTCTTTGTGGTTTTATTTTCTTTGTGTTCTCTCTTTTTTCTGGCATTCTAATTTTGCAGATCTTGTCAGATATATTTCAACTTTTTAGATCTTGGGGGCCTCCCCCCAAGATCCGGATCACGTATTTGTCTCCGTGATGGCTCGTTGGAAAGCCTAATGAGTCTAATTTCTAGAAATTCTTTTGGTTTTCTGAATAAGTTCCAATTGACTATCTAAAAATCCACTCTCCCAACACAGCTCTGTGCACAACACCTTGCCTGAAAATGAGGCAAAATGGTCAAAATTTAGGTGTTTTTTGACCTTTTGGGGGGTCAAAACTACTCCTAATGGTCTGAAATTTTGTGATTAGACTGTTGATTATGAGGGGAATCCAAAAATGTAAATTTTGTGAGCAGAGGATGCACCAAATTTGTGCATAGCGCTAAGGGTGTTGCACACAGAGGCCTCAAAATTTCAAAAACACACAATTTTGTTCAATTTGGCCCAAAATTTGTGGAGTGGTCCCTCAAGAGGTCTTGGACACCTGTTGAGAAGTTTCAGCCAAAAATCCAAGGCTGTCATGCTCTTTTGCCCTTTTTAGGTTTTTTATCTCCATGAGGGCCTCCTCTAGTTTGGCACAAGCAAGCTTGTTTTTCTTTGCATAATGCTTTGTCATCTTCCTTTGTAGGTTCAAACCATCATTTGTATTCTTCAGCTTGGTCTATAGGTGAATATTTTCCCTCTCAAGCCATGACTCCTTATCAAAATCTAGGTCTATGTCTTATTGTTTAGCTTGGTCATCAGTTTGTGGTGCATCCATGTCAACGTCACTGCCATTTTGATTCTTCATTTCATCCTTATTGTGACTATGATCCTCTTGATTTTCTTCTTTGCGTTTACTTTCTGCCTCACTGTCCTCTTCCATGATTTGTGCCTCAAGGCTGCTTTCTTGCCCATCAATGTCAAGGGCATCACTGTTTTATTGCTCTTCAGACTCATCGTCATCATTACTAACTTCACTTTCCTCCATTTCCATTTTCTTTGTCTCCTCTTGACTTGTTTCATTATCACTGTTTTCCTCATTTGATGCTTCAGGAGAAGAAGAAAGAGGTAAGTCCTGTTGTGGAGAAGCCATGAGTGGAGGTGATGGAACATGATCTCTGGGGGGTGATGGAGGAGTGGAGGTAAGTGAGTGTGAAGTGGAAGTCAAACTCTTCTCCTGACATAGTGACTGATTGTGTCTTTGAACAAATTGGTTTTTAGCTTGTGAGAGCTTTAGGGCTAGAGAGGAAAAATGAGTGATGGTGAGGGCAAGCTTTTAACAAATGGATTAAAAATGGAAGAAGTAAAGGAATTATTTTCATATTTTAGAAGTAGGCTTAGCTTGTATTGAGTGTATTTATGGTAATGATCACTTTCCAACTGGTAATTTCTTGCCCTAGAAGGTTAAATGAGAGTTTTCCATGAAGATTACGTTTTTTAGCCAATTTAGTTTATGGTTACTCTCCTTTGATTATAGATGAAAGAACACTTGGAGGGAAAAAAGAGGTGACCACCAACCTTTTTAATTTGTACAGGAGCCTGCGGAAAACCTTGAGGAGAAAAATATTGAATTTTTGCCACTTTTTGGCAACCCTGGCCAAATTTTCTCTGTGCGTAGCGCCAATTTGCAGAGTGCATTTGGAGGCCTTCCCGGTGTCGTAATGAGCTCTGTGATAGCTCGTTGGAAATATTTTTGAGTATAATGTCGAAAAATTCTTTTGGTTTTACCTTTGGTGTCCATTTACCTGTCCAAAAATGGATTTTCCCAACATTGGTCAAAAAGTGTTGAATGATGGTGCAAAAATGAAAAGTGTTGGTGAAGACAACTTTTGGAGGCCTTCCTTAACTGAAAATTGAGCTCACGATATCTCATGGGAAAGCTATTCAAGTCTGGTTGTCTTTTCACTCATCAAGAAAGTCATTTGGACACTCCAACTATGAGAAAACCTTATTTTCCCAAGGTCACTCTAGCAATGCAGAAATTCTCCTGGGACACCTATGTTTTTTATATTACTCTCAAACCATGTTACCTGTGTAAAAACTAAAGGAGGTTTTTCGTGTTGGGATTATATTAGACAAAAACCTCTCTCACGTTTGTCAAATTCATCTCTGTTTGGTCAGAAACACAATTTGAAGCAAAATTGGCCCTAAGCGTGACACATGGCTTGTCTCTTGGAATGAATTCTTGGAAAACGATGGAGGCATGATGTTTCTAAGTTGGTATGGACTTATTCTTGCTGACATGATATATCAAATGAATCCTTTTCTCTTGTGCCTCTTTTTCATATCAAACCCTAGCTTAGTTGGAAGATGAAATTAGGGTTTGGTGTAGGAGATTTAGGATTGCCTTGTAGAGCGAGGGGAATGAAGGCGTTAAGGGTTGTCTAAATTCTTGGGAAAATTTTGGGGGATAGGGATAGATGTTAGGGAGTAGGGGAAAGTGGAACTTCAAGGATTAAGTGAGGGGAAGGGGTCCAAAAGGGAAAAACATAGGCCTATTCTTAAAATGTGTCAAATTGTGGCAATAGACTAGCTCTTGTAGAAAAATGATGAATTTGAGGGATAGGAGTGATGGAAAGTGTTTATGAAGGTATATTAAGGATAAGAGGAGGTGCAAGAGAATCCAGATACATGCCTTGTTGATGTTTAACCATGGAGGTCATGAAACCAAGAAAATATGCCCTTAAAAGCCCTAGATGGACGATGGAGGAGTTAGGCAAAACAAAATAGAGGGCTGAGGCCAAAGGTGACACAACAAAGACAAAATGAGTGACATGAGCCCATGATGGGTCTTCTAGGATGGGTGAGCTGAGCATTGACATGATGGGATGATAAAATAGTGAAAAATTTATCTTAAGGATAATGAAGGTAGTGAAATTTCTAGAACTCGCAATGTTCATGAGCTTTGTTTCCAGAAATCTAGAATTGATACTTAGTCATCTTTAGATAGTGAAAATTATGGATGACTAACAGTGGCTCCACTTGGGGAGGGCAACCCCTTTTTAGGAGGTGTCCAAAACTTTCAGATCTCTAGCTTGATGGAGACCAGTGCCTCATCCATTGGGAATATTTTTACCTCTTTTCTCTTTCGAATGCTTGCTATGAAGTTATGATCTTAATAGATTTGAAAAACATGATCAAATCATCTTCATCTCTACCTACCCAATCTATTTGCCTAACATTTTTTCTTCCTTGGGTGCATTTGGACTAGCCAACCCTTGACATTTTTTCCTTTTAAAGCAAAACAAACTATCTACTTCTATCTTATTTCCTCCAAGAGTTCAAATTAGGCTAATGAACTCTCTTATTCTCTACCTAGTCTAATCATTTGTCAAGATTAAGCTATTTGAAAAACTTTATTCTCTATTCTTATGACATGAAATTCAAAACATGATCAAACCAGGATTAGGCAATCTGATTTTCCATGGGCTATGGCATTCGGAAAAACTGCACACACGCATTATTTTTGTATAATGAAAAACTAGAAAACATGAGGGCTATGATTCAGAATTTGTTAGGCATCCCTATCTTTTCTTTTTGGTTTATATTTGAGCATGGAGAACCAATACCTTTTCTTCCTAATCTATTCCTACTGACAAGTCAAGTTTAGATGCCTTGACAAGTTCTCTTTCACTAAATTATCAGCGATAAATTGAAAACATGTTCAGCCATGATTAGGCTAGATGACTGAACAAGAATTTTTTGGAACAAGTAGTGGCATTTAGGCTTGCACACTTTTAGTATTACTCTTTTTTGGGTATGGGGCTATACCTCTTTTTTCAAATCTGCCCTCTTTTTTTATCTTTTATCTGTTTTTGTATTTTCAAAACAATCTATAACTAAAATAATGCTCACAAGGCTGAGCTTATTTTGCATACGTATCTATCCTAATCTAACATAAACATTATATACATTCAGCTAGTAAACTCTCGTTTCCAACACAACCAATCAAGCAGATGATTCCATGAGGGATCTTGGTTCAATTTTTTGAGGGTTTTGACAAAATCAAAAGGCCAATCCCACCTCACTTGTGTTTGAACAATAGTGCCTAAACTTTTCTTTAATAAAATATCAAAGGGGTCTTGGAACAATACCTGAATGTGAGGATTTGGAAAATAAGTTTGATTCAGGACTGCTTCTGTCTTCACTTGGCTAAGCTTAGGACTTATTTGGGAAAGAAACTCTTCCTCTTCCTCATGATTATCTGAACTGGTAGGCTCATCATAGATTGCAATGTGGTCTTCTAGAATACTTGGTATGTTCTGATTGAGTGGGCTGAAATCTGTATGAAAGTCATCATGTTGATTATCAGGGACACTTTTTGGCAGTAAATCCTCTTAAGAAGGTGGCTGAACAACTCTCTTGTGATTATCAACTTCCAAACCTTCATCTGCAATTGGAAATTCAATGGGACTTGGTGGTTGCTCATCTGGAGCTGAGGAAAATTCTATGTCATAAATGATTTCCTCAACCATTTCAGGAGAAGGCTTCTCATTTACAACTTGCTCAAGAAGTTCATCATCCTCCTCAACCTCAACATCAAAGCTGAAAGACTGTTGATTACGAATTATGTGAAAGTTATTTCTGATGGACTGAAGTGAAGTAGAGCAAATTGTCAGTGACTCTTCACATACTTCTAAACTTTCAAGGATTTCCTCATCAGTGTCATAGGTGACCTGTCTTGGCTTATTACAGCTTTCAATATAATGATAGTGAAATTCATCCCACAAATCAACTCCCGATGGCTCTGCAAGGTTAGCTTCTGTTTGGAGAACATCATCATCATCAAATTGATCAAAATTTGGAGAATCATCAACATAAATAATTTCACAAATCAAACATATTGGGTTACCAGTCTGTTCTTCTTTGAACTGATCTACAAGTTCACTTTCTGATTTATGGCAGATGGCATTAGTAGGATGAGGAACAAGAATGTTTTGTTCATATGAAGGCTTAGAGGTTGGCTGAATGTTTAGCATTTGACTTATTTCCTCTTCAGTCAAAAGAGGAGGAATTTTTCTCTTTCTTTGGATAGAAGTACAACAGTTCTCTTTATCTTGTGAAGGCTGATTTTGAGGCTGAATGTTTCTTGAGCCTCGCCTAGAAGATATGGTGAATCATTACTTGTGCCTTCAGAGAGATTATGTGGGTTTCCTTCTATTTCTTGATTGGGTTCTAACTCCTCTAGATTGTCATGATAGCTATCTTGAGAATGAAATGCATGGAGTTCTTCTAATAAATCTTCAGGATGTCAATTCCCTAAATCCTCATCAATGTTTACAACGTGTTGTATGAAATCTTCAGATTGATCACAACAATTTTCAGCTAATGATAAAGATGGACAATATTCTTTATAACGTTCATAAAACACCTTGTGGAAATCTTTCAAGGAAAACAAGGTACAATATTTTAGACATTCATACCATTCTCTTGCCTTACCCTTTAGAGTTGCCATAAACATTTTCATGAGGCAGTCCTCATGCCATTCAACCTTTAACTTCATACATGTATATGAAATTTGATGAGATGTAACAAGGGGTCATCAAATTTTTCATCTTGAAATATAGGTAGGTTTTTCATCTAATTTATTGGAGGCATTTTGTGTGGGAATCCAGGGATATGATCTCTACTCATTGGAGCATATCTCCTTTGTATCCTTGGATCCATAATTTTTAATGAGAAAGGGTCACTGTGTCTTTTCAACCAGTCTAGAGTTCTCTACCAGTGGATTCTTTTGGTCTATTGAGGGTTGTGGAGTCGCAAGGTGGAAGATTTGAGTTTTGATGTCCACCATCAACATGATTAGGATTGCTCAATGCATTCCCAGGGGAGTCTATAGGGACTAGTGGGGTCAACAAGGCTACTGAAGACCAGTGGAATCGCCAGGTGGATGATATTTATTGTTTTAAGGATGTTCTTGTTGTCCACCATCAACAACTAAATACCAACCTAAGGATGTTTGTGATTTTTCTGAGATCTAAGGAATACTTAGTTTGTCACTAACTCAGAAGGTCCCACCGTGATCGCCAAAATGTTAGGGTCCCGTGATTTAGTAGATTGGTAGACCAAATGACAGGGTAACATGGAACTGGTCTTTGGAGTTCTAGGACCTAGCTTTCCTGGACTCAGATAGGGATCTCTCTATTGGGTGCAAAGGATGTGTTATTTTTGCTTTAGGTAGTTGGTTTTAGGCTAAAGTGTAGGGTTTGTTAATTGTTTTGGTTGGGTAAGATGGTCAAGTGGAATAGATGGAGTGAGAGGTTTTTAAATCATTGGGCTATGGAGTCAATGAAATTCATGAGTGTCTCAATGATGAATTATAGTGTGTTGTAGGGCCAATCTAGCAAGGTTAATGGATCCTTAAGGTAATGTGTGAGGTGTAGTGAACATCAAGTTTGGGAAAAACTAGGAGGTCTTAAATACATATAGTTAAAAGATCCAAATCATGAGGTAGGGAAAACCATTAAGCTCAATGAACCATTAAGCCAATTCCCTAAATCCTCATCAATGTTTACAAGGTGTTGTATGAAATCTTCAGATTGATCACAACAATTTTCAACTAATGATAAAGATGGACAATATTCTTTATAACGTTCATAAAACACCTTGTGGAAATCTTTCAAGGAAAACAAGGTACCAGATTTTAACCATTCATTCCATTCTCTTGCCTTACCCTCTAGATTTGCCATAAACATTTTCATGAGGAAGTCCTCATGCCATTCAACCTTTAAATTCCATACATGTATATGAAATTTGATGAGATGTAACAAGGGGTCATCAGCTTTTTCATCTTGAAATATAGGTAGGTTTTTCATCCAATTTATTTGAGGCATTTTGTGTGGGAATCCAAGGATATGATCTTTACTCATTAGAGCATATCTCCTTTGTATACTTGGATCCATATTTGTTAATGAGAAAGGGTCACTGTATCTTTTCAACTAGTCTAGAGTTCTCTACCAGTGGATTCTTTTGTTCTATTGAGGGTTGTGGAGTCGCCAGGTGGAAGATTTGAGCTTTGTTGTCCACCATCAGCATGATTGGGATTGTTCAATGCATTCCCATGGGAGTCTATAGGGACTAGTGGGGTCAACTGGACTACTGAAGACCAGTGGAGTCGCCAGGTGGATGATGTTTACTATTTTAAGGATGTTCTTGTTGTCCACCATCAACAACTAAATACCAATCTAAGGATGTTTGTGAGTTTTTTGAGATCTAAGGAATACATAGTTTGTCACTAACTCAGAAGGTCCCATCGTGATCGCCGGAATTTTAGGGTCCCATGATTTGGTAGATTAGTAGACCAAATGGCAGGGTAACATGGAGCCAGTCTTTGGAGTCCTAGGACCTAGCCTTCTTGGACTCAGAGAGGGATCTCTCTATTGGGTGCAAAATATGTTTTCTTTTTTATTTAGATAGTTGATTTTAGGCTAAAGTGTAGGGTTTGTTGATTGTTTTGGTTGGGTAAGATGGTCAAGTGGAATAGATGGAGTGAGATGTTTTTGAATCATTGGGCTATGGAGTCAATGAAAGTCATGAGTGTCTCAATGATGAATTAGAGTGTGTTGCAGGGCCAATCTAGCAAGGTTAATGGATCCTTAAGGTAATGTGTGAGGTGTAGTGAACATAATTTTGGGAAAAAATAGGAGGTATTAAATACATATAGTTAAAAGCTACAACTCATGACGTAGGGCAAACCATTAAGCTCAATGAACAATACTTAAACTAATAAATATCCAAGACAAACATTCCAGTGAAACATAGAAAGCATAAGAGCTTATAACTTTAGTAAATTCACCTTCAGGATTTGGGAAAGACATACAAGATCACAAATAACTTAATCTATGAAGAGGGAACTCCTAAACATCATAAATCAAGCTATGAAGAACTCTGAAACAAGTTGGGAGGCATGGACAACGGGTAAGATCGAACGAGACCTCTTTGACTTAACCTAGCAAACAATATTTCAAATAAAGGTTTCAAGATAGAGTTTTGAAAGCTTCAAATAAACAGGGCATACTGTGAATCATACTTGTAAACTAGCATACTAACCATACATGAAACAAAAACAAGCTTAGGTGGACCTAAGGATCAATCAAGAATTCCTTAATATGACCAAACAGAGGAAAGCATCAAAGCTATAACAAACAGGAGGACTGAGGTGCCTCAAAGAGCATGTCTCGACTTATACTTTTCTAATTTATAGCAACCAAGAAGGATGAAACATAACGATAACAAGAAGACATAGACAAGTTAAGAAGACATCACCATTCACCAAGCTAAGGAATTCTGCAAACAAGCTTCTCCATCATCAAGCCAAACAAGCCATTCATCAACTTCACAAAACCAACTTCTTCTCCAAGCTCATAGAAACCATGTATTTCTCTCTAAGTTCATCAAAATCCAACCAAATACATGAGGGCCTCATGCTCTATTTATGGAGCAAAGGAGGACTAAAACCCTAAATATGGTAGGAAAATGTCAAATTCAACCATAAATATCATTTATGGCCAAGAGACCACGCAAGGCCCAAGGCACATAATATCTGAAGAAATAAATGCCAAAATAACTATTTGTACCTAATTCTAGATTGTTTTTCCAAAAAAAACTCAAAAATATCAATTTGCAATAAATGAATGTGTTTTCTTGACTTTTGGTCCAAAACACACTTAGACAGTTTATGTGTGCAGCACCACTTCAGCAAAAAATAGGGTCTTTTGTGACTAAGTTTTGGACTCCTTCCCGATGCCAGATTTGGCTCCGTGATGGTGCGTTGGAAATATTGTTGAGTATAATTTCAAGAAATACTTGAGGTCTCCTGAATAAGTGCTATTTAGCTTCCCAAAAATCCATTCTCCCAACATTGCGCTATGCGTAGCGCCTCCTTCAGCAGAAAATAAGGTGTTTTGAAATCAAGTTTTGGACCACTTCCCGATGTCCGATTTGGCTCCATGATGGCTCGTTGGAAAGCCGGATGAGTCTGATTTCTATAAATTCTTGAATTTTCCTGAATGAGTGCTCTTTTCCTGCCCAAAAATCCATTCTTCCAACACTGCTCTATGCGTAGCGCCTCCTTCAGCATAAAATATGGTGTTTTGCAACCAAGTTTTGACCACTTCCCAATGTCCGATTTGGCTCTGTGATGGCTCGTTGGAAAGCCTAATGAGTCTAATTTCCAGAAATTATTTTGGTTTTCTAAATTATTTCCATTTGACTGTCCAAAAATCGATTCTCCCAACACTGCTCTGTGCGCATCACCTTGCCTGAAAATAATGCAGAATGGTCAAAATTTAGGTGTTTTTTGACCTTTTGGGAGGTCAAAACTACTCCAAATGGTCTGAAATTTTGTGAGCAGACTGCTGATGATGAGGGGAATCCAAAAATGTAAATTTTTCGAGTTGAGGATGCACCAAATTTGTGTGTAGCGTCAAGAGTGCTGCACACAGAGGCCTCAAAATTTCAAAAACACAAAATTTTGGTCAATTTGGCCCAAAATTTGTGGAGTGGTCCCTCAAGTGGTCTTGGACACCTATTGAGAAGTTTCAGCCAAAACACCAAGGCTTTCATGCTCTTTTTCCCTTTTTAGGTTTTTTATCTCCATGAGGGCCTCCTTCAGTTTGGCACAAGCAAGCTTGTTTTTCTTTGCATAATGCTTTGTCATCTTCCTTTGTAGGTTCAAACCCTTATTTGCCTTCTTCAGCTTGGTATCTAGGTGAATATTTTCCCTCTCAAGCCATGACTCCTTATCAAACTCTAGGTCTCTGTCTTGTTGTTTAGCTTGGTCATCAGTTTGTGTTGCATCTATGTCAACATCACCGCCATTTTGATTCTTCATTTCATCCTCATTGTGACTATGATCCTCTTGACTGTCTTCTCTGCCTTTACTTTCTGCCTCACTATCCTCTTCCATGCTTTGTGCCTCAAGGCTACTTTCTTTCCCATCAATGTCAAGGGCATCACTGTTTTCTTTCTCTTCAGACTCATCATCATCATTACTAACTTCACTGTCCTCCATTTCCATTTTCTCTGCCTCCTCTTGACTCGTTTCATTATCATTGTTTTCCTCATTTGATGCTTCAGGAGAAGAAGAAAGAGGTAAGTCTCCTTGTGGAGAAGGCATGGGTGGAGGTGATGGAACATGATATCTGGGGGGTGATGGAGGAGTGGAGGTAAGTGGGTGTGAAGTGGAAGGAAAACTCTTCTCCCAACATAATGACTGATTGTGTCTTGAACAAATTGGTTTTTAGCTTGTGAGAGCTTTAGGTCTAGGTAGGAAAAATGAGTGATGGTGAGGGCAAGCTTTTAACAAATGAAGGCAAAATGGAAGAAGTCAAGGAATTATTTTCAGAGTTTATAAGTAGGCTTAGCTTTTGTTGAGTGTATTTATGCTAATGATCACTCTCCAATTGGTGATTTCTTGCCCTAGAAGGTTAAATGGGAGTTTTCCATAAAGATTAGGGTTTTTAGCCAATTTAGGTTATGGTTACTCTCCTTTGATTATAGATGCAAAAAGACCACTTTGAGGGAAAAGAGAGGTGACCACCAACCGTTTTAATTTGTGCAGGAGCCTAGGGAAAAATTTGAGGAGAAAAATACTGAATTTTTGCCACTTTTTGGCAACCCTGGCCAAATTTCCTCTATGCGCAGCGCCACTCTGTCTGTGCGTAACGCCAATTTCAGAGGGCATTTGGAGGCCTTCCCGGTGTCGTAATGAGCTCCGTGATAGCTCGTTGTAAATCTTGTTGAGTCTAATTTCTAAGAATTCTTTTTTTTTAACCTTTGATGTCCATTTACCTATCCAAAAACTGATTTTCCCAACACTGGTCAAAAAATGTTGAATGATGGTGCACAAATGCAGAGTGCTGGTGCAGACAACTTTTGGAGGCCTTCCTTAACTCCAAATTGAGCTCATGATATCTCATTGAAAATCGCTTCAAGTCTATTTGTCGTTTGACTCATCAAGAAAGTCATTTGGACACTCCAGCTATGAGAAAACCTTATTTTCCCAAGGTCACTCCAGCAGTGCAGAAATTCTCTTGGGACACCTATGTTTTTTATATTTCTTCCAAACCATGATACCTGTGTAAAAACTGAAGGAGGTTTTTTGTCTTGAGCTTATATTGGACAAAAATATCTCTCACTTTTGTCAAATTCATCTCTTTTTGGTCATAAACACAATTTGAAGTAAAACTGGCCCTAAGCATGTCACATGGCTTGTCTCTTGGAATGAATCCTTGGAAAATGATGGAGGCATGAAGTTTATGAGTTGGTATGGACTTATGCTTGCTGACATGATCTATAAAATGAATCCTTTTCTCTTGTGCTTCCTTTTCATATCAAACCCTAGCTTAGTTGGAAGAGGAAATTAGGATTTGGTGTAGGAGATTTAGGGCTGCCTTGTAGAGGGAGGGGAATGAAGGGGTTAAGGGTTGTCTAAATTCTTGGGGAAATTTTGGGGGATAGGGATAGATGTTGGGTAGTAGTGGAAATTTTAATTTCAAGGATTAAGTCAGGGGAAGGGGTCCAAAAGGGAAAAACACAGGCCTATTGTTAAAAAGTGTCAAATTGTGGCAATAGACTAGGTTTTGTAGAAAAATGATGAATTTGAGGGATAGGAGTGATGGGAAGTGTTTATGAAGGTATATTAAGGATAGGAGGAGGTGTAAGAGCATCAAGATACAAGCCTTGTTGATTTTTAACCATGGAGGTCATGAAACCAAGAAAAAATGCCCTTAAAAGCCCTAGATGGACAATGGAGGAGTTAGGCAGAAAAAAATAGAGGGATGAGGCCAAAGGTGACATGAAAAAGACAAAATGAGTGACATGAGCCCATGATGGGTCTTCTGGGATGGGTGAGCTGAGCATTGACATGATGGGATGATGAAATAGTGAAAAAAATATCTTAAGGATAATGAAGGTAGTGAGATTTCTAGAACTCACAATGTTCATGAACTTTGTTTCTAGAAATATAGAACCGGTACTTAGTCATCTTCAGATAGTGAAAATTATGAATGACTAACAGGATCATAGGTTTCACTCATTCAAATTCCAATCCATTAAGAAGGGTCCACATCAACAAATTGGCTACATGGCACTCATGTGGCATGTATGTAACCCTATCAGGTCATTTTGGTGGGACCCATTGGTCGTGTCCACGTAATACCACTTGGGGTCATAATCACTCATATTATTTAACCTTAAACAAAAGGTGAAGGCTTGGAAGGATATGAGCAGTGAAGGAGGTAAGGCCCCATGGTGGAAACTTAGCCAAATCGACCAACCCGCATTGGTGTGTTACTTACAGGTTACGATGTGCATTGGTGTTCAATGGTGGGATGTGAGTGGTAAGTGATGGATAGTGTTTCGATACTCCAAGTTCCACCTAGTCCCCACTCTTTTCTCTTTCATCCACATTGATTGGTATTTTCCCATTAAATCAACCTCTACCAAAGTGTTTAATGCATGAGTTTCATCCAATGGTTGATGGTCAACCTTCATGTCATGATTCCATTAAGTTAGGGTTCCACTAGGGCTTTCTTGATGTCATCCATGTGCACATAAACTGAGTTTAAATTCCATCACTTGCCATATTCGAAAACATACACATTAACATAAAATACATATTGAAGGTAATGTTTGTGAATAGTAAGGTGACTACCTCACTTTCACTGGAAACTTGAATTCCTAAGGCACATAACAACCTGAGGGCCTAATGCTAGACAACAAAATCACTCCTTGTAAATGTATTTGACAGTGGGGTGGTACAAACCACCAACTTCTTGGATTTATGGCCATAAGGCTTGAAGCTACAAATGGTTGGTTTAAACAGATTAATTAGTACAGGAACGGGGTTGATATATATATATATATATATATATATATATATATATATATATATATATATATATATATATATATATATATATATATATTATTTCACAATATTTATGAGTATGTATAATATACATAATTACATAGTATTGTGCTCATCATGAATATAATCATGGGCAACACAGTCCTAACAACATCATATTCATGAATACATAGAATATTATTCCAATCATGAGCATAACAATGAGCCTCATCGCTCAACCATCATTTATGTTTATCAAAAGATAAGTATTGTATCATTCACATATGAAAATAATAATTACAATCCATAAGACAATATACACAAGAAATTTACACTTATTTTGTGTTTAAATATGATTGGAATTTAAAGGAGGGGCTTCAGCCCTTCATGACCCAACCATAGATTTTCACTCTTGCATGTGTTGCTTTCACTTTTTTTTCACACATCTTAAGAGCACTATGGGGCACTTTCTATAGCCAGATATAGTGCATTATGTTTCACTATTTGATGGTATTCATCATTAGAATATGTGTTGGACACTTTCCTATGCCATAGTGCACCTTTTGGTTGCAATTGACACTTGTGTCGTCACTTGTATTTCCAGTGTCGCAATTTTACGTTTTAACTGCCACATGTAGAAATAAGTGTCACTTTGATATCATCTCAAGATATATATATTGGTGTTGGCCACTGTGTATTTATTTACTTTGTATTTAATGATATGCATGTGTGTGATCTTTGTTTGGGACTTGTTTGGATTTCTTTCTCTCCCTTGTTCCGCTAATCCTACACTTAGCCATTTTAGAGGTCTTCATGATCCTCCCATCAAGTGCAAGTTATAAAAGCACTAATTATCCACCAAGTTATGAGAAATGAAAATTCACAAGCCTCATTGATGAAACACTTACCTCTTGGAATTTTTCATTGAGCCTTTCTTGAGTACACCTCCTATTATTGAGAATTGAGTACCTTCAGAGCATAGTCACCGGACTCTTGCTGCTAGTATAGCCTCACTGCACAAAAAATTGATCGATTCTAACATGTATTGTGCATTTATAACTTCTAGTTAGCAATTAGGAATTCCTTATCTCCTTACAGAGACAATATTCCCAATAAAAAGGCTCCCTTCCCTTCATTGTGCAATCAGCATCCCCAGGGTACAATGACCTAACTTTCTACTGCTTACATCATCCCTCTACGCAATCCTTTCACCAAGTGTGAATCCTACTATGAATTTCATAGTTCTAATGGAAAACATGTCCATATTTAGGTCACTACTGAACTCAACTATGTAATCCTTGAAGTATTCTCGACAATCATTGTGCATTACATAGTTATAGTGCATAATCTTGCATTCTTGTTGGTTTGACTTGCATATTGCACAATACCTTGCCTTGTCTTTCCTCCTACTACAAATTACACAGTTCTAGTGGACAGTGGAGTCATTCCTCAGTCCTTGTTGATATCAATTGTGCAATCCCCGCTTCCTCTTCCTTGATCACTACGCACTGTGCATCCTCAATGAGAAAATATATCACCCTTGTCTCCTAGATTTTCCGACTGTGAAAAACCTTGATGAGCCCCCTATTATTTTGCATTGTATAGTTCTAAAGCATAGTGTGGTCATCCCTCAATCCCTGCAGTGCTCAACTACAAATTTCCTAGCCCCTTTCTTTCAAATCCCTTGCACATTTCCCCATCGTAGTCAATATGTTACATGAACAAACACATATAGAATAGGTGATTTTGTGGTTGATATTTTCTTGTCATGAGTAAACTTCATTTGCAGGTGTTATCACCCTATAATGGCAATATTATGCTCAAGAAGGTTAGCAAGAAGAGTTTACAAGAAGCACATTTGTGGAGACAAGACACAAAAATGGCATCCCTCAAGAGTAAAAGAATCGTGGACCACTACAGATGGAAAATCATGTTCATTTAGAAGGTTCCAACACTCATCCAAACCATTTGGAGGGTAAAGTTGAATCACATCATAGATCAACCATCAAGAGTTGAAGACATTGCAGTGGAGAAATTAATCTCACATCAATACATTTCCATCAAGTCTCATGTCACAATCAACAAACTATGGTCATTAAAAGTGTCGACATAATAGTGTTGTTTGGTCCCATGTATTTTTGCTACATTATTTGTGGAATGTAATTATGTAATTTCAAAAAGTGATAAAATGTAAAATGTGTGGAAGCCCAAGGGTCCGACATGGAATGTGGAAAGTCATTAGAAAGTCCTATAGTCATGTATAAGCTCAACGGTCACATAGGAATTCGAAAAGTCACATGGGAGATCAAGTCATGAGGGAAGGTCAAGAGTCAAAATGGAGATGTAGAGTCACCTAATTTATTATAAATACACCCTCATAGCTCAAGCAAAGGACTTTTCACCTTGGCTTCTTTAGCTTGGCATAGGAGATAATATCATTCTTTGGAGGAGCAAGTGGTGACTTATCATTCCATTATTGGAGCTAGTGTTGTATCATTGTAATGGTGTATCTTGGGACTTTCACTTAATAATTTGAAGCTCTTGGAGCCAGCACAATTTCATGCATCTATCATGAATGATTGTAAGACTATTATTTCATTGCTTGTGGTGTATGTTTATGTTTCTACATACTAATCAAAATGAACTATTTTGTTGGCTTTGGTATGCATCTTGTTGAATGTGCGTTGTTACTTGCTTTAATAATTGTTATTATCTTGTGAGCTACTTTGCAGTTTAATCAATGATTCTTTTTATGCTCATGTGTGTCCCTTTTAGGATAGTACTATTAATTTTCTTCTATAGGCTCACTATTTCTCTCCCTCCTATGAAAGTACCTTATATTCATTGATATTGTATGCTTCACAGAGTCAACTTAATTGCTTGTTTCAAAGGTTGTGTGCATAATCTCTTATGTTGATAATTGCATCCAAGGAAAATTCATAATAATAATGGTGGTCAAACCTATTATCGGTATGAGGCTCCTACTCCAAATGATTTGTGGTCTATTTGGAACTTCATACCAGTGAGACCTCATTTGTTGGTGGATATCCAACACCATCAACAAGTGGCGCAAGAAGGAGGGCTATATGACAAGCTAATCCCATTAAATTTGTTTTGAATCTCTTATCTTGAATGGATTCTTCCCAAATCATAATCCCAAGATGTTTTTCGAATAAATTAAATCTTACAATCCCCAGGGAAATCATTCATAACTTGTCACATCTAAAGTTTGATGGAAAGGGTCAAATAGTCGTGTTTGGGCATATGCTTTTATTCATTCAATTTTTCCTTCCTAATGGAATACATTGTAATGATACTCAAATTAAACTATTTACCCTTACACTTGAAGTTTGTGTTAGGCATTGGTGCCATACATTACCAATTGCCTCTATTCATTCATTTGAGAAACTTGTTGAAGAGATTTGTGAAGCTTTTGACAAGTATGATTTTAAACATGTATATAAAAGGATCAATAAAATTAGAATGAAACCGAGTGAATCATTAGAGTATTTTATTGATCGGTTTCTTCACCTTTGTTATGAATTTTCCAAAGAATATGTGGATTGGGATTTCATGAGTGAAAAGTTCCAGTGTTTCGTTCTAATCTCCTTGAAACAATTTGCATAAGATTCTCCTAATGATTTTTCTCTTCCAAACTTTCTCTATCATGAGGCACCTTCATTCTCAGAGGAGGAATCTATTACTCATTTAATTACTTTCCCTCCTCCTTTTTCATTACCAAATAGAGGGGCTCCTCTTGCTGAGGTTGGCGTTGTGAAATATGAAAACAAAAGTTTTGATATGTTTCTCCCATATTCATATTCTTCCCATGAACCAGTTTTCATACAAAAGGGATTTCATGGTTCTTATGATTATGTTGAATCTATTCCCTTGATTTTTCAAGATCACTAGTATGCTTAATCTTAATCTTGAATCTAATTCAATTAAGAGTAGTGTTTCTTCAAGGGATACATATCACCCTCTATCATTTACACCTCATGAACCTCTATACCTTGATTTTCTTAAGAAATATGTTGCACCAGTAATTTCTCCAGATACTTTTTATTATCAAATTTCTAGTTCACATGGAAATCAAGTACAAGGTGGCTATATTTCATAGGTAAAGTAGCAAAAGAGTGAAGACACTTTCCATATTTCTTCCCTCTTTCAGATTCCTTCATGTCAAAATGATGATCAAACATCCTGTGATCTTGATAACCAATCAAATGACCTAAAAATCCTTACTCAAGTTGAAACCTTGGACAATCATCACCCTGACATTCATGTTCCTATTGATACAAGAAGTGATGAGTGCCCAAGTATATTGGATGGTATTTTACTTCCTCAAGAAGACACGAATGTTGATATTGCAACAAGATGATGAGCTCAGTGAAAAGAGTCGCCTTCACTAAGTGGGCCCGCAGGTTATTTTTGGCGCAAGTCTATTTTTAGACTATGTCTATTTTTAGACATGTCGATCATATTCTATGAGTTGCATGATGCTATTTGTGGATGGTTGGTCAAGTTGGAAAAATAGATGGACTTCTATTTTTAGACATATTGGGCGGAGTCTATTTTTAGACTACCAGACTAAAAATAGATATGTCGAATATTATTAGCTTTTAATAATATTTGGACTCTAAACATTATCTTATTCTCTTGGAGCACTTCAGTTAAGTGCACAGATGTGGCACAGGAGTTGACAGAAGGAATTACGCTATTCCTGAGGGTTAAGTGGAGCTATTTCATGGAGAATTTAGTTAGAACTCATGTGACAAATTTTGGAGGAGTTATTGAAGTAGTTGGTGGAGTTGTGTTCAGTTTAACTCAGTTAGACACAGTTGAGCTAGTAGTATCTAGTCTAACTGATTGATACACTAGTGAGAGTGGTGTGAATTAATTAATAATTAATTCACTAAATATTAACTCATTAATTAAGTGAAGAATACATCAGTTAACTACAGTGCATGGACAGTTTCAGTGGAGACTAGTGGAGAGATAGGTGAAAGAGCAGGTTGACTATTAGTTGTGACTATAGTGTTGCATGAGTTTGCACCACACATTGATGGAGATGCCAATGAGGATTGCGTAAGCAAGGCTGGACCAATTCGAGTTAATTCAGAGCCAATATTCAGCAAGGATTGCACAGTAGAGGCAGGCTAGCAGGTGGCAGAGATCGGTGCATGGATTTGCCAGATCGGGCCTGATTAGTGTGTAGCGATTGTATTGTACTGAGAGCTTGTGAGAAGCTTTGTATGAGGATTGTTACATGATCTCTATGAAATATATTATATGCATATAGTTGGGGTTTTTTAGCTTCTGGCTTTCCCGTTAAAACACTGTGTTCATATGTGTGAATTTTTATGGTTTCAATGTGTGCACGCAATTGATTTAATTTCCGCATATGATGATCAATAGTAGAAGAGATTCTGTATTGTGCATGAAGTCAAATAGTATGTGATCAGGATAATATTGGATGTATAATGCATTATTTATATAATTTCTACATGGTATCAGAGTAGTATTTATCATTGGAGCAATTGAAAATCATTAAAGCGGTTGAGTTTTGTGCTGGTGGAATTCAAATTTGCAGTAGTGTTTTCTTGGTGTCGAAGCTGAGATGTCTTTCAATGGATTGTGATTGGAGTATGCCCTTGAGGGTAGCTCGAATTATATTGCATGGAAGGACAGGATGGAGGCGGTACTGGAGGATAATGGGTTAAAGGAGTTCATAGATGCAGAAATTCCAAAACCTGCTTCTAGCGATGCTGCCACACTTGACGCATGGCAAAAGAAGACAGAAAAAGGTCGAAGGATTCTGTTGGAAGGTGTGAAGGATCACATAGTGTCCAACCTTCATGGTAAATCTTCTCCATTCTTGATGTGGAAATCTTTGACAAACTTGTTCCAAAGCAAGAGCAACCAGAGGAAGTTAGCGCTCAAGGATAAGCTCAGGGAAATAAAAATGGAGAAAGGCGACAGTATACCCAAGTACCTCATGAAGTTTGTCCAGTGCAGGGATAAGCTAGGAAATGTGGGGGAAACTGTAGATGAAGAGGACTTGGTGAGCTTGGCTCTCCTTGGGCTTCCAAAGAGTTGGCATTACTATGAGGACTCTGTCAATGGTCGGGAGAAACTGCTGGGATGGGAGAGACTTTGGTCGGATCTTGTGCAGGAGGAGATAAGGCGGAGTACTAGGGATGGATCTTCATCGAAGAATGAAGATGAAGAAAATTTCGCTTTGGATACCAAAGCAAGGAAGGGGAAGGAAAAGAAAAATCCTTCTCAATCCAGTGCGAAAGGCAAGAAGCAGGACATGTCCAAGGTGAAGTGCTTTCACTGTCACCAACATGGAAATTACGCCACTAATTCTCCACAGAAGAAGAAAAATAAACAGGCTGCTGGATCTGCAGCTGGAGAGGCCTTAGCCTCGCAGTTTGAGCTGGATTTTTTGCTGATCGCATGCTTGGTCTCAAGTGTGATGGGATCAGTGTGGTTTCTTGATAGTGGTGCATCTTTCCATATGACCGGAGACAAATATTTGTTTACTGATCTGGATGAGAAGGATCTTGGAGTGCACATCGAGATGGGCGATGATGGTAGATACAGTGCGACTAGTATCGGGACCATTTCCTTTGAGAGGGAGTCGGAAAACCTTTCATCTTGAAGGATGTCATGCATGTTCCAGGATTGAATAAGAATCTGATCTCTGTGGTGATGTTGGGAGACAAGGGATATGATGTTGTCTTTATCGAGGGAAAGGCTTTCCTGCGCAGTAAGGCAACTGGTGAAACCAGGAGGATAGGGGTTCAAGTTAAGAACATTTATCAATTGCAGGTAGATGGCTGCGCAGCAATGGTAGGCAAAGAATAAGGAGTGGTGAGCCGGGATGAGGGCGAACTTTGGCACAGGAGATTGGGCCATCTTCACCATGGCGCTTTGAAAATTTTGCAGCAGATTTCTACTGGGCTTCCTAGGGGTACACTTGCGCAGTCATATCAGTGCAAGGGATGTACTTTGGGAAAATTTGTGAAAGCCAACTTTCATGAGAAGGATAGTCGCACCACAATGATCCTTGAGAGAATTCACACAAACGTGTGTGGACCTTTCTCAGTAGCTTCGACAGAAAAGCATATGTATTATGTGATATTTTTTGATAACTTTTCTCGTAAGTGTTGGATCTTCTTCATGCAGAAGAAGAGCGAGACATTCTCTAAGTTCAGTGAGTTCAAGGCATTGGTGGAGAAAGAGTCGGGGAAGCAGGTGAAGGCTCTTAGGAGCGATAATGGTGGTGAATTCATCTCTGGTGAATTCAAAGACTTTTGCAGTGCAGAAGGAATTCTAAGAGAGCTCATAGCGCCTCATAACGCACAACAGAATGGGGTCGCGGAGCGAAAGAACAGAACGATCATGGGTGATGCACGGGCGATGTTGCATGATCAAGGCCTTCCCATACACTTGTGGGCTGAAGCTTGCAACACTGTGGTTTATGTGCAAAACTGTTGTCCTCATAGAGTACTTGGCATGAGTACACCCGAAGAGGCATTTTCTGGTAAGAAGCCTGATATTTATCATTTGAAGATTTTTGGCTCACCTGTTTACATACATGTGTCGAAGGATTCCAGGAAGAAGCTGGAGCTGACCGTAGAGGTGGGATATTTTTGGGGTACACAGAAACACCCCACAACTATCGTGTGTATTTGCCAGACAGTTGGAAGACTGTTGTGCGGCGGGATATCAAATTTCATGAGGAGAAAGCCATGAAGTGTTCGCTTGAGAGGGAGCCACACTTACATGTAGATGAGGAGCTATTAGTTCCTAAGGATGAGCCTCAGGATGTGGATCAGCCACAAGAGGAGGTTCATGGAGTGGAAGAAACCATTCATGCAGCGCCAACCATCAGAAGGCAGAAGCGCACTACAGAAGCTGAGCGACTGAATCTTGATGCAGAGAAGATTGTAGGAGCACCTACATCACAGCGCAGACAGAGACAGTCACCTGACCGATATACTGGATACATGGCTATGATGAGCAATTTTATCATGACAGAACCATCCTCTTTCGAGGAAGCTGTGGAGGACCCTGCAAGGGTAGATGCCATGGTGGAAGAGTATGATTCGATTGTCAGAAACAGTGCATGGGAGATTGTCCCAAGGCCGGAAGGGAAATAAGTGGTAGGTTTGAGATGGATCTACAAAGTGAAGCAAGCTGCTGACGGGAACTTCGAGAAGTACAAGGAAAAAATTGTTGCCCGGGGCTTCTCACAGATTGAGGGGATCGACTATGAGGAAACCTTTGCACCTGTCGCAAGGTATTCTTCCATACGGAGCATCCTAGCTCTCTCAACGCAGATGGGATGGCACATTCATTAGATGGATGTGAAGACTACGTTCCTCAACGGATTCATTGAGGAGGAGGTGTACATAGAGCAGCCTGAAGGTTTCGAGATCTTCAGCAACGAGTCACATGTGTTCAGGCTCAAAAGAGCATTGTATGGGTTGAAACAAGCACCTCATGCTTGGTACACACAGATAGACAGTTATTTCACTGGTCTTGGATTCACCAAGAGTGAGGCGGATCCGAACCTATACCAGATTGTGGTGAGGGTAAGTTTCTAATCATTGTACTTTATGTAGATGATTTGATTTTGACGGGTGATGAACAATTGATACTCTCATGCAAGGCTGATCTTGCAAAGGAGTTTGAGATGAAGGACTTGGGCCTCCTTCATTATTTCCTGGGATTTGAAATTTGGCAGCGCAATGATGGATTGTTTATGTCTCAAGGCAAGTATGCCCGAGAGATACTGGAGAAGTTCAACATGCAAGGCTGCAAGCCTATCGATGCTCCTCTTCCTGGTGGTTGGAGGAAAGAGGATGCTACATCAGCAGAGGTAGTGGATGCCACTGTTTATCGACAGTTGGTTGGTTCACTCATGTATCTAGTCAATACACGACCGAACATATGCTATGTTATTAACCAGCTTTCACAAGCTATGGTTAAGGCTACCAAGCTCTTTTGGAAGGCGGGGAAGCATGAATTGAGATATCTCAGAGGCACATCAGGATATGGATTATGGTACAGACAATCGAATGAGGTGAAGCTGCATGGATTCATGGATGCAGATTGGGCAGGGAGCCCAATGGATAGAAAGAGCACATCTAGAGGGATTTTCAGTATCGGGTCGATAGCATTTTCTTGGTACAGCAGGAAGCAGAGATCCGTGGCACTCAGTTCAACGGAGGTCGAGTACATGGCAGCAATTTTGGCTGCATGCGAGGCTATATGGATGAGGAAGATCCTGGTTGGGTTGTTCGGTTCACACTTAGATCCTACTGTGATATATTGTGATAATCAGAGTTGCATCAAACTCTCAATTAATCCAGTATTTCATGATAGATCTAAACACATTGACATCCAGTATCATGATATCAGATATTGTGTGCAGCAGAAGATCATGTTACTTTCTTACATTCCTACGGAGGATCAGGATGCTAATATCTTGACGAAGGCACTCACCAGGAGCAAATTCGAATACCATAGAGGTAGGATCGGGGTGGCAGATAATCCCTATCTTGTTAAGAGGGAGTATTGAGATTGCAACAAGATGATGATCTTAGCGAAAAGAGTCACCTTCACTAAGTGGGCCCGTAGGCTATTTTTGGCGCAAGTCTATTTTTAGACATGTCGATCATATTCTATGAGTTGCAGGATGCTATTTGTGGATGGTTGGTCAAGTTGGAAAAATAGATGGACTTCTATTTTTAGACATATTGGGCAGAATCTATTTTTAGATTGCCAGTCTAAAAAATAGATATGTCGAATATTATTAGCTCTTAATAATATTTGGACTCTAAACATTATCTTATTCTCTTGGAGCACTTCAGTTAAGTGCACAGATGTGGCACAGGAGCTGACAGAAGGAATTACGCTATTCCTGAGGGTTAAGTGGAGCTATTGCATGGAGACTTTAGTTAGAACTCATTTGACAGAGTTTGGTAGAGTTATTGAAGTAGTTGGTGGAGTTGTGTTCAATTTAACTCAGTTAGACACAGTTGAGCTAGTTTTATCTAGTCTAACTGATTGATACACTAGTGAGACTGGTGTGAATTAATTAATAATTAATTCACTAAATATTAACTCATTAATCAAGTGAAGAATACATCAGTTAACTACAGTGCATGGACAGTTTCAGTGGAGACCAGTGGAGAGATAGGTGAAAGAGTAGGTTGACTATCAGTTGTGACTATAGTGTTGCATGAGTTTGCACCACACATTGATGGAGATGCCAATGAGGATTGCATGAGAAAGGCTGGACCAATTCGAGTTCATTCAGAGCCAATATTCAGCATAAATTGCGTAGTAGAGGCAGGCTAGCAGGTGGCAGAGATCGGTGCATGGATTTTCTAGATCGGGCTTGATTAGTGTGTAGCGATTGTATTGTACTGAGAGCTTGTGAGAAGCTTTGTATGAGGATTGTTACATGATCTCTATGACATATATTATATAAAGATAGTTGGGGTTTTTAGCTTCAATATTTCTCGTTAAAACACTGTGTTCATATGTGTGAATTTTTATGGTTTCAATGTGTGCATGCAATTGATTTAATTTCTGCATATGATGATCAATAGTAGAAGAGATTCTGTATTGTGCATGAAGTCAAATAGTGTGTGATCAAGAGAATCTTGGATGTATAACACATTAGTTATATAATTTCTACAACGAATTTGTAAGGATTTGATCTAATAGTTGGGTAGCCTTCTCATAGTTTACAAAATCTAGTTTTGGATAACCTTTCTATTCAGGATGCTCTTGAAATTCCTCTTATCCATACATCGCCAGTTACTAAACCAAAATAATTAGACAATTAAGTTTTTAAGTTTCAATATACCTCGTTGAACAAGAGCAATGTTAATCTAAAAATCACATCGGTATATCATTATTTGACCATTATGAAAGTCTTGTCCATTCAATTAGCCTGTAACCTTCTCATGACATGCTCTTACATTTTCCCCCTTCCATGATCAAGGCCTTTTCTTAGGTGACAATGGATGTTAAAATAACCTGATAGAGCATAACATGCATGATGATCGAGTGTTGTTGCAAATCGAGATGAGCATGTAGGATTTGAATTCTAAGTTTGGTTTGGGTGCAAGTGATGTCTTTCCATATGGATCTTTTCATATTCTTTCATATTTAATACACTTTATGTTATATCATGATATGCTCGATGAGTCTACTACACTAGCAATTTCTCTCGATATTTTATATCTTTACCTTGTTGGATTTGACTACAATCAGGTATAATATGGTGTGTTTTCACAATTAGAAGATGAAAATATGGAATATATTGTTCATAATTTGTTCATTTGTAAATATTTCATAGATCAGTAGGAAGGTGTTCCAGATGTTCAAGGAATCCCTCTGATTGATTCATTTAGATTATTTACCCATGAAGAGTTCCATATGATAAATCTTAAATCTAATCAAGCCAATGACATTAACAACTTTTTCAATGACATATCTGATGATAGTGGTACAGATTTACCAATAGATCTCTCTAAGCCATCCAAATTTGATGATCTCTCCTATGAAAATTTAGGGACTTGTCAAGAAGTGGAGGCACTTCAGCTTTGACTGATAGTTATGTCAAGTTCTCATGATCTTGATGAGAACCCAAAACTAGATTGGATCCAAATTTTATTGATAGATTCTTTCCTTACTATCATTTCACTGGGTGCAAGCTCACTTTTGAAGGATTTTCAGTGCTTTCAAGTTAGTCTTTTAAATCCTCAAGATAATGTCTCTAATCAAATAGAATATTCTTGTTTGGTAAATTATCCTTCATGTGAACCCCTTGTATCTGACCCAGGGTTGGAAATAATATCCTTCGTGGATTCCCACATATTTAAAGCATGTTATTTTGATTATCAAAATAAATACCATTACCGGCTAAAATATTTCTTCCTTTCAAATCCTTATGTGGATGTTCAACTTCTTATCCTTCTAGTGTATGTTATGAAGTTGATCATTTTCCTAGCACAATTTGTCTTCCTAAGTGTCAATGAGTGCTTAAATAATCCGGCACATGTAATTCCTCAAGATGATATCAATGTTTGATCTGAATTGACACACGCTTTTGATCTTTGGTTAGCTTGGTTTCACTATTATTTGTATCCTAATTGGTTTTCGGACTTTGTTGTACCAACAATCAGTGTTAATCTTGTCAACTCTTTTATTGCTAGTCCAATCTATAAATGGATGCAAAGTAATAATCTCTTGCACTGCAAAATAGGAATCAATCATTTTCTAGCATTATCATGTGAAGAGGAAGATTCTATAATTCACAACACTTGTATAATCTCTCAAATTAACACATCCTTATTTTCAATAATGGAACATCTCATGTGTTAACCATTAGAGTTGATCAATATATCATCCTTAAAAATTGTTATCCCCTTAATTATTTTCCCATTAACTTACCTAATGGCAATTTTTGGTTTATATTTGGTTCATCTCTTGATTGCTTGGATACTAGTCAAAGATTTGGGGCACTTCAGCATTTGTTGATGGTTATGTCAGGTCTCCATAGCCTTGACGAGGTGTCTGAACGAAATTAGTTTATGTTTCCCCCATCTAATCTTTCTCATAATATGGATCCTATAATTTATATTTATCTTTGCATGAATTTCAGTCTTTTCAAGCTAATCACTTTTATGATCCAATTGTTGATTGGTTGGAGGAATCATATCTCACAAGTTTGGTCATTAATAATAAGTTCCAATGATATTTTGAGCTTAAAACAAATGGATGCGTGTTTGAGAATTTTCTTCATAGTATTCATGTTTATCATCCTATATATTGTGGTAAGTTTGCAGGTTGGATAGAGCAAGTTTTCAAAGCATACCTTTATGTGTGTAGCCTTTCCCTTCATCCTTATGTACAGGTAATCCATGTAAACATATTTATTCTTGTACAATGTTCTACTTGGCTATCAATCATTCATATATTTCAAATTACTAGTCAAGAACACCTTCAATGGTTGCATTTGAAATTTCACTTCACTTACCTGTGACCTTATACTCTATTAGGTTAGGTTTAGGCCTAGGTACATTTTCGTTTTCCTTTATTATCGCGCCATCGTTGCATTTTTATTTTCATTTGTCTTTGAATTTTCTCAGTTTTCTTATTTTCTGTCTTGTTGGTTATGTATTGTCTCTTTTATTTTTCTTTGCTTTAATAAGAGCATGTATGAAAGTTGTCCTATTTGGCTCTATGATAATGTGGCAAAGGTCGAAAGGGAAACTGTGACAACTTTTAATTCTTGTCTTATCTTTGGTCTACTTCTTTGTCTGTGCCTGAATATATTTTAAGGTCAATGATGCACGTATGGAAAATATGTTTCATCCTAAACAAAAGCTCAAGCATAATTGTGATTCCTATATCTAAAATAGGATATTTGTTCCTTGAATCGAATTTTATATCAATTCTTTTTAACTTTTCGACTCAGTCAGATAGAGAAGGGAAAGGAGAAAATGTAAGCAAACAAACAAATTACATAGGTATATACATAAGAGTCTCTGTAAAACAAGGAACAACCTCTCTTACTCGTAATATAATCTAGGATCCCTATTCCACCCTAGAAAAATAAACAATGATAAAATGCTAGTCAACATAAAGTAATAAAATAAACAAAGGGTGAAAGAAGATAAAGGCTTCCTGCACAAAGAGGTGAAACAAGAAACTTCGTTGGGGTACTGAACAGGCTCGCTGGCATAGAAGAAATTATTGTGATTCCTTCAAGTGCTTATGTCAGGGTACTAAACAAGTCTAATGGCGATGGAGCAATACTAGATATGATAATGAAACTCTGGACATATTAAACTCACAAAATTTATATACTCCTACTCCCTAATCGAAACCCCTGAAGTTTGACTAGTTTTGTGAAATGTGTTAAGCCGACAAAAGGAATAGAAGAGACTACATCTATAACCAATTTAAGTAAGGAACCTAGGGTGATCAATAGGATGAGGCAATTGTTGGCCCTCAATTTTGACCCTTTTTCACCATGCATATTCCACCTTTCTATCATCCCTTACCGTCATATCATGATCATATTTGTCATATTTTTGCCTCTTTTTGCACATTAAGGTAAAATAATTATGTCTTTTAATTTTTAGAATTTTTAGTAAAAATTGGGTATTAAAAAATATTTTTGGCTGAAATAGAAATTTTCGTAATGGCTCCATTGAAGTTGTATGTGCGTGACACCTAGGCACAAACCGAAGATAGATTCAAGAAGTATGGTGATCTGAATTTGAATGTTAGTTTTGCTGTGCTAATTTCATCTTCATATTTATAATTAAATTACTGAGCACTTGCTTTATGTGCATAAGTTTCCTTGGTGTTTGTGAGTGTTAAAACATGTAAATGTACTGAATTTTATGTTAAATTCATGAGCATAAAATCATTAAAACAAATGCTTAACAACAGCAATAACATGTCCAGCAAACCATCACAATGATCCATTAACACAATGTTTTGATGGAGGAGTTCACCCCTCCCGGTCTACATCTCCTTGGTCTAGCTTCCATGGCTTGGGCCTCTGTATTAGCTCAAATGTGAAAAAATTGTTGTTTAAATTCATCTACTGCTCCTGAAACCAACTTCAATGTGTTCATAATGTCCAAATCATCCAAAAATGACTCTTCTTGCTCCCAATTTGGTCAAATTTTGCAAAAGTTATGGCTAAAACAATTTTGCCTAGGAAATCTCCACTAGATCTAGAGATAACTCCAGTTAGTGTAGCTAAATCTGGGGTTGGCACCGAATTAGGAGGACCACCAAATTTTCCACCGAACTAAACTCAAGTTTAATTAAATGCTAAACTAGATTAACTGTGGATTAGCGCTATAAGCACTTTTTAACATAACTCTGCATTAGCATATGCAATTAACACATTAAAAATGGTTTAAGGGTTAAACTAAACCTATATTAAACCTTAACCCGCATGCTTATGCATTGGCTCCGCTCCTAGTCTCAGAAAATGGTCGTGTGGGGAGGGGGTTGGCCCCCTCCATACCCTCGTCAGTCTACCATTTGATATCAAATATAAATCAAATGCATATAAGGTTGAGAACCAAGCTTGTGGTAGAGTGGTAATGAGTGCACGTTGTATGGGGGAGGTCGTGGGGTGGAGCCCTGACCTCTGCTTACGTTGTGGTAATAATTTCTTTTCCCCATAAAAAATTAAGGCTCGAACTTTGTAATATGTGAATAATTCATACCTTCTAATATAATTTGGATTCGACCATTGATATTTCAAAAATTTGGAACATGTAATATAATTTGGATTCAAGCATTGATATTTCGGAAATTTGACCATATAAAATGAAATTCGGCCTTCCACCTTGGTCCACCAGAGGGGGCACATGGTGGCCCCTGCTTGCACCACGTGTCCGCCTCTGGTTGGACTGTTGCAACCCTAAAAAAGGTTCAAATTTGACCTTAGAAGACACATAAAAAAATTTCACCTTCCAAACACTCTGGTGAATCCTGTAGTGACACTTGTCACAGTGTCATTGGGCGAAAATGATGGAATATTCCCAGAATATCCCTTTTTTGTTAATTGGGCTGCCATGTCACCATTTTTTCATGTTTTGCAATTTTTTTAGATGTTTAGGAAAATGAACAACACGCTCTATCTTCTTCATATAGACTCTGTTTTCGACGAAACAAATTGCGCCAGATTCACGGTGACGAGTTTTTCGTTTTCGTTTACTTTCCAATTGATTTCGATCACTTTTTTTCTTGAGCTTTTACACTGAGCACCTAATCATTCATCCCCACTAGAAGCATTTTGGACCCCAAAATCTCTTTGATTGCTGATCATGTCGATGACAGTATCATTCCCTCACCCTTCCATTCTCAATCCACTGAAATTTTCCCATTTTCATCAACTGGAGCTTTTCACAAAAGCTAAGATTTTTCCTTGACTCTTGAAACCCTCTCTTGTTGTTGTTGACAACGTCATGCTGCAATTTTCCTGAATTTGCATAGGAATAAGTTGTTTTTCACAGAAACAAATTGTTAGGTCCCTATAGTACTAGTGTAATCCATCATTTTTGTTAGTGTAGCCCCCTTATTGTTATTGTTGTACCCTTGTAACCCCCATATTGTTATTATTGTGCCCTTACATTATTATTGTTAGGTCCTATATATAGAAGGAGGTTTTTTCATTTGTATCATCCAAGAATTGTTCATTTATGTAATGTAAAGGAGGTTTCCCCCTCGAAGTGGCTTATTTATAAGGCGTTGATCTCTCTTTTATTCCATTTTTGGAGCTGGTTTCATAACATTTGGTGTTAGAGCTTTGGATTCTAGGGTTTCACTGCTCCAAACAGGTCATCATGGAATTTTCGATATAAATTTTTTTTTGCGAAGGTTCAGAAGCTGAAATTTTTAGCACGCAAAGCCGAAATCCCAAGGAACGTCATGTAAAAATTTCAGATCTTAGTTCGCAATATTTCACAGATATGATCTATGGAAGTTAGGGTTTTTACAAGCTCTTGATTTTCATCTAAAAGAGGTGACGGTGGAAAAATCGTCATAACTCTCTCTCTGGGCATCGGATTTGAATTCTGTAAAAAGTGGTTACAAGTACACAGACTTTAGTTTTTTGTATATCAATTTCAAAGCCAAAGGACAAAACGGTGACATATGGAATTCCATACAAGTTCGCTCTACTAAACCAGTCCATAATTAGGTCATTGTGGGAGATTGGGCATAACTTTGTCTTGCATAATCCAAATCAAGTCAGACCTGTGGAATTGGAAAGACAATTCAAAGGGCTACTATAGGACCTAATTTCAGATATTAAAGATCCTAAATCACAAAGATAATTCAAATTAAATATCGAGCTCCTCAAAAGAAAGAAAAATGTGTGTATTTGTTTTCAAATTGCATAAGTCTTGTTTGAAAAATCAGTTTGAAGTGATTCCAAGAGCATATTGAAGCATAGATATCCATATTGGGTTCTAAAATTCCCCCTAAAAAGAATTCAATAACCATTAAGCCCTCAGAATACTCTACTATGACTCATGAAGATGAAGAAGTGCAACATGATATATCAAAAATACAAGAGAAAGTGCACCAAATTTCGTTCTCGCAAAGAGCAACAATAAACGAAATGGATGTTTTGAAGAAAGGCATGGAAGCTAAGATGGATGGTTTGAAGAAGGGAATGGAAGCTAATATGGGTGGTTTGAAGAAAGGTGTGGAAGCTAAGATGGATGGTTTGACGAATGGCATGGAAGACATGGAAGAAAAAATGGAAAACACGAAGAATGATATAAAAGCAGACATGGAAGGCCTGACAAAGTTGATACAAGAAATGCTTCCTAATGGTGAGAATATAGTAGAGGAAACTCATGATGAGAACAAAATAAATGTTAATCTTGATTTCATAAACTCAAATATTGGATGGAAGACCCACCATATTCCAAGGATCGATATGAGGAAGTTTTATGGCAAGGATCCCGTAGCATGGACACTACAGATGGAGCAATATTTTGATCTCAATAATGTGTAAAACACACAAAAGGTACGCATTGCAACTCTATACCTAGAACAAAATACATTTTTATGGTATCGATGGCTTTGTTCTCGTAAAAAAATTGTCACTTGGTCCATTTTTACGGAGGAAATGATAGCACATTATGAGGATACAAAGAGCAACAACTTATTTAGCCAATTGATAAATCTCAAACAAAAGGGTTTAGTGGTGGAGAACATTAAGGACTTCAAAAAATTGAATAGAAGGGTAAATGATATTCCAGAGGAACATAGGATTGACGTCTTCATAGGGACTTTAAAGGATAACATCCAACATGAGGTTCGCATTTGGGAACCTGATTCATTAGAGAAGGCATTCAAGTTGGCAAGAAAAATTGAATGTAAAGTTAGGGTGACAAGGAAGCCTACCACTCACATCTATAAAGATGGAAGTGTTGCTACTCCTAGACTTCCACAACCTACAAGGTTGACACCACAACAATTGGAATAAGAAAGAGAAAAAGGGCTTTGCTACAGTTGTGATAAAAAATACACTAAAGGTCATAAGTGTGCCGAGAAGAAATTATTTTACATAGATTGTGAAGAGGAGGAAGAAAATGAACAAGAAACTTCAAAATAAGACGATATACACCAGGAACCAACCCTATAGAAAGAAGAAATGAGCCCGACCATATCGTGTAATGCATTGGCAGGAATTATTACTCCTCAAACTCTCAAGATAGAAGGACATATCAAGAAGAAAAAGGTAATAGTGTTGATTGATTCGGGTAGTACCCATAATTTTATTCATTGTAAGGTAGCCAAAGAATTGAATTGCTTCCTATACCCAGCTGTTTGGTCAATTTAGTGTGTCCTAAATTGCTACATTAATTTGTCAATCCGGGATTCGTAAGCTGACGAAGTGTGGCGCACTATATGTGCAAGATAACCTATCTCTTACTTTTTGTCGTTTTTGGGTTTTTACTTATCTTGGTTGGTTTCCTAATGTGAGATGGAAATTCTAAAAGACAAGTATGGTTATGAATGTTCAAGGCAATGATGTCCTTTATAATAATTTCCCAAACTTCAAACTTCAAAAGGATTTTGAAACATACGATGACAAAATTAATTCCTAAAAGAAAATGAAAATGTGCCACTATTCTAGTTAAACAAACAATGAACTATTGATCATGAAAACCATTACCCTTGCTGCTGTCTAAACACAAAAGAAACTGTACTCAAATAAATCCAAAGATTGCAAGCAAAGTAAAACTAAAATCAAATTACATCAACTCATATTCTGACCCCTCACCAGTAGTCTCGCTATGGCTTTCGGAGGTAATCATAAACAACTTGAGTAATCTGATATCTAATTGCAGAAAAATAAACTAATACCAAACTACACACTCATAATTCAATCCCTCACCATTAGTCTCGCTATGGTTTTCGGAGGTAACTGATAATGACATGAGCAGTTTAATATCTAATTAACTAGTAAAGCAAATGTACAAAACTGAAATGAATAAAACAATGCTGGAATTAAAAACTAAGAAAAAGAAATCAGTAGAAGGACAAGATTGATTCCATGTCATTAGTCATTTTAAACTATGTGAAAATGCCTGGGCTTCCTACTATAATCTGGAACAAAACACTGATCAGTTAACAGCAGTAAAATGTATGAAAAATTATGAACAAAAACAAAACGTTAATACCATAAGAAATGTAATATATACATGTGAATGAATATGGCACAATGAACATAAGGAAATGAAGCATGAAACTATACAATAATACACAAAACCTCGGCGTGTGCAGGGGCCCTCTGCACAATCCTCGGGAAGCAGCTATCAAACACGAATTATGCTTATGAACAGAGTCTTCTCATATATTTAAAATGCAGTCATAACAAAGAAATAATGTTATGGCACAGTGGGCTTTCTATCCAGCAAATTACATTACAACAGCTAACTATTATGCGTATGAGAACGCATTATTTATAACAGAGAATGTCATAACTAATTTCCTACATTCTGCACTGATACAAGACACGTGAACCACCATGTCCAGAAATCTAGCATCATGGCTGCCGTGAAGATTAAATCTATGGAGAGTGGTCGTTGGATTCGGCTTATGGAGCCGTTTACAGGTGTTGATATGTCTCCCGTGATTTAGAAATGGCCACGCAAGTCTTCACGTGATGAAAAACAGAGTTCTGTCACCGTGGGACTCTTTGGTTGACCACCACTTGGCTACCTTTGACCACAGCCTTCTTAGGTGAATTCGACTGAGCCAATAGGACTCGATCCATGTCCATGTCATTTCCAACTTGCCCATGTGGCTTGATTTGCCTGAAGACACCTACAATATAGACTTTAACAAAATGGCTGCGGAAAGTTGCAACAGCTGCGGAAAGTGACAAGATTCCGCAGCTAAATGAGCAAAAATCTAATTCAAACAACAGACACAAAACATAGTTAAAAACCACTTTAAATGCTCTTTTATGATTAATATGCAATGATATTGATAGCTTAGGAGGTCCAGGTAAATGGAAAAAGTCTAGAAAGGTGTATAGGAAAGATGCAGATTTGGGACTCAACATACCCCCACTGTGAAGGTGTTGCATGTCCTCATGCAACCAAAATTTTGATCATCCTCTTTCAATTCATATGCCTTGATACTTCTGCCAGTACATCCAGTCCTCTTCTCCTCTTCCTTGGTGCTGCTAACATCCTGGGCTTCTTCATCAAGCATTTGAATTTGATATTAATCAGTGCTCTACTTAACTTCTGGCATTTATTCTTCAATTTCCTGTTCTTTTTCTGCCATAGTCCCAGATGTAGCATGGTATTGTCATGAATGATCTTGTCCAATCTGTTTTTCTCCTTTAATGCTTCATTTTCATTTTTAATATGTCTGTTTAAAACCTCCAACTCAAAGACTTCTTGTTTCAATGATTGGACTAATACTTCTTGTGCTGTATGAGGCTGAGTGGCTGAAGTGCTGGGACTCGTGGCTGCTCTTTCTAAAGATTCTATGTAATCATACACTTCTTGCTGCTTTGGATCTATCTCGGGTGTTGTTTTCATTGGAATGTCCCCAGAATGATGTGGAGGAGAATTGACTTCAAAATCTGGCTGAAAAGGGCTCATGTCAACGTCTTGAGAACTAACTTCAACGTTTGATTGAGAATGAGGTGGACTATGTTCAACGTCTAGCTGAGAATAAGATGGACTATGTCCAGCTAGAGTTTTTTCATGTGTTACTTCTCCCAAATCAATAAAATGAGGTCCTTTTGTTTGTGTTTTCTTCCACTTTCCTTTAAGCCTGGAACTTCTTCTTACATACTATGGACTGTTGTCTTTTTGCTTCTGTTTTTCTTTTCCCCTCTTTTTGGCCATAGATGACTGTTCCTGAAGGTGAACTAGTCTCTCAGATAGCACTTGATGATCTTCTTTTGAGGAAGGGGTTCGATACACAGCCTCAATGCTTCTTTTCTCTTTTGATTTTGTTGGCTTTTTACCCTTGGTCTCTTCCTTCCTCCTTTTAGACAGTCTTTCTTCTCTACTAATTCTTTCAACTGTGTTAGTAGGAGTGCTTTGAGTTTTATCATTTGTTCTCTTTCTTCTACTTCTTTTTGATGTACTTCCTTCAGGAGTTTCTTGAGGTTCTTCAAAGAAATTTCTAACTAAGAACTGCTCCCAAGTGTCCTTTTTCTCCTTTAATTGTTTTTCTATCAGAATTTTCACAAGACCATGGTGATACAAATGTGGTTCTACGTCCCCTAGATGCTTTTGGACGGTTACAGACATCTTCTTCAGACTGTTTAATAAAAAGTATGGCAGATTGAGGGCCTGGTTGTCTAGGAAATTCATTAACAGTCGGGTATGATACATGTACATTGACCCAAAATGGCCCTCACAAGTGATAAATTTTTGAATAACTAACAGTAAACTAGCCCACTCTTCTTTTAAAGCATGAACAAGAATTCCCCTTTTAAAAATGGTGACATCCATACCTGGGTTACGTAGGATCACTCTCCAGGCTTCATCACTAATGCTCTTGTTCTTGAACCAACGTTCACCTTCTTGAGGGAGTTCTGTAGCAGCTGCTATGGATGCCTCAGTCACTGTAAATTTTAGGTCCCCAATCTCCACCTCCAGACCGTTGAAAGACCTCGCAAAAGCTTTTGTTACTTCCTTATGGTAGCCTTTAAACTTTTGAATAAACCGAAGCCACTTTGCCTTTTTCAATATATCTCTGACTTGCGGGTATCCTTCCATAAATTTGGGTCCCTCTGGTTCTGTTCTCAACAACTGACCCATTATTTCTTCTGTACTTTAAAACTTGTCTGCGTGAAGAGGGTTTAACGGAGGTAAGACGACAAAGATGATCAGGTTTATGAAGGAGACCAGTGACTGTAAGCGGATATCAGAGAATAGGTACACGGAATGAAGCGGAACAGAGAATAAAATGGGGTGAAAGCTTATGTGAGCACGATGGAAATGCAGTCGTGAGATTAATAGAACAGTAGGGGGAGTAAAACGCATCCGGCAATATTTAAAATTGGGTGGTTGCAGAGTGGATGCAAACACGTTTATGCAACGACTACGGATTTTGTGCGGCTAAGAGAAGCCGTAGTCAAATCAACCACGTTTCTTAACAACAGGTGGAGTATCAACGTATAGCTGAACATTAATGAAGACCGGAGGCTTGATTATGAGGCCGTTTAGAAATGAATGCAAGGATTGTGGGGGAATCGTATAGAGATCGTGGGATGGCTACGGAGTTATCAACGCAATCATTGCATATAATGGAGCTATGGTTTATAACTATGTAAAAATGTGCTTGAATGCCATTCGAAATAAATTTTTACTCATACCTTGGAATTCTTGCCATTTTTCATTGGTCTTCAATCAGTTGCTCCTCATTGATGTCTTTGAATGCCCCATGTCTTCATAATATGTCTTCATACCTGCATTTGATTTCATGATTGTTGAACTAACATCTGACTGTAAATTTTTGAAAAACAGAGTGGTGGCTGCAGAAACTGCTTCTGGCTGCGGAAACTGGTGTCAGCTGCGGAAACTGACACAGTAATTATTTGGGTGAATGGAAATAGATGGATGATAACTAACTGAATGAAAATGGCCATGAAAGAAAAAAATTTATTGGTGAAATGAAATGAAATAGATGAAATGAAATGAAATGAAATGAAGTGGAGTGGAATGAAATGGAATGAAGTGGAATGAAATGGAGTGGGTTGTCATAAAACTTGTGAAATGAGAGAGAGAAATTTTTTATTTTTTTGTTGGAAAATATAGGGTGTCAGGTGTTCCTGATTTTCACCCTACATTTTCTATAAGACTGCCAATCAGTGATTGGTTTTCAGGCTTATACTATTTATTTATTTATTTATTATTATTTATTTTTTAATTGAAACTGAAAAGAACAAAGGCTAGGCTGGTGGAGAAGAAGGATTATTCTTCACTAGCCTTATTGCAGAATTATCTTGAAACATTTTGACAAATTCCTCTTTTGAGAGTGGCTTATGATAGATCTTTAATCTGTGGCCATTAACAATAAGAGGAGTTTGAAATTCATCAATGGTCTTGATTCTTACCGCTCCATTGCTAAAGATCTTGTCAATCTCATATGGCCCAAGCCAATGAGTCTAAAATTTTCCTTTAAAATATTTAAACTTGGAGTCAAATAGCAATGCCCAATCTCCTTCTTGAAACTTCTTCTCTTTGATGTATTTGTCATGCCATTTAGCTCTTTGATATTGAACTAGATCAGTTCTTAGAATTGCCTCTTGTCTGAACTCATCTAGCTCATTCAACTGCTCCATTCTATGCTTTTGGGCTTCTGATAGATCCATCCCCAACTGAACTGCCATCTTGAAGGTTTTGACTTGGAACTCAATGGGGAGCAGGACTTCTTTCCCATAAACAAGTTCATAAGGAGAATGTCCTGTTGTATTTCTCCATGTAGTTCTGTAGGCCCACATGGCTTCAGGAAGCCTTTCCGCCCAATCTCTTCTGTGAAGATGAACCGTTTTGGTGATGATATTTTCAAGAACTTTGTTTGTAGACTCCACTTGACCATTTTATTGTGGATGGTAAGGAGTAGATCTTCTGTGCTTGATTTTTTATTCTTCCATCAGCTTCCCCACCAGGTTGGATGTGAATTGGCTTCCCTGATCTGTCACAATTTCTCTTGGAACACCAAAGCGAGTAAAAATATCCTCATAAAGAAAATTAACAACTGAATTTTCAGTAGCAAACACTAATGCTTTGGCTTCCACCCATTTAGTAACATAATCAGTACAAACCAATATATACTTATTTTGCTTAGATGGTGGATTAATAGGTCCAATGAAATCTAAAGCCCATTTTTCAAAGGGTTCGATGAGTACATGTGGTTGCAATGGCATTTCATTTGAAAGGGTAGGTTTCCCTACTCTTTGGCAGCTGTCACACCTTTTGACATATTGTTTTGCATCTTTGAAGAGGGAAGGCCAATAAGATCCTAAAGAGAGGATTTTATAGGCCGTCCTTTTGTCTGCAAAGTGTCCGCCGCATGGTTCATCATGACATGCCTTAAGAATATCAGGCATTTCATCTTCCCTGACACATCTTCTCATCACAAGATCTGGCCCTGTTTTAAACAATTCGTTAGAAATCCATGAATATTTTGAACTCTCCTGAATAATCTTTCTTTTTTCACTTGGAAATAAATGTGGAGGCAGTTTCCCTGTAACCAAATAGTTAGCAATATCTGCATACCAAGGAGTCTTAATAGTTACCGCAAACAAGTATTCATCAGGAAACTTATCCTCTACAGGAGAATCTTCTTTAGTATTCTGAATCCTAGACAAGAAATCAGCTACTGTATTTTGTTTTCCTGGTCTATCCAACACAGTAATATTGAATTCTTGAAAAAGTAAGAGCCATCTTGTCACTCTGCCATTAGTAACAGGTTTTTTCATTAGATATCTAATTGCAGAATGGTCAGTATGAATAAAAGTTTCATAGCCTGTTATATAATGTCTAAATTTATTGATTGCATGAACAACAACTAAAAACTCTTTTTCAGTCACAGTATAGTTCAACTCAGTAGGAGTCAAATTTTTACTGGTATAGTAAATGGCATAAGGGACTAAATCCTTTTGACCCAACACAACTCCCAGAGCTGTATCTGAAGCATCTGTAGAAATATGGAAAGGGAGTTTCCAATTTGGTCCTCTCAAGATAGGTGCTTCAGATATTCTTGTTTTCAAAGTTTCAAAGGCTGATTGACAATCAGGATCCCATTTGAATTCACAGCCTTTTGTAAGCATTTTGAAGAGTGGAGATGCTATTTTAGTGAAGTTTTCTATAAATCTTCTATAGTATCTAGTAAATCCTAGAAAACTTCTAACATCTCTTTGACAATTTGGAATAGGCAACTTGGAGATGACTTCAACTTTTGATCTATCAACCTTAATTCCATCTCCTGAAATATGATGTCCCAAAACAATACCTTCAGTAAACATCATAAAGCATTTTTCATGGCTTAATGAAAGGTTTGTTTCTTTACATCTTATAAGGACTTTTTCAAAATTTTCTAATGCCTCTTCAAATGAATTACCATAAACTGTAAAATCATCCATATAAACCTCTACACAATCATGGATTAGATCAGAAAAAATTCCTAGTACTACTCTTTGGAATGTTGCGGGTGCATTACATAACCCAAAAGGAAGCACTCGATAGGAAAAAGTCCCCCATGGACGGGTAAATGTGGTCTTATCTTGATCTTCAGGTGCTACCTGAATTTGATTATAGCCACTAAAACCATCCAAAAATGAAAAGTACTTTTTGCCTGCTAATGTATCTAATACCTGATCGATAAAGGGCAAAGGAAAGTGATCCTTCAAAGTTGCTTTATTCAATTCCCTGTAATCAATGCATACCCTCCATTTACCATTCTTTTTAGGTACTATAACCAAAGGAGAAACCGATCGGCTATCTGAAATTGGATAAATGAAGTTTACATTGAGTAGTTTTTGGAGCTCTTCTTTCACTATCTCCCTAAGATTTGGATTCATACTTCTCTGAGGTTGTCTGATTGGTCTACTGTTTTCCCCAATATAGATATGATGGATGCAAGTCTTAGGATCAATACCTTTCATGTCAGTATACTCCCATGCAAATGCAGTAGAATGTTTTTGCAAGATTTTGGTTAGTTCCTCCTGTTGTGATTTTTCCAAATTTTTGTTGATATTTAATGTTTTTCCTGGAAAAAGCTCAATGGTATAACTACCGAATTTTTCCATAGAGTAAAGAGACATTTGTCTTGATGATAAATATTCTATGTCAGATTCCAACTAAAATTGTGTGGGGTCATATTCTGAAGATGTCTCAAAATTTTCTAATGTGTTCAGAATTTGACTATCCTCACTGATTTCAGAAATGGTAAAGACGGGTTGTATAGTGTCCTCATCATCGACCCATTCATTGTCTCCTACTTCTGTGATTGCTTTTGCTGGAGGATACAAATTGAATTTCTTTGTCGAATTACCATTAGAAATGTACATATCCCCGGATCTACAACTAATGAAAGCATCAGCTGTGGCTAGCCAAGGTCTTCCTAAGATAAGTGGGTGCCCTCCTAGATTACTCTTGGGAGTCAAAATCATAAAATCTACTGGATATTCCCAAGAATCTAAGGAGACTGAAATATCTTCTAATACACCATCTGGTTTGATAATTGATCGATCTGCAAGTTGTAGTAAAGTAGGTGTAAAAAGAAGATTAGGAAGTTTTAGTTGTTCCATAGTCTGTCTACTCATAATGTTGATAGCAGCCCCTAAGTCAATCAATGTGTTTGGAATTTCTATCCCATTTATATGTGTCTTGACAATTGGACTTCCTGGATGTACATACTTCTGCATGGTAATTTTTCCCATCATAATATCTGCAATCTTTCCTACCAGGTGGATTCTTCTTGTGTCTTTTAGTTTCCTTCCTGGTCTTTTGAAACTCAACTCCTTTATTGTTTTTGCTAGAATAGGAATCTCTCGAATGGCTTGTAGCAAGGGAATCTTGATAAAAACATTCTTTAATTCATCTAGAAAATCATAGTTAGGCAACAAGATTTGTTTTTCCACCCCTTTATCAATTTGTAATCTTTCAGGGAAAGGAGGTGTGGATGAAGATGCAGGTTGCTCAACTATAGGAGTTGTGGGAATTAATTTTTCTTTCTCTTTTTGAATGTTTGAGTTTTGAAGAGATGCTTCCTCAGAATCCTTATTGACTTTAAGAGAGCCCTCCTTAGAGGTATCTTTCTCTTGGACATATATAGAAGGTTTTTCTAAAACTCTACCAGACTTGAGTTGTACATCATTGAGAGGAACAATCATATAGGTAGGAAATTGTTGTCCTTCTATCATGTAAGTATTCTGAGGATTTTATTGTTAGGATTTGGCAATGGCTGAGCTGGAAGTTGATTTGTCTTTTGTTGGTATGGAAGCATGAGTTGAGGATTTGGATTCTGCTGAGAATGTTGTTGTTGTGGAAATGGCAATGAAAGTTGTGGATTTGGGTTTGGAAGTTGTAGAGCTTGTTTATTTTGAAAAGATGGAGGATATTGATAAAATTGAGCAAATCTCCCATAAGGATTTTGCATACCTTGTGCCCATAACTGATATGGATTTTGAGGTTGGGGCCAAGGTTGTTGCCAAGGATTCCAATTTGGTGGGGTTTGAAGATTCATAGGGTTGCTAAACCCTTGAGTTTGTTGTCCCTGCCAAGGTCTTCTTGCAACAAAACAGAGAGATTCTACTGAATTTGGATCTTCTTGATAAACAGATTTGAGTCCAGGAATTGAAGGACAATCCTTGGTCTCATGATTTTCTGAGAAAATCATACATATTTCTACAACTTTTGCATCCAAGGGACATTCCCTTAAAGCATGTTTCTTCCTACATTTCGGACAAAAGATGGCTAGAGAGTCAGTTTCTGCTTTCTGCTTATTTTGAATTTTAAGGGTGTCTAGTTGTTCGCTAAGGCTCCCTAAGATATCAGTTTTGAATTCATCAAGCATATTGCCAATCTCTTCCCTACTTACTGATCCAGTTGAATATTTTTTTTCCCTGATAAGAGAAGGATCTCTAGGCCCTTTTCCTGTTTTAGATTTTCCCCTTGAGAGATGGACACATAGTTCTGTTATATCACGAAGTGAAAGTTGAGAAATGTCTCCTTTCCCCATCATGTTTAAAATATCTATCCATTCATCTCTGATGGATTTTAATATAAGGGCCTTCAAATTTTCTTCATCTAAGTTGCTCATCTTTGCTCTTTTTAAGTTGTATTGAAATCTTTCAAGTAAATCTTCCAAATTTTCATCTTCTTTCTGCACCATTTTGAATACCTCATCCTTGTGATTGGTGGGCATGCAATAATCTAGGTATCTATCCAAAAATGTTTGTTTCATATCATTCCAAGTCCTAATAGATTGGGTGACTAATCCCATGAACCATTTCAAAGCGGCTCCTTTCAATGTTGAAGGAAACAATTTGAGTTTTTGAGAGTCTTCCATATAGTCATAGGTTCGGCACACGACTTCAAACTCAAACAGAAATGTTTCAGGATCCTCACTTCGTAATCCATAAAATTTGGGGAGGACAGATGATGAGATGTTTTTCATTGTTGTATGAGTTTCCTCATCAACTATAGGGAATCCAAACAAGTTGTCTCCTTCCCTATTTCTTCCATTATTACCTTCACCTCCACCATTGTTGTCTCCATTGTTTCCTCCTCCTCTACCTCTACCTCTACCTACGAATCCATCTACTATTTCCTCTGCCATGATAGTTTCTTTAGAGTCCTCAAAGTCCTCTGGTTCTTCTATCAAGGGAGGATGAGAGGGAGTCTCTTCCTTTTCTTCTTCAGGTGATTCTACTTCTTTGATTACAATATACTCTCCTGTAGAAGTAAAGAAAGGGTCCTCTTCTAAATGAGATTTAGTAGGTGGTATAGGAGAATCCTCTAATTCAGCTGCTCCTTGAATTCCAAGAATCTTAAGGCTACGGGTAGATGGTGGTGAATCTTGTCTAAGCCTTGAAGAATATGGAGTTGTGAAAATCGAACTCTTGGCTTTAGCTATAAACCTTCCCCTAGAATCTCTTGCTCTATGCATGTCATTTTTTATTTTTAATTTTTAAGTTGGGCTAATAATTCTCTTTCTGATCTTCCAAGTCACACTAGGTGCAAGAAGAGAGCATACTTAAGAAATTACTGAACCAATAATTCTCTTTTCTGATCCTCCAGATCACACTAGGTGCAAGAGGAGAGCATACTTCAAGAAGTTGTCAAATTTCCCTTCTTTTATTGTTTTTTTTTTAAAGAATTTGGCTACCTAGTTACACTTCCCCGGCAACGGCGCCAAAATGTTTGGTCAATTTAGTGTGTCCTAAATTGCTACATTAATTTGTCAATTCGGGATTCGTAAGCTGACGAAGTGTGGCGCACTATATGTGCAAGATAACCTATCTCTTACTTTTTGTCGTTTTTGGGTTTTTACTTATCTTGGTTGGTTTCCTAATGTGATATGGAAATTATAAAAGACAAGTATGGTTATGAATGTTCAAGGCAATGATGTCCTTTATAATAATTTCCCAAACTTCAAACTTCAAAATGATTTTGAAACATACGATGACAAAATTAATTCCTAAAAGAAAATGAAAATGTGCCACTATTCTAGTTAAACAAACAGTGAACTATTGATCATGAAAACCATTACCCTTGCTGCTGTCTAAACACAAAAGAAATTGTACTCAAAGAAATCCAAAGATTGCAAGCAAAGTAAAACTAAAATCAAATTACATCAACTCATATTCTGACCCCTCACCATTAGTCTCGCTATGGCTTTCGGAGGTAATCATAAACAACTTGAGTAATCTAATATCTAATTGCAAAAAAATAAACTAATACCAAACTACACACTCATAATTCAATCCCTCACCATTAGTCTCGCTATGGCTTTCGGAGGTAACTGATAATGACATGAGCAGTTTAATATCTAATTAACTAGTAAAGCAAATGTACAAAACTGAAATGAATAAAACAATGCTGGAATTAAAAACTAAGAAAAATAAATCAGTAGAAGGACAAGATTGATTCCATGTCATTAGTCATTGTAAACTATGTGCAAATGCCCGGGCTGCCTACTATAATCTGGAACAAAACACTGATCAGTTAACAGCAGTAAAAATTATGAAAAGTTATGAACAGAAACAAAACGTTAATACCATAAGAAATGTAATATATACATGTGAATGAATATGGCACAATGAACATAAGGAAATGAAGCATGAAACTATACAATAATACACAAAACCTCGGTGTGTGTAGGGGCCCTCTGCACAATCCTCGGGAAGCAGCTATCAAACATGAATTACGCTTATGAACAGAGTCTTCTCATAAATTTAAAATGCAGTCATAATAAAGAAACAATGTCACAGTACAGTGGGCTTTCTATCCAGCAAATTACATTACAGCAGCTAGCTATTATGCGTATGAGGACGCATTATTTATAACAGAGAATGTCATAACTAATTTCCTACATTCTGCGCTGATACAAGACACGTGAACCACCACGTCCAGAAATCTAGCATCATGGCTGCCGTGAAGATTAAGTCTAAGGAGAGTGGTCGTTGGATTCAGCTTATGGAGCCGTTTACAGGTGTTGATATGTCTCCCGTGATTTAGAAACGGCCATGAAAGTCTTCACGTGATGAAAAACAGAGTTCTGTCACCGTGGGACTCTTAGGTTGACCGTCGCTTGGCTTCATTTGACCACGACCTTCTTTAATGAATTCGACTGAGCCAATAGGACTCGGTCCATGTCCACGTCATTTCCAACTTGCCCATGTGGCTCGATTTGCCTGAAGACACCTGCAATATAGACTTTAACAAAATAGCTGCGGAAAGTTAATGCAGCTGCGGAAACTGACAAGATTCCGCAGCTAAATGAGCAAAAATCTAATTCAAACAACAGACACAAAACATAGTTAAAAACCACTTTAAATGCTCTTTTATGATTAATATGCAATGATATTGATGGCTTAGGAGGTCCAGGTAAATGGAAAAAGTCTAGAAAGGTGTATAGGAAAGATGCAGATTTGGGACTCAACACCAGCGCCAGAATGTCAAGTGATGGTTGCAAATGGATGAACTATAAATTTCTCTGGAAAATGCCATAATATCAAGCTAACCATGGGGGAATATGTATTGAATAGTCTGATGCTTTCAATTCCAATGGGAGGTGTTGATGTTGTACTAGGAGTACAATGGTTGCAATCTTTGGGGACGGTAGATTTTAATTTTCAAGAAATTTTCTTGAATTTTTTTTCGGAAGGTAATGAAGTCGAATTATGGGGTATCGCAAGGAAGCCGAGAAAGATAATAATCTTTAATTTCATGAAAAAGCTTATAAATAAATAACACCGAGGCTTAATTTCACAATTATGCTCACTAGAAGTTCCAACATCAAAATCATCTATTTCTCCAAATCTCCAAAAAATCTTGGACAATCATTCCAAGGTGATTGAAAATCCCAAAGGACTCCCACCTATTCATGATAATTATCATGCTATTCATTTGATTCTAGGAATTTTTCCTTCAAACATCAAGCCTTACATATATCTTTATGTCCAAAAGAGTGAAATTGAACGTATGATTGCAGAAATTTTGGAGGTTGGTATAATTCAACCTATTCAAAGTTCTTTGTCTACTCCAGTAGTATTAGTGCATAAGAAGGATGGATCATGGTGCATGATTCTTGATTATAGGGAGCTCAATAAGCTCACTATTAAAGATAATTTCCCACTCCCGTGATTAATGAATTATTGGATGAATTACACGGAGCAATTTATTTTACCAAGTTGGATCTTCGTTCCGGATATCATCAAATTAGAATGAAGACTGAAGATATTCCGAAAACAACATTTCAAACTCATGAGGGTCATTATGAAGTTTAAGTCATGACTTTTGGCCTCGATGCACCTTCTATATTTCAAGGGTTGATGAATTCTATTTTCAAACCCTTCCTTAGAAAATTTGTGTTAGTATTTTTTGATGATATACTAATTTACAGCAGGTATTGGAAGGATCATGTTCAACATGTTGAGAGGGTGCTCAAAATACTAGAGGAGAAACAATTATATGCAAAAACCTCCAAATGTTTCTTTGGAGTACAAGAGGTGGAATTTCTCGGTCATATTGTATCTCACAAGGGTGTTAAGATAGACCCTAACAAAATTAAAGACATTAAGGAATGGAAAGCCCCCACAACCATAAAGAAGTTGTGAGGATTTCTCAGGTTAACAGGGTATTATTGCAAGTTTGTTAATAATTATGGGAGAATAGCAGCACCTCTAACAACAATATTGAAGAAAGATGCATTTTCATGGACTCTTAAAGCAACTAAGGCCTTTAAACATCTTAAAGAGGTAATGTTCCTAGCACCGGTCTTAGATACTCCAGACTTGACAAAAACTTTATTGTGGAATATGATGCCTCAGCAAATGGAATTGGTGTTGTTTTAAAGCAAGAAGGACGACCCATTGCTTTGAAAGTCGTCCAATCAAAGGAAAGTATTTACAGAAATCTATTTATGAGAAGGAAATGTTGGCAATACTACATGCACTAAAGAAATGGTGACCTTACCTAATGGGAAGACACTTCATGGTAAAAAAAGATCATGATAGTCTTAAACACTTTTTGGAACAATGACTATCTTCAGAAGAGCAGCAAAAATGGGTCACAAAGATGTTGGGTTATGAATTTGAAATCATATACAAAAAAGGGAAGCTAAATGTTGTTGCAAATGCACTATCAAGAAAGGATGAAGAGATGGAAGCATTTGTGTCATTTTTATTATCCAACCAGATTGGATAACCAAAGCAAGGGATGAATGGAAGAAGGACGAAGAAGTGTGGACACTCATTCAAAATTTGCATCAAGATCAAAGTACATCTAATACATTTAGTTGGAAAAATTATTCCTTATGGTACAAAGATCGCTTATATCTTTGTAAGAATTCCCAAATAAAACAAAAGACTCTTTTGGAATTGCACACTTATCCTTTAGGAGGACACTCAGGATTTTAAAAACTTACCACAGGGTGAAGAAAGAATTTTTTTGGGATGGCCTTAAATCTAATATTCAAAAGTTTGTGGCGGAATGTTTGGTTTGCTAACAAAATAAAGTTGAGACAATTAAGACCTCGGGTCTTATACAACCTTTATCCATTCCAAGTCAATGTTGGGAGGAGATTCCAATGGATTTTATCACAGGTTTACCTAAGTCTGAAGGAAAGAGTGTCATCATGGTGGTAGTTGATATACTTACCAAGTATGCACACTTTTGTGCATTATATCATCCATTTAAAGCAAGTATAGTTGCTACTACATTTATGGAAACAATTCAAAAGCTACATGGAAACCCAAAGATTCTTGTAAGCGACAGAGATCCGATTTTTACTGGAAATTTTTTGACATAATTATTTTCTTGTTTGGGTACTCAACTAGCTCATAGCTCATCTTATCATCCTCAATTTGATGGTCAAACTGAGATAGTGAACAAATGTTTGGAAGGATATCTTCATTTTTTTGTATATGATAAAAAAACACAATGGGTCAAGTGGTTACCTCCGGCTGAATGGTGGTATAACACTTCCTTCCATACTGGAGCAAAAATGACCCCATTTAGGGCACTTTATGGATATCATCCACCGTCCATCATATCATCTTTAGAAGAAAAATCTAAGGTTCCAGCAGTGGAAGATCACATCGAGCATTGACAACAATTTCTCCAACTCTTAAACAATAACCTAAATTTGGCGCAAAATTGAATGAAACAACAGGCATATCAACATTACAGCGAGAGAAGTTTTGATGTAGGAGACTGGGTATTTTTACGGCTACAACCATACAAACAAATGTCCCTCAAGCAAACTAAGAAGGATAAAAAATTATCTCCAAAGTACTATGGTCCTTACAAGGTGTTGCAAAATATTGGTACTATGGCATACAAATTGGAGCTTCATGCTTCTTCGCAAGTGCATCCAGTTTTCCATGTTTCATTCTTAAAGAAGGTTATAGGTGACAAACTTCCAGTTCAAACAATATTGCCAAAACTTGACGAGGAAGTAAAAATCATATTGGAACCTGAAGCAGTCACGGAAACAGGAACTCGACAACTACAAAATCGATCAATTTCAGAGTATCTCATCAAGTGGAAGAACTTAACCATTGAGGATTATACATGGGAGGATGAGAATTTTATACAGAAGCATCTAGAGCTATTCAAGCGTTGAGGACAACATTGTTTTGAAGGAGAAGGGCATGTTAGGTCCTTATATTACTAGTGTAATCCATTATTTTTGTTAGTGTAGCCTCCTTATTGTTATTATTGTACCCCTGTAACCTCCATATTGTTATTATTGTGCCCTTACATTATTATTGTTAGGTCAGCTAGGATTATATTGTGACCCCATGGACTCCTATATATAGAAGGAGGTTTTGTCATTTGTATCATCTAAGAATTGTTCATTTATGTAATGTAAAGGAGGTTTTCCCCTCGAAGTGGCTTATTTATAAGGCATTGATCTCCCTTTTCTTCCATTTTTGGAGCTGGTTTCATAACACAAACTTTTTCCTACCTCAATCATCAATCAAAGGAAACTTAAAAACTGTATCACCTTTCACACTGTCATAATGGCGATTCTTAACTGATATTTCTTTGTACTTGCGTTGAATCTAGAGCAAGTATTTTCTCCATTGACATGTACCCTTTTGAAACCAAAAACAAGAACTTGTGGAACCCATGCCTTCTTTGTCAAATTGATTTTTCGCTTTACCTTTGACCTTTGCACTCTCTTGCACCAACATCTTGTTTCCAACACTGCTCAACGCTAATGTTGATTACTGCAAATATGTCACATCTTGTTCACCTCCTTTCAAAGGTAACTTGTTAGAGTCCTAAAACATCTCATTACAAGCATAAGAAACTTTAATGAAATCAACTTTTTCATTATATGCATCTTTCTGAAAGTATTCATTCAAAACAACGTTATGCTTGATCATTAACAATGTGAAATTCTAACTTGCATTCACTATCCTGTTCATTTCTCCTGCATGTACAAGAGACAAACTTGTCTTCTTCTTATGCTCTCTAACTATGTACTCAATTCCATATTTAAACAACTGATACTTATTCTCATGGCAATGAAATACTGCTTTCCTATCTTAAAGATAAGGACTTCCCAAAACAATACCTGATATCTCAAGTGGCACCATGTCAAGTTCAACTTCATCAAGGAAGTTTGAATTGATGGAAAACCTTAGTATGCACTTCCTTGTTACCTGCAAATTTGCATTATTACATATCCACCCTAAAGGATAAGGTCTTGGATCTCTAACAGTTTCAAGGTTTGGCTCCTTAACTAAGTCTTCTGAAATCAAGTTAGCTTGATACCTACTATCAAAAAGTGTGTCTATCTTGGTATGTTTAGAAACGACTCTAATATGGAAAAATCCAATTATTGTATCTTAGTCTTGAGTGGCATTGGAACAATTTGAAGAACTAGTGCTTTCTATGTTATTACCTTTCAAACCCATGGTTGTAATCTTTGTTTCATCTCCTGAATATGAACCTAAGTCATGTTAAATGATAGCAACAATTTTCCCTTTCTATTTGGCTTTCAATTTGCTTGGATTTAAATCTGGATGAAGTTTCCTACAATGGTATTCATCATGGCCATTCTTCAAACAATGTTTACATGTGAGTTTATCTTTCCCTCTTTTTGCAAAGCTATTTCTCTTTCCTCTTCCATAAAACTTGCCCTTTCCTTTACCCTCACTATCACTTTTCTCATCTATATTATGTTTCCCTCTTGCTTCTAAATGTGTGGCTTGAACACAAACCTCATCTAAGTTTGTGGGATTGAACATGAGAATAGTGGACCTAAGGTAACTTTGCAAACCCCTAATATACTTTAACAAATTTTCTTGAGAATACAAATTAATAACCAAAATAATAGCTCTTCTCCTAAATCCATGAGTATAATCTTGCACACTTTGTCCTTTCAATTGTCTAAAATTTTGCGAGTCCATAATTGTTACACCATTTTTTGGTCATCTAACCTATTATCATTTGATGGACCCAAGTACACCATGTAAGACCAATTTTACCCTAAGTAAAATTGCCTTCACTATGTTAAATAACTTAATAAACCACATTTATTAGGTTGTTTATGGTCTAAACAGGAAACCCCAAAAGGAAATATTAAACAAACCTATATTTGTTTGATTTTCCTCACGGAATAATTAATTAAACCATAATTTAATTATTATTCCCAGTCATGTTTAACCCAAAAACAAAGAAATTAATTAGATAAACCTTTATTTATCTTATTATTTTCTAAGAATAATTATTTAAATCTTATTTAGATAATATTCCTTGTTAAATATGACCAAATCACCCACAAATAATTAAATAAATCATTATTTATTTAATTATCCTTCAACCACTTCCTTAAAAGATAAATAAATCATTTATTTATTTATTATTAACAAATAAAGGGATTTGACCCAAGTCAAATACTTTTTCCCTCCAACAAATATAATAAAATATTCCATAAAAGGTGGATCTAGATTTGGTTAACATTATTTTAACCATGCACCAAGATCTAGAATGACCCAATATTTTGTTATAAATAGGAGGGTTTTTCCTACCATTCTTCACCTTTTGTTGCCTATTAGATCACTCTCGATCTATACACTTGGTCACCATTTTCTGCCATTTGCTGTGTGAGCTCCCTTTGAGTTCCATTCTTTGTGTGGGTCTTCTACACCAACAAGAGAGAGAAATCTTAGATCTGAAGTGCTGAGGACTCCAAGAACCCATCCCACTGAGGAGAATTGGATACGCCTTCTTGTTTTCCTCCCAGGTGCCCAATTAATATAAAAATTCTTTCAAAAATTGTTCTTGTCTTGTCTATTGGTATATGGAGCAAACCCTTTTTTTTACTGCTTAATGTCTTTCCATGCATAGATCCGGTGTTTTGCAGCTCTTTTCTTGTCTAACCAACCACAGATCTAAAGATATTGGCAGCCACTTTTGTTGTTAGGGCTATTAGTTACAGAAGGGGTGGTATTATTTTTCGTACACTTCGACAAAGGATTCATACTAACAATAATGGCCTTTTGCATGTAAGATAGAGGATAAAATTTCCTTTTAATGGCAGCAATAAAACTTGACCAATACATTGATATCTTACTATAGTTTATAATATCTTCTTGAGTCCTTTCTTCCCACCATACAAGTGTTGATCCTTCCATCCTCAAGGAAGCCAATTGAATCTTTATGTCAACTTCATGAAGGTTCTGAATTTTTCAATACACCTTTAATTGACTAATCTAATTGTCCAATTTATTTTCATTTATCTCACCATTATACATTGGAAGCTCAAATTTGACATCAAGTTTGAGTAAGGGAGTTTTTCCTTTTGTGGAATTTGAGTGAGTATGGGTAGTTTTGGTTGTGGAAGTGGGAGATGATGTTGATGGAGATGATGAGGATGATGATGAAGATGGTGGAGATGGAGGAGGATTTCCTCCACTACCTTTTGAATCCTTCTCTTCATCCTTCTTGACTTCTAAGGTTCCCTCTCCACGTGGAGACTTAGAATTCTCTCCAACAATCTTGGTGTCCCTCTCTCCAAAGAGGATCCTAACCCTTTTAGTCAGTTCATAGAAAGCCTTCTTATATGCTTCCTCTTATGAAAGACCTTTACTCTCTCCAAAACCTGACATGTTAGCTATGGATTCAAGCTCAGCTTCTGGTGCAACTTGTACCTCTTCAATCAACTTAGCTTCTGGGGCAAATTGTACCTTCTCAATCTCAGCTAGAGATCAAAATTGAGGTGCTTCAAGTGTAGCAGTGAGTAAAAATTTGGGTGGAGATGGTGGCCTTGTCGCTCTCCTTCTTCTGGTCATAATCTCAAGACTTGCAACCAATAGTTTCCCTTCTCCTCTCTGCAACTTTAACCTTGTAAGCATCACAAAATTTCAACCATTAAAACCCTACTTGCACAAACTCAAGCAAATCAAGCAAATAACCTTTCAACCTTGGGCTCTGATACCACCTTGATCTGAATTTGAATGTTAGTTTTGTTGTGCTAAATTCATCTTCAGATTTCTAATTCAATTTCTGATCACTTGCTTTATGTGCGTAGGTTTCCTTGGTGTTTGTGAGTGTTAAAACAGGTAAATGTATTGAATTTTATGTTAAATTCATGAGCATAAAATCATTAAAACAAATTATGAATAGCAACAATAACATGTACAACAAATAGGAGAAGGGAGCGATGGAGCGATTGCGCCTTCTCCCTCTTTCTCTCTCTAAAGTAGGATAGGTCTGTGGCTAGGGTTAGGGTTTCAGCCAGCTCCAACTCAACATAGGGATGCCCACATACTCATGCTGCCTCTCTGTTACCACGCCTGCATCGGTCCAAGAAGATCACTGTTGGTTTCGTTACAGACCGACTAGTGTGATCGATGGCTTTTTGGAATATTTCCCGGATGCCAACTATGGAGGAAAATCAAGTCAATTACACCTCAGATCAATATGAGGGGGTATTGATCTAGAAATCCCCGCTGTATCCTACGCCACCTAGTGCCTCGTTGTCACTCCATAGTCCCTCTGTCGCATCTGATGCTCCCTGTCTCCCATCACCCTCCTCCCTCCCATTCTTTAGACCCCCTTAACTTGACCTACCACTCATCTCTGAATCCCCTCCCTTCTCACTGGCCTATTTTCCCCCTATCTTCCCTGAATCAAATCCTCCGTAGGAATCGGCTCCTTTCTCCATGGTGACGCTTCATTTTCTTACATCCTATCTCCAAGATGCGTCCATTCCTCCACCGCAGGGGTCTGAAGGGATGAACCCTCCAGGATTTGCAGGTTTGGCATCCTTTGCCCCTCCCATCAACCCTCCCTCTAGAGCTCTACATAAAACTTCTGGATGTTTCGCAGCACCCCCTGTCAGATCACCCCTACCTGAGCCTGATCTGGTGGCAGCGAATCCCGGACTCATCAGCCGCGCTAATGCCTTGGGCCCCAAATCTGTACCCAGAAGCGCAAGAAGATCCAAGTGCATCAATAAGGGAGGCATGAATTTGGATCTCACTCTCGGGGACGGACTTCATCTGGGGGAAGTCATGGATACGACAGATAGGGTTTTGGTCGACCATGTCAGTGGCCAAAAATACAATTTGAGCCGCCTTCACCTTTGGCTCAATGAGATTTGGGGATTGATCATGGTGGAGCTTCCAATGGTTGTCACACTACCTCGGGGCTCATTCACTCTTCGTTTTTAGCGTGTGGAGCAAATATCCTGGGTATTATCAAATATTTAGCATATTGAACAAGCCTCGATCATGTTCATGCGATGGAGCCCTCTTTTCAACCTAGAGCGTGAGCAACTAGGTGTTGGGCTGATATAGGTATGCCTTCTTGGACTTCCTCTTCACTTCTGGTCGGAGGATATATTAAAGTATATTGGAAACTCACTAGGCACTTTCCTAGACTTTGACAAATAATTCTTATCTTCCAGCAACATGACCATGGCTCGCATTCTAGTACACTTGGACACTCGAGAGGGTTTGGAGGAGATCATTACTTTGTGATGGAGGCAATTCGTTCGGGTTTAGACTCTGGATTACGAAGGAGTGTATTTTCACTATTGGATATTTCACGCAGTTGGACACCTCTATAAGGAATTCCCCCTCCTCCCACGATAGCAAGCAAATGCTTCTCTTGACATCATCCTAGCGGTGGAAGCCCCAGTCGATCCTACTCTATCTTCCATCCATGTTGAACGATGAAAGGGGAATCAATCTGCATCTGGGCTCAAGCCCACGCACGTATCACCTCATCCACCTTCACCTCGGATGACAAGGGCACGGGCAGTGGCTCCCAAGCTATCCTCGGGTACATCTCTATCTTCCCCCCCTGATTTTCATATTCTATCATTTGTTTCATCTTCTATATCATTTCACACTTCTCTTGTACACAATGCGCACATATCCTCATCGAATATATCATTCCCCTCATCCTCATCCCTACCCTCTATTTCTGATCTGCCTCCCACCATCCCTGGTGATCCCCCCTTTGATCCCTCTCCTGAATATCATCCGAGTCTCGGGGAAGTCACCCCTACCTACTTCGTTCCCTTTCTCACTCATCTGCACCTAGTAGCCTCGGCATCATGGCCACTCTCCTTCTGAAGCAGGGTCGGGGATGGCACTCAAACATATCCAAGGCCGTCAAATAGGTTGGTCATGAGGTAGCTGAGGGCAAACAAAACACTCTCGACCGAGTCCTTAGAGCATGGACAACCCTCCCTCTTGTTACCTCATGAAGATTATCTCTTTCAACTGTTGCGAACTGGCCAGCCTTGCCAAAAAGATAGCCCTCAGAATACTACTGGAATGCACCCCGGTTGACATCATTTTTCTACAAGAAACCCTCTATTGTTCGGCACATGTAACCTCTACTCTATCTGCCATTTTCCCGAGGTAGACCTTCCACGCCATTGATGATCGGGGATGATCAGGAGGCATAGCCATTGGGTACAATCTTTGGACCATCAAGCTCCTCAATCTATGGGGATGGGAGGGATTAATAGGTGTCGATGTTTTATCTGCTGAACTTGGCCAGGATTATAAATTGATGAATATATATGACCCTGCATGACACGTCTCAACTTCTGGACAAACCTACGCTCATGATCCTTCATGTCCACTCAGAATCTTATCCTCGATGGTGATCTAAATGTTAGGTCCCTATATTACTAGTTTAGTCCCTTATTTTTTGTAGTGTAGCCCCCTTATTTTTATTGTTTTACCCCTCTAACCCCAAGATTTTTATTATTGTTCCCTTAAATTATTATTGTTAGGTCGGCTAGGATTATATTGTGGGTCCATGGACTCCTATATATAGAAGGAGGTTTTGGTCATTTGTATCATCCAAGAATTATTCATTAATGTAATATATTGGAGGTTTCCCCCTTGAAGTGGCTGATTTCTAAAGCATTTATCTCTCTTTTCTTCTATTTTTGGAGCTGGTTCCATAACATTTGGTATCAGAGCTTTGGATTTTAGGGTTTCGCTGCTCCAAACAAGTCATCGTGGAATTTTCGCTATAACTTGTTTTCTACAAAGGCTTAGAAGCTAAAACTTTTAGAGAGTGAAGAAGAAATCTTGAGGAACATCGTGGAAATATTTGAGATCTTGGTTCACAATATTTTTGGAGATATGATCGGTGGAATTTAGGGCTTTTTGCAAGCTCCTGAATATAACCTAAACAGGTCATTGTGGAATTTTCGCTATAATTTTTTTTCTACGAGGGTTCAGAAGCTGAAATTTTTGCAAAGCGAAGCCAAAATCCTAAGGAATATCATGGAAAATTTTCAAATCTTTATTCACAAAATTTTTGGAGATATCATCTGTGGAAGTTAGAGTTGTTTCAGGCTCCCGAATTTCCTCTCAAAGAGGTGACCCTGGGAAAATCATCATAGCTCTCTCTCTGAGCATCGGATTGGAATTTTGTAAGAAGTGGCCACAAGAACATGGATTTAAGTTTCCTTTGTATCAATTTTAGAGCTGAAGGAGGGAACAATGACATGTGGCATGTCGTACAATTTAGCTCTACTGAACCAGTCCATAATTAGGTCATTGTGGGATATTGGGTATAACTGTTATTTGAAGAATCCAAATTAGGTCAAATATATGGCATTTGAAAGAATCTTCAGAGGGCTATTACAGGGCAGAATTTTGGGTATTGAAGATCTAAAATCACAGAGATAATTCAGTTTCGATATCGATCTCCTCAAAATTAAGAAAAAGGTGTGTATTTTTTTTCGAATTGCATAAGCCTTGTGTGGAAAATCAGTTTGAATTGATTCCAAGGGCATATTGTAGCATAAATATCAATATTGTGTTCTAAAATTCCACCTAAAAAGAATTCAACACCCATTAAGCCTTCAGAAGTCTCTACTATGAATCATGAAGAAGAAGAAATGCGACATGACATATCAAAATTATAAGAGCAAGTGCACCAAATTTTGCTCTCGCAAAGAGAAACAAAAAATAAGATGGATGGCATGGAAGCTGGCATGGAAGCTAATATGGATGGAATGGAAGCAAAGATGGATGACATGGAAGCTAAGATTTATGAAAAAATGAAAGACAACATGGAAAACATGAAGAATTATCTAAAATCAGACATGGAAGGTTTGAAAAAGTTGATACAATAAATGTTTCCTAATGGCGAAAAGATATTAGAGGAAACTCATGATGAGAACAAAATAAATGTTAATCACGATTTCATAAACTCTAATGTTGGATAGAAGAACCACCATTATCCAAATATGGATATGAGGAATTTTGATGGCAAGGATCCCGTAACATGGATACTACAGATGGAGCAATATTTTGATCTCAATAATGTGCAAAAAACACAAAAGGTATGCATTGCAACTTTACATTTAGAAAAAAATACATTTGTATGGTATCGATGGCTTTGCTACTGTAAAAAAATTGTCACTTGGTCCATTTTTATGGAGGAAATGACAGCACATTATGAGGATACAAAAAGAAACACCTTCTTTAGCCAATTGATAAATCTCAAACAAAAGGGTTCAGTGGTGGAGCACATTGAGGACTTCAAAAAATTGAATATAAGGGTAACCGATATTCCAGAGAAACACCAGATTGATGTCTTCATAGGGACTTTAAAGGATAACATCCAACATGAAGTTCGCATTTGGGAACCAGATTCATTGGAAAAGGCATTTAGGTTGGCAAGAAAAATTGAATGTAAAATTATGGCGACAAGGAAGCCTACCACTCACATATATAAATATGGAAGTGTTGCTACTCCTAGACTTCCACAACCTACAAGGTTGACACCACAACAATCGGAAGAAAAAAGAGAAAAAGGGATTTTCTATAGTTGTGATAGCAAATACACTAAAGGTCGTAAATGTGCTGAGAAGAAATTATTTTACATATATTGTGAAGAGGAAGAAGAAAATGAACAAGAATCTTCAAAAGAAGATGATATACATCAGGAACCAGCCCTAGAAGAGGAAGAAATGAGTCTGACCATATCATGTAATGCATTGGCAGGAATTACCACTCCTCAAACTCTTAAGATAGAAGGACATATCATGAAGAAAAAGGTAATAGTTTTGATTGATTCGGGTAGTACCCATAATTTTATTCATTGTAAGGTAGCCAAGGAATTGAATTGTTTCCTATACCCAGCACCAGAATGTCAAGTGATGGTTGCAAATGGAGGAACTATAAATTGCTCTGGAAAATGCCATAATATCAAGCTAACCATGGAGGAATATGTATTGAATAGTCCAATGCTTTCCATTCCAATGGGAGGCATTGACGTTGTACTAGGAGTACAATGGTTACAATCCTTGGGGACGGTAGCTTTTAATTTTCAAGAACTTTTCTTGAAAAAAAATTCAGAAGGAAAAGAAGTCAAATTACGGGGTATCGTAGGGAAGTCGGGAAAGATAATAAGCTCTCATGTCATGGCAAAGCTTTTGAAGAAATAACAACGAGGCATAATTTCACAATTATGCTCACTAGAAGTTCCAACATCAAAATAATATATTTTTGGAGATCTCCAATAAGTCTTGGACAATCATTCCAAGGTGTTTGAAACTCCCAAAGGACTCCCACTTATTCGTGATCATGATCATGTTATTCATTTGATTCCAAGAAGTTTTCCTCCATACATCAGGCCTTATAGATATCCTTATGTCCAAAAGAGCGAAATTGAACGTATGATTGTAGAAATGTTAGAGGCTGGTATAATTAAACCTAGTCAAAGTTCTTTCTATGCTCCAGTTGTATTGGTGCACAAGAAGGATGGATCATGGTGCATGTGTCCGGATTATAGGGAGCTCAATAAGCTCACTATTAAAGATAAATTTCCCATTCCTGTGATTGATGAATTATTGGATGAATTACATGGGGAAATTTGTTTTACCAAGTTGGACCTTCATTCAGGATATCATCAAATTAGAATGAAGACTGAAGATATTCCAAAAAAAGCATTTAGAACTCATGAGGGTCATTATGAATTTTTGGTCATGCCTTTTGCCCTTGCCAATGCACCTTCTACATTTCAAGGGTTGATGAATTCCATTTTCAAACCCTTCCTTAGAAAATTTGTGTTAGTATTTTTTGATGATATACTAATCTACAGCAGGTCTTGGAAGGATCATGTTCAACATGTTTATTGATAGGGTTATGAAACTATTGCAGGAGAGAGAATTATATGCAAAAACATCCAAATGTTTATTTGTAGTACAAGAGGTGGAATATCTGGGTCATATTGTATCTCACGAGGGTGTTAAGGTATACCCTAACAAAATTAAAGCCATTAGGGAATGGAAAGTCCCCACAACCATAAAGAAGTTGCGAAGATTTCTTAGGTTAATTGGGTATTATCGCAAGTTTGTTAATAATTAACGGAGAATAGTAGCACCTCTAACAACATTATTGAAGAAAGATGCACTTTCATGGACTCCTGAAGCAACTAAGGCCTTTGAACATCTTAAAAAGGCAATGTGCCTAGCACCGGTCTTAGCTACGCCAGACTTCACAAAAACCTTTATTGTGGAATGTGATGCCTCAGGAAATGGAATTGGTGTTGTTTTAATGCAAGAAGGAAGACCCATTGATTTTGAAATTTGTCCAATCAAAGGAAAGTATTTACAGAAAGCTATTTATGAGAAGGAAATGTTAGCAATACTACATGCACTAAAGAAATGGCAACCTTACCTAATGGGAAGACACTTCAAGGTAAAAATTGATCATGGTAGTCTTAAACACTTTTTGGAGCAAAGACTATCTTTAGAAGAGCAGCAAAAATGGGTCACAAAGATGTTGGGTTATGACTTTGAAATAATCCACAAAAAAGGGAAGCTAAATGTTGTTGCAGATGCACTCTCAATAAAGAATGAAGAGGTGGAAGCATTTCTTTGTGCCATTTCTATTATCCAACTAGATTGGATAACCAAATCAAGGGATGAATGGAAGAAGGGCGAAGAAGTGTGGACACTCATTCAAAATTTGCAGTAAGATCCTAGTACATCTGATACATTTAGTTTTAAAAATGATTCCTTATGGTACAAAGATCACTTATATCTTTGTAAGAATTCCCAACTAAAACGAAAGATTCTTTTGGAATTGCACACTTCTCCTTTAGGAAGACACTCAGGATTTTTAAAAACTTACCACGGGGTGAAGAAATAATTTTTTTGGGATGGCCCTAAATCTAATATTCAAGAGTTTGTAGTGGAATGTTTGGTTTACCAGCAAAATAAAGTTGAGGCAATTAAGACCCCGGGTATTCTACAACCTTTATCCATTCCAAGTCAACATTGGGAGGATATTTCAATGGATTTTATCATAGGTTTACCCAAGTCCAAAAGAATGAGTGTTATCATGGTAGTAGTTGACAGTCTTACCAATTATGCATAATTTTGTGCATTATTTCATCCATTTAAAGAATGTACAGTTGCTACTACATTTATGGACACAATTCAAAAGCTACATGGAAACCCAAAGATTATTGTGAGCGACAAAGATCCCAATTTTACTGGAAATTTTTGGATGGAGTTATTTTTTTGTTTGGGTACTCAACTAGCTCATAGCTCATCTTATCATCCTCAATCCGATGGTCAAACTGAGATAGTGAATAAATGTTTGGAAGGATATCTTCGTTGTTTATATCTGATAAACAAACAAATTGGGTCAAGTGGTTACCTCTCGCTGAATGGTGGTATAACACTTCCTTCCATACTGCAGCAAAAATGACCCCATTTATGGCACTTTATGGATATCACCCACCATCCATCACATCATATTTAAGAGAAAATTCTAAGGTTCAACCAATGGAAGATCACATCCAGCATCAAAAATAAGTTCTCCAACTCTTAAAGGATAACCTAAATTTGGCACAAAATCGAATGAAACAACAGGCAAATCAACATCGTAGCAAGAGAAGTTTTGATGTAGGAGACTGGGTATTTTTACAGCTACAACCATACAAATAAATTTCCCTCAAGCAAGCTAAGAAGGATACTAAATTATCGCCTAAGTACTATGGTCCTTACATGGTGTTGCAAAATATTGGTACTATGGCATACAAATTGGAGCTTCCTGCTTCTTCGCGAGTGCATCCAGTTTTCCATGTTTCATGCTTAAAGAAGGTTATAGGTGAAAATATTCTAGTTCAAATAATATTTCTAGAACTTTATGAGGAAGTAAAAATCATATTGGAACATGAATCGGTCACGGAAATAAGAACTCGACAACTACGAAATCGATCAATTTCAGAGTATCTCATGAAGTGGAAGAACTTACCCACTGAAGATTCTACATGGGAGGATGAGAATTCTATACAGAAGCACCCAGAGCTAATCAAGCATTGAGGACAACATGTTTTTGAAGGAGACGGGCATGTTAGGTCCCTATATTACTATTTTAGTCCCTTATTTTTATTAGTTTATCCCCCTTACTATTATTGTTGTACCCCTGTAACCCCAATATTGTTATTATTGTGCCCTTACATTATTATTGTTAGGTCGGCTAGGATTATATTGTGGCCCCATGGAATCTTATATATAGAAGGAGGTTTTGGTCATTTGTATCATCCAGGAATTATTCATTTATGTAATGTATTGGAGGTTTCGCCCTCGAAGTGGTTGATTTCTAAGGCGTTGATCTCTCTTTTCTTCTATTTTTGGAGTTGGTTCATGAGGTAGCTGAGGGCAAACAAACACCCTTGACCAAGTCCTTAGAGCACGGACGACCCTCCCTCTTGTTACCTCATGAATATTATCTCTTTCAACTGGCATAGACTAGCTAGCCCCGCCAAAAAGCTAGCCCTTAGAAGGCTAGAGGAATGCACCCCAGTTGACATCATTTTTCTGAAAGAAACCCTCGATTATTTGGCACATGTAACCTCTACTCTATTTGCCATTTTATTGGGCTAGACCTTCCATGCCATTGATGATAGGGAACGATCAGGAGGCATATCCATTAGGTACAATCTTCGGACCATCAAGCTCCTCAATCTATGGGGATGGGAGGGATTCATAGGTGCACACTCAAACATATCCAAGGCCATAAAATAGGCTAGTCATGAGGTAGTTGAGGGAAAAAAAACACCCTTGACCGAGTCCTTAGAGCACGGATGACCCTCCCTCTTGTTACCTCATGAAGGTTATCTCTTTCAACTATCACAGATTGGCCAGCCCCACCAAAAAATCTAGCCCTCAGAAGGCTAATGGAATGCACCCCAGTTGACATCATTTTTCTACAAGAAACCCTCGATTCTTTGACACATGTAACCTTTACACTATCTACCATTTTCTCGAGCTAGACCTTCCACGCCATTGATGATTGGGGACGATCAGGAGGCATAGCCATTGGGTACAATCTTTGGACCATCAAGCTCCTCAATCTATGGGGATGGGAGGGATTCATAGGTGTCAATGTTTTATCTGCTGAACTTGGCCAGGATTATAAACTGATGAATATATATGGACCCTGCACGGCGCGTCTCAACTTTTGGGCGTACCTACTCTCTCGATCCTTCATGTCCACTCAGAATCTTATCCTTGGTGGCAATCTAAATTTGTCTCTGGGCCTTGTGGAATCTTGGGGCCCCCTTGCTCAATCTGACCCGCTCATTGAAACATTCTGACAACTCATCGAGGACAACCACCTTGTGGATATCTCGATGCCTCGTTATCATCCTACCTGGAGTAATCACAGAATTGGAGAAGCCTCGGTCACTCATAGACTTGACCGCTGCCTCATACATGAATATTTGATGAAAAATGACCCTCTCTTTTGACAATGGTGGGATCGGGGGATATTTTGGACCACTCCCCCATATATCTGGAACTGGCCCCTGAGCGCCGCAAACCTCACATCTCGTTCAAATTCAATTCCACTTGGTTATCTCATCTAGATTACATTAACCTGGTTACTCAATATTGACACTTCCATCCCCCAGCCCCCGGATCATCCCCCTCAGCAGCCTTCTTGGCAAGAATGAATGATATTAAGAAGTTGACCAAGACTTGGGTCAAGGAAGAGAAATCCAAAGATGAGGATGCACTCAAGAAAGTTGAATCAGAGATAGCATCTATTGGCATTACCATGGTTGTGGGCACCATATCTGAGGTTACCAGATCTCATCTCATTCACCTGGAAGTTGAAAGAGCTCGAATCCTCAAAGATCGAGAGGAAAATTAGCGTCAATGAAGTAGAGCCACTTGGTTGAGGGTAGGCGACGAGAACACCAATATTTTTCACCAATTTGAAAATGGTCAGAAAGCCATCAACACTCTCTGGACCCTGGAGGATGATCAAGGGGACCAGGCTCAGAATTTTCATCAACTGGCGAATATGGGAGTGGAACATTTCCGTAACCTTTACAAAGCCCCTCCCAATGCAAATTTGGCTGAAATTATATAAGTCGCAGGATTATTTCCTATCTTTGTAGATCATGATGAGGAGGAGAACATGACTTGGCCTATCACCTTGGCAGAACTTCAGGACACCTTAAAATGTTTCCAGCAAGATAAAATCCCTAGCCTTGATGGCTGGCCAATTGAATTTTATTCAGATTTTTTTGAGATTATTGGATAGGATATCGTCAATGTATTCAAAGAATGTCGCACGGCGGGAAAAATTTATGATGTCTTCAACTCGACATTCATTGTTCTTATCCCTAAATCTGACTCACCTTGAAATTTCTCTGACTACCGACCTATCTCTCTATGCAACTGCATCTATAATATTATCGCCAAAATCATCACTAATCACATCAATCCCATCCTCTTGGCACATATCTCTCCCGGACAATTTTCCTTTCTCCACCATCCTCAGATCCATGAGGCCATAAGCACTGCACAGAAGGCTCTCCATTCTATCAAATGAAAAAATCTCAAGAGCATCATCCTCAAGCTAGATCTCGAAAAATCTTTCGATCATTCCAATTGTCTCTACATTCGCATGATCTTTACACATCTAGGCTTCCCTATCAGCTTCATCAAATGGATCATCTGTTGCATCACAAATTTATCCTTCAATGTCCTCATCCATGGATCGGCCTCCCCATTCTTTCACTCTAAGAGGGGACTTCACCAAGGATGCCCATTATCCCCTCTCCTCTTTTTGATCATCATCGAGTCTTTAAGTCACTTGATCTCAGAGGAAAAGTCTCACGGTCAACCATAAGGCAAAAAAATTGCGGAGGGATGCACACTCACTCACGTCCTTTTCGTTGATAATGTTCTCATTCTCCTTAATGGATCCATTGGGGACACCCTCTCTTTCTCAGATGCCCTGGACTCATTCAGTATTGCCACTAGCATGATGTGCAACGCACACAAATCGACCATATATGTTTTCATTTGTTCTCGTCAGGAGAAGGCCTTGGCTATGAACATATTCCCTTTCACTAGAATTGACCCACAGGAGGGATTGAAGTATCTAGGATTTCGGTTAAATCCCTCAGATTACCGAATTGCAGAATGGACATGGCTAATCGCTAAACTGGAGAAGCACATATTCACTTGGCACCACAGATGGCTATCTAGAGCTGGGAGGCTCACACTGATCAAATCTGTATTAGAAGCCACCCCAGTTTACAGGATGTCTTTAGCATGGATCCCCAGTGCAATCATTTCTCGTATACAACAATTATGCAGTAGATTTATTTGGAAAGGAAGCACGGATGGCCACACTTTCGCTTGGATCAGGTAGGATCATATTGCATTACCAAAAAAATGGGGAGGATGGGGTATCAAGCACCTGAGCATTTTTTAGATGGGATGGTCGATTATGACATCTAGGAACCTTTGGACACAGGTGGCATATCAGAAATATATATGGCCCATGAACCTCATCAACTGGATCGGGTTGCCTACTTGGAGCCATATGAAAATATCCACTATATGGAGGGCACTCCTTACATCCATACCATACATTCGGAATGGGCTCATATGGCGCATCAGATTTGTAAATCATGCCAGGATTGTAATTGACCATGGTCAGGGAGCAGGAATTCTTATCTACTCCCACAAGAGATCACGAACCATTTATCTGAGGTAGGCATCAGATACATATCACAAATTGCTGACCATCCGTCTTCGACCCTTTTTCTTCAAGGATGGAAAACAACAGAGATTCTTGGATTACTTTCTCCTCTGCATCAAACATGGCAGGCCTACATTGATGCACTATCAGAATTTCACATCCGCATTGTCCCCAGGGACAAAGAGCTGATATGGACTCACTCTAAATAGGGGCAATACTCCCCCAAATAAGGTTACACCTACATTTTCTAGGACCACCTCCCTTATCAGATCATCTAGTGGTGGAAATGTTTATGGAAAATGAAAGCCCCACCTCGTACTCATTTATTCATGTGGTGTATCCTTAATAACATTGTGCCTACAATGGAAAATCTGCATAAACGATCAATACAAGGTCCATCATGGTGTACACTCTGCCACTCGAATCTAAATCCTATGGACACCTTTTTCTCCGATGTAACTCCATCCTGGCATTATGGAAATTAATATTCTCTGAACTGCATATCAATGCACATTGGGATGGCCTGACACTCTTGACAGCTTGGCAGAATCGGTGGCAATCGGTCACTCCTCATAAAGCTCGTAATCTGCCTCTTCTCATCATATGGGAGATTTGGCTATCCAAGAACAGATCCATATTTCAGGACATACCTGCACACTAGAAATCCATTGCCTCCCCATTATTTCCACCTATAATAGCTTACCAGATGATGACCCCCCGCACCCTCCCTGCACCATCATCCTTGAAATCATTGATTATGCGCAGCCATGGGTGTATTTTGACGGCTTTGCACAACCTCAAGGATGTGGGGGCAGTGTTTTCCTTCATCTTAATCATCTACACGCCTTCAAAATTAAGATGGGATTGGGACCTGGCACAAAAAATTTCACTGAACTCTCCACTCTTCGCCACCTTCTTCAGTTTGCTTTACAAAATGATTGTCACCACCTCCAAATTTTTGGAGATTCAAAACTCATCATAAATTGGTTTAATCAAACTTCCATATGCCACGTGCACACACTAAAATCTCAATTTACATTAATCTCTTGCCAACATATTTACAGGGAGCGCCACAACATTTCCGATGGTCTTTCCAAGGAGGCAGTGATCCATCATAAGGGGTTATGGCACATAGAGGAATAACTGGATCACCAACATTACAGCTACTATCACATGCCTTTCATAGACCATCCTAACGTCAGACAACAAGCAGCGTGATATTTTTTTGACCGTATATATAGACCTATCAACGTATTTATATTATTGTATATACTGTATATTTTTTTTATTGACAGACAGTACACCCATGAGGTGCATTTTGAAGAACTATATATTTTTTGAGTGACCACAGTCACAAAGACAGCATATGCATAAGCATATACGGCATGTAATTTTCAATATTAATGAAAATTATGATTTTTCCTTGGGAAAAAACATGTCAACAAACCATCACAATGATCCATTAACACCGTGTTTTGATGAAGGAGTTCACCCCTCTTGGGCTACATCTCCTTGGTCTAGCTTCCATGGCTTGGGCCTTTGTATTATATCATTTGTGTAAAAATTGTTGTTTACATTCATCTACTACTCCCGAAACCTGCTTCAATGTGTTCAGAATGTCAAAATCATCTAGAAATGACTCTTCTTGCTCCCAATTTGGTCGAATTTTGCAAAAGTTATGGCCAAAACAATTTTGCCTAGGAAATCTCCACTAAATCTGGAGATAACTCCAGTTAGTGCAACTAAATCTGGGGTTGGTGCCGAATTTGGAGGACCGCTGAATTTTCCGCCGAACTAAACTCAAGTTTAATTAAATTCTAAACTGGATTAATTGTGGATTAGTGCTATAAACATGTTTTAATATAACTCTGCATTAAGATATGTGATTAGCACATTAACAATGGTTTAAGGGTTAAAATAAACCTGTATTAAACCTTAACCTTTGTGCTCATGTATTGGCTCCACTCCTAGTCACAGTAAATGGTCGTGTGGGGAGGGGGTTTGCCCCCTCCATACCCCCACCAGTCTAACCATTTGATATCAAATATAAATCGAATGCATATAAGGTTAAGACTCAAGCTTGTGGTAGAGTGGTAATTAGCGCGCGTTGTATGGGGGAGGTTGCGGGGTCGAGCCCTGACCTCTACCCACCCTGTGGTAATATATTTTGCGCCATAAAATATTAAGACCCAACCTTTGTAATATGTGAATAATTCAAACCTTGTAATATCATTTGGATTCGACCATTGATATTTTGGAAATTCAACCATATAAAATGCAATTCAGCCTTCCACCTTGGCCCACCAGAGGGGGCAAGTGGTGGCCCCTTGCTACACCATGTGTATGCCTATGGTTGGACTATTGCAGCCTTAAAAAAAAAATCAAATTCGACCTTAGGAGACATAATAAAAAAATTCACCTTCCAAACTCTCTGGCGAATCTTGCAGTGACACTTCTCATAGTGTCATTGGGCGAAAATGATAAATATTCCCAGAATATCCCTTTTTTGCTAATGAGGCTGCCATGTCACCATTATGTCCTATTCTGCAATTTTTTTCGTTGTTTAGGAAAACGAACAACATGCTCTATCTTCTTCATCCGAACTCTATTTTCGATGAAATGAATTGCGTCGGATTCCTGGTGACGAGCTCTTCATTGTCATTTAGTTTCCAATCAATTTCGAGCACTTTCATTTTTTATCTTTTACACTGAGCACTTGATCACATGGGAACCAACGATGAACAAACTCTTATTAGCACAATCCAAATGAGTCAGAACATGTCTAGTCAAAGCTGGTCAAACTTAACCAGCCACCCAGAAAATCCCCTGATTTAAGGGGCAGTTTTTTGCAACAAAAGGGATGAGTTCGACCCTATTTGGTGGATTAGGAATCTAACAGGTTGTTACAACTATTTTAGTTGATTTTGTTATATTTTTAGCCTATTTAAGCACAACTATTCAACAACTATGAAGATGTATTATGACTATTGAGACTTCTCTATTTTTTAATATAATTTGAAGAACTTGCCTTATATTTATTACTATTCTTGCTATGGGATGTGATTGTTGATCTATTGTAGTTGATAGCCTACAAGTGTACAAAGAAAAGGTGGAGGGCCCCAATTCTAAGCTAAGTACACTGCATTTTATTTTTGTGCATAATTGTGAATGTCTTAGATTGTTGAACATTTCATTTACAATTTCTTATGAATATTTTCTGACTAAATTCATTAATGATTTCCTTTCAATAATTGGTTTAAGTAGGGAATCTCAACCAAAGCATCTAAGTTATATCCTCTTCCTTATGGATTAAGAATTGAACTGGAAATTGTGTTTATGCATTTGTTCTTTATTGCTTTCTTGGATTAATTGTATTGTGCTTTATGGTGGAGTTGATCTTGTTGGAATAATGAGGAATGAAAACCAAGGCATCTAAGTTAGAGCCAATTCCTTGTTGGCTATGCTCCACAAAGACTCATTGCACTCTTGCTTCTAGATCAGAATTTCAATGTTTTCTTTTCAGTAATCTATATTTGTAATATGCATTTCCATTATTTTCATCTAAACAACTACTTCCTACACTAGTTAAATCTAAGATCCATATACTTTGGGTGTGCTTCTAAGTTTACCAACTGAGATTGATAATTAAAACAAATGCTCTAATTCACCTCCATAATTAATAGACATTTTTGGCGTCGTTGTTGGGGAAACACACTTAGATAGATCTAGTTAGGAAGGTTGATTAGAAAACATATAAAAAAACAACAACAAAACATAAAACAAAAAACAATTTTCATTATGGTTATTCACATTTAGACATAGAAATTAGAAAGGTAGATCCCCAAAACAAAACCCCCAACCACTAATAAAAACTCACTAACTACAACATACATTTTCAAAACAAGATTACAAAACATGATGTTATAAAAGTCATTTAGAGAAGGAGGGTATGCCACCACAAGGATCTTCTCAAATCCTTGTCCACAATTTTGAATGGTCACTAGGAATGAATATTCATTTCAAAAGATGGAAGAGGAACAAAGCATCCATGAAGAGGATCCACAAGAAGAGAACCTATAAGCTTCTTCTTATCTTTGTAAGGAGATAAATGAGTTATGGATCACATGTGATGAAGTTCATACAACAGAGCTATAAATTGAATAACATCTAGCATATGTATCACAAAATCCCTTGTTCATTCATGATTTTGAACAAGTTCCACAAGAATAACTTTGAGCTATGACAGTTGAGGAGAATCAAAGATTTAAAGATTATACTCAAGCTTGGTTTCAACTAGTCATTAGACCACAACACCACTCCATTTTTCAACATTCATTAGCATCAAATATTTCAGATCAACTAACTTTTCATGTCCAAGCATCCATTAAGGTGTATTTTTCATACTTGGATATGATTCTACTTATGATCTTGTTACGCAAATGGATGCATTGGAAATTCTCTTACACTTGAGAGAATAACTTATTTTTAAAAAATAGAGTAGGATAGAATATAATAAATAAATAAATAGGTAGAATGAGTTCACAATAAAGACTTTCATAATAATTTTGGTTCAAACCATCATGAATAATTTTCGAAATCATTGTTCAATACTCATTTGGAAGGATTTTATGGAAAAATGTAGTAAGAAAAATCATATTTTGGGTAACCATATAGGATCATTTTTAAAGCATGTTTTTAAACAAGGTATCTCTTGAAATCTATTTTTTAAACCCAACTTGAATTTTTTTTGGATCACAAATCAAAAATATAGGATCAAAATTAACACTAGATCTCAAGAGAAATTTTCAGGACAGAGTTAGTACAACATTAATTAGAGGGGTATAATGGAAACATTCTTAAAAAATATGTATATGTAATATACCCTTGGAATATAGTTTCTAAATCATTTTGAATCACCTCAATCTTACATTATATGAAAAAATTATGCTCAAAACACTAATTGCTTGTCGAAAAATCTAGATGGTGACAATTTTAGGTCTTGAGTGTTCATTGGCATATCTCACATACCAAATAATATTATTTAAAAAAAAATTTATATGGGAGATATATATTAAATTCTAATTCAATACGCAATTTTAATCATCCCATTTGGAGGTCAAAATAAAAATTTATGCCACATTTAGTGTCTGCGTGTCTTAAAATCAACATAGTGAAGCTCTGCCTCCTAGGTCTATTCATCAGTAATTTTGTGTTATCAAGTCTAAGGATTTTAAAAACTTGTTTGTACTTTATATAAAAAAATTAATATACTTTAATCTCCAAGTGGAATCACATCGATCTGATCTTTAATGAAAATGTTACACTCAAAATAATGATTGTTGGTCTAGTCAAAAATTCACAAGAAGCTCTATCAAACATGGGGTACTTCTAATCATTTTTAGCATATCATTTTAAAACATTTACTTGAAGTAGAAATATGAATTCACTTCAAATTGGCTTTTGAATCACTCTTATTAGACATAAAACAAATATTTTGTGAACAAAATACCGCAAGGAGGTTTAGGTTGGCCACCATTCCTCAAGGGGTAAACAAATGCATTTTCTTTGTATATCATATTTGGACTTGTTTTTCAAGAATTGCTTGTAATTTTTTTCATTATTCCTTTGAATAAGAGAGAATATACACCTCTCTTCCTTCATCATCTAATATTGTATTGCAGGCAAGTGTTATGTTTTTGCAGGTCACGAGAAGATTTAATGGGTGAACTCCATAGATGAAGGAATTTCAAAGTCAATATTTAAAAATTCATATATGAGAATATGAAATGAAAATATTCAAGTAAAATCAAAATGGAATTCATAGGGTGTTTATTTCATCCAAATAAACTCAAAACTCGTGAAGCTTGCTTTCAGTTGTTTACCAACAACACCAACAACCCTACAAAATGATCGAGATCGAGGCAAAAGGCATAAGAAGAATTCTGTTGAAAATGCAACAAGATGATGGAGCTTAGTGAAAAGAAGTCGCCTTCACTAAGTGGGCCCGCAGGCTATTTTTGTCGCAAAGTCTATTTTTAGACTATGTCTATTTTTAGACATATGGATCATGGTCTATGAGTTGCAGGATGCTATTTATGGATGATTGGTCATGTTGGTAAAAATAGATGGACCTCTATTTTTAGACATTGGGCGGAATCTATTTTTAGACTGCCGGGCTAAAAATAAAACAGTCGAATATTATTAACCCTTAATAATATTTAGACTATAAACATTATCTTATCCTCTTGGAGCACTTCAGTTTGATGCTTGGATGTGGCACATGCAACTGACAGAAGGAAATACGCTTTTCCTAAGGGTTATTTGAGCTATTGCATGGTTGACTTCAGTTAGAACTCATGTGGCAGAGTTTGGTGGAGTTGATGAGACAGTTGGTGGAGTTGTGTTCGGTTTAACTTAGTTGAACTAGTTGTATTTAGTCTAACTGATAAATACACTAGTGATGAGTGGTGTGAATTAATTATTAATTAATTCACTAATTATTAACTCATAAATCAATTAAAGAACACATCAGTTAACTGCAATGCATGGACAGTTCAGTGGAGACCAGTGTTAGAGGTGGGTGAAAGGGTGAGTGTGACTATCAGTTGTGACTATACCTGTGCATGAGATTTGCACACACATTGATTGAGATTGCCAATGAGGATTGAGCAGTTCAAGCTAGTGGGATTCAAACTTGGATCTCATTATTATTCATCTTGGATTGCGCAATAGAGGCAGGCAGACTTGTGGAGGAGATTTGAACCTGTGACTTGTTCATCTTCCGTGCTAGTTTGTGTGTAGCTTGTGAGATAGTGCTGAGAGTTGTGAGAGATTTGTGATATGTATTGTTACATGTTCTCTATCATTATAATATACAGATAGTTGGGGGTTTTCAGCTGTATTCTTTCCCCATTACATACTGTGTTATATGTGTGCTTGATTATGTTTTAATGTGCGCATGCAACTGCTTCTATTTCCGCATATTGATGATAAATTGTAGAAGAGGTTATGTATTATGCATGAAGCTTAAATAGTGTGTAATCAGGATAATCTCGGTGAATAATTCAGCTATTATTCAAATTTCTACAAATTCAAGTTTCGTACCATGACAAGTCACATCCATTGCTAAAGAATCATTTCATTAGCTATAGTGTTCATGATGTCATTCATCATCCATATTGTATGTTAAGCTCCACAATCATTCATGTTTAAGTCTAGTGTAGAAATTACATGCACTAAGCATGCATATGTCCAAGATCCACCTGATCTCACACTATTTAACTTTATGCAAGATACTGAATCTATTCCACTAGTTAATCTTTTGCGGAAAAATTAATTGCACACACATGTGAAGTAGAAACAAAAATTATCAATTGCACATAATACAGTTTTTAACCGGGAAAGCCTGAAGCTGAAAACCCCAACTATATATTATGTAACATGGAGATCATATGACAATCTCATACAAACATACAAAGCTTATCACAAGCTCTCAGTACAGTACAATCGTCATACACTAATCAGGCCCAATCTTGCAAATCCATGCACCAATCTATGCCACCTGCTAGCCTACCTCCACTGCGCAATCCCTGCTGAAGAATAGCTCTGAATGAATTCGAATTACTCCATCCTTGACTGCGCAATCCTCATTGGAATCTCCATTGTGTGTTTGATGCAATCAATGCATCACTAATAATCACAATAGATAGTCTATCTTGCCCTTTCACCTATCTCTCCACTAGTCTCCACTGAAATTGCCATGCACTGTAGTTAACTGTTGTATTGTTCAGTTGATTAATGAGTTATTATTTTTGAATTAATTAACTAATTAATTCACTCCACTCTCACTAGTGTATCATTTAGTTAGACTAGATACAACTAGCTCGACTGAGTCTAATTGAGTTAAACTAAATAAAACTCCATAAATACTTCTTCCAATTGTGTCATAACTCTGCCACTTGAGTTCTAACTGAGTCCCCCACGCATTAGCTCCGGTAAACCCTTGGGAATTGCGTAATTCCCTCAATCCACTGATGTGCCACATCTGTGCACTGAAACAAAGTGCACCAAGAGAATAAGTTGTTTTTTAGTGTCTGATTATTATTAAGAGCTAATAATAATCAACATGCACCTATTTTTAGATCAACGATATATAAATAGACTTCGCCCAATATTCTAAAAATAGAATTTCATTTATTTTTCACATTTGACCAACCATCTACAAATAGCATCCTGCAACTTATAGAATATGCTCACCATGTCTAAAAATAGACATACACCTAAAAATAGCCTGCGGGCCCCACTTAGTGAAGGTGCTTACTTTTCACTAAGCTCATCATCTTGTTGAATCTCAACACTCCCCCTCTCAACAAGATATGGATTATGCTTACTACTGATCCTACCTCTATGGTATTCGAATTTGCTCCTGGTGAGTGTCTTACGTCGAATATTTGCATCACGATCCTCACTTCGGGGAATATGCGAAGAACATGATCTTCCGCTGCACACAATCTCTGATATGATGATACCGGATATCAATATGTTTAGATCTATCATGAAACACAAGATTAACCGAGAGTTTAATGCAACTCTGATTATCACAATGAGTCACCTTGGGATCTAAATGTGAACCGAACAAACCAACTAGAATCTTCCTCATCCAGATAGCCTCACATGCAGCTAAACTTGCTGCCATGTATTCTGCTTCTGCTAAACTGAGTGCCACAGATCTTTATTTCCTGCTGTACCAAGAAACTGTTGTAGATCCGATACTGAAAATCCCTCCTGATGTGCTCTTTCTGTCTGTTGGGCTTCCTGCCCAATCTGCATCCGTGAAGTCATGCAACTTCACCTCATCTGTCTGTCTGTACCATAAACCATACTCAGATGTGCCCCTGAGATATCTCAGGACATGCTTTCCCGCCTTCCAAAAGAGCTTGGTAGGCTTAACCATCGCTTGTGAAAGTTGGTTCACCGCATAGCATATGTCCGGTCTTGTATTGACTAAATACATGAGCGAACCCACCAACTTTCGATAAACAGTGGCATCCACTACCTCTACCAATGTAGCATCCTCTTGCTTCCAATTTCTTGGAAGAGGAGTGTTGATAGGCTTGTAGCCTTGCATGTGAAACTTCTCCAGTATCTCCTGGGCATACTTTCCTTGAGACACAAACAGTTCACCTTCCCGCTGCCATATTTCCAATCCAAGTAAATAATGAAGGAGGCCCAAATCCTTCATCTCAAACTCCTTTGCAAGATTTGCCTTGCATGAGTGTATCAATTGATCATCACTCGCAGACAATCATCAACATAAAGTAAAATGAGATGGAGCTTACTCAATTAATCTCTGCACAAATGAGACCCGCCCACTTCTGTGAAGCCAAGTCCAATGAAATAGTTGTCGATCCGAGTGTACCAAGCATGGGGTTCTTGTTTCAGCCCATACAGCGCTCTTTTGAGCCTGAACACATGTGACTCGCTACTAAAGATCTCAAATCCTTCAAGCTGCTCAATGTACACCTCTTCCTCAATGATCCCATTAAGGAACACAGTCTTCACATCCATCTGATGAATTTTCCAACCTATCTGCACTGAGAAAGAAAGGATGGCCCATATGGAAGAATACCGTGTGACAGGTGCAAAGGTTTCTTCATAGTCAATCCCCTCAATCTGTGAGAAGCCCCGGGCAACAAATCTTGCCTTATATTTCTCAACGCTCCCATCAACAGCTTGCTTTACCTTGTAGATCCATCTTGATGCTACAACTTATTTTCGCACTGGCCTTGGAACAATCTCCCAAGCATTGTTTCTGACAATGGAGTCATACTCCTCCACCATGGCATCTACCCATGTGGGCTCCTACGTTGCTTCTTCAAAAGATGGATCTGTCACAATACACTTGCTCATAAGAGCCATGTATCCAGTATATCGGTCAGGTGACTGTCTCTGTCTGCGATGTGATGTAGGAAATCCTACATTCTGTGCCGCATCCACCTTCAGTCTCTCAACTTTTGTGGTACGCTTCCTACCTTGTCTGATGTTTGGTTCTACATGAGTGGACTCTTCCACTCCATGAATCTCCTCCTGTGGCTGATCCACATCCAGAGGCTCATCTTTGGGAACAATAATTTCCTCTTCCGCATGCAAGTGTGGCTCCCTCTCAAGCGACAACTTCATGGCTTTCACCTCATTGAATTTTATATCTCGTCGCATAATAGTCATTTGACTGCTTGGAAAATACACACGATAGTTATGGGGTGTTTTTGTGTACCCCACAAATATCCCAACCTCTGCAGTCGGCTCCAACTTCTTCCTGACATCCTTCGTCACATGAATGTAAACAGGTGAGCCAAAAATATTCAAATGAGAAATATCAGGCTTCTTACCACTAAAAGCTTCCTCGGGTGTACTCATGCCAAGTACTCTATGAGGACAACGATTTTGCACATAAACCGCAGTGTTGCATGCTTCCGCCCACAAGTGCATCGGTAGGCCTTGGTCATGCAGCATCGATCGTGCAGCACCCACGATCATTATGTTCTTTCTCTCCACGACCCCATTCTGCTATGGGTTATGAGGCGCTATGAGTTCTCTTCGATTTCCTTCTTTGCTACAGAAGTCTTTGAATTCGCTAGAGATGTATTCACCACCATTATCGCTCCTTAGAGCTTTCACCTGCTTCCCCGACTCCTTCTCCACCAATGCCTTGAACTCACAGAACTTTGAGAATGTTTCACTCTTCTTCTGCATGAAGAAGATCCAGCATCTACGAGAAAATTCATCAAAAAATATCACATAATACCTATGTTTCGTTGTTGAAGCAATCGAGAATGGTCCACACATGTCTGTGTGAATTCTCTCCAGGATCACCGAAGCATGGTTCTCCTTCTCATGAAAGGTGGTCTTCACAAACTTACCCATTGTACATCCTTTGCACTGATCTGACTGCGTAAGAGTACCCTTGGGAAGTCCAGTAGAAATTTGCTGCAAATTTTTCAAACTGCCATGGTGAAGATGGCCCAATCTCCTGTTCCATAATTTTCCCTCATCCCGGCTCACCACTTCTTCTGCTTTGCCCACCATTGCAATGCAGCCATCTACCTCCAGCTTGTAGATATTCTTAACTCAAACCCCTATCTTCTTGGTTTCACCCATTTTTTTATGTCGAAGGAAAGCTTTTTCCTCACTAAAAACAACATCATAACCCCTATCTTCCAACATTGCGACTGAGACCAAGTTCTTCTTCAAACCTGGAACATGCATGACATTATTCAACAAGAATGGATTACCAGAATCCCTCTCAAAGGTAATGGTACCAATGCTAGTCGCACTGTACCAACCATCATCGCCCATCTCTATATGCATCTGGAGGTCCTTCTCCTCTAAGTCACTAAACAACTCTTTGTCTCCCGTCATATGGAAAGACGCACCACTGTCAAGATACCACAACGATCCCATGCAGCTTGAAACCAAGCATGCGATCAAGGAAAAATCCAGCTCAAATTGCGAGGCTAAGGCCTCTCCAGCTGCAGATCCAACAACCTTCTTTTTCTTCTTCTTCTGTGGACAGTTAGTGGCGAAATTTCCATGCTCGTGACAGTGAAAACACTTCACTTTGGACAACTCCTGCTTCTTGCCTTTAGCACCGGATTTAGAAGGATTTTTTTTCCCCTTCCTTTTCCTTGCCTTGGAAGCCAAAGTGAAATTCTCTTCATATTCATTCTTCGATGTAGATCCATCCCTGGTACCCCGCCTTATCTCCTCCTGCACAATATCTAACCAAAGTCGCTCCCATCTCGGCAGTTTCTCCCGTACATTCACAGAGTCTTCGTAGCTATGCCAACTCTTCAGAAGCCCAAGGAGAGCCAAGCTCACCAAGTCTTCTTCATCAACAGTAACCCCCAAACTTCCCATTTCATCCTGTTGAAAATGCAACAAGATGATGGAGCTTAGTGAAAAGAAGTCGCCTTCACTAAGTGGGCCCGCAGGCTATTTTTGGTGCAAAGTCTATTTTTAGACTATGTCTATTTTTATACATATGGATCATGGTCTATGATTTGCAGGATGCTATTTATGGATGATTGGTCGAGTTGGTAAAAATAGATGGACCTCTATTTTTAGACATTGGGCGGTTTCTATTTTTAGACTGCCGGGCTAAAAATAGAACAGTCAAATATTATTAACCCTTAATAATATTTAGACTATAAACATTATATTTTCCTCTTGGAGCACTTCAGTTTGATGCTTGGATGTGGCACATGCAGCTGACAGAAGGAAATACGCTTTTCCTAAGGGTTAGTTGAGCTATTGCATGGTTCACTTCAGTTAGAAGTCATGTGGCAGAGTTTGGTGGAGTTGATGAGACAGTTGGTGGAGTTGTGTTCGGTTTAACTTAGTTGAACTAGTTGTATTTAGTCTAATTGATAAATACACTAGTGATGAGTGGTGTGAATTAATTATTAATTAATTCACTAATTATTAACTCATAAATCAACTAAATAATACATCAGTTAACTGCAATGCATGGACAGTTCAGTGGAGACCAGTGGTAGAGGTGGGTGAAAGGGTGAGTGTGGCTATCAGTTGTGACTATACTTGTGCATGAGATTTGCACACACATTGATTGAGATTGCCAATGAGGATTGCGCAGTACAAGCTAGGGGATTTGAACTTGGATCTCATTCATTCTCATCTTGGATTGCGCAGTAGAGGCAAGCAAACAGTGGAGGAGATTTGAACCTGTGACTTGTTCAGATCCGTGCTAGTTTGTGTGTAGCATGTGAGATAGTGCTGAGAGCTGTGAGGAGCTTTGTGCTATGTATTGTTACATGTTCTCTATCATTATAATATACAGATAGTTTGGGGTTTTCAGCTGTAAGCTTTCCCCATTACATACTGTGTTATATGTGTGCTTGATTATGTTTTAATGTGCGCATGCGACTACTTCTATTTCCGCAAATTGATGATCAATTGTAGAAGAGGTTATGTATTATGCATGAAGCTTAAATAGTGTGTAATCAAGATAATCTCGGTGAATAATTCAGCTATTATTCAAATTTATACATGGTATCGGAGCGAAATTGATCATCGGATCTATTACAGTGATTACAATTTATTTCGGTAGACAGAGTCTGTAAGCGGGCCAGGTAGCCTCTGGATCCATCCTTTCTTTGAAAGGTGATATATCCAGTAAATGCCCCTATAGTCGATCTCTGTGCTAGAAATACCTTGTTCTCACAGATCCAGAAGCAGTTGAGTTTTGAGCTTGGAATTCGAATTTTGCAGCAGTTTGTTTTCTTGGTGCCGGAGTTGAAATGTCTTTCAACGGTTTGCGACTCGAGTATGCCCTTGAGGGCAGTTCGAATTATGTTGCATGGAAATACCGGATGGAGGCGGTATTAGATGATAATGGGCTGAAGGAGTTCGTAGATATGGATGTCCAAAAGCCTACTGATCCTGCTGAAGTTGAGGCTTGGCAAAAGAAGATGGCGAAATGTCGAAGGATTCTGTTGGAGGGCGTGAAGGATCACATTGTATCCAGCCTGCATGGAAAAGCTTCTCCATACTTGATGTGGAAAGCATTGACAGATCTATTCCAGAGCAAGAGCGACTAGAGGAAGTTGGCGCTCAAGGATAAACTCAGAAACATTAAGATGGAGAAAGGCGACAGTATCGCCAAGTACCTCACGAAGTTCACCCAATGCAGGGATGAGTTGGGAAGTGTGGGGGTGACTGTCGATGATGAGGACTTGGTGGACCTGTCTCTTCTTGGTCTTCCGAAGATTTGGCATTCCTATCAGGACTATGTCAATGGTCGAGAGAAATTTCCGGGATGGGAGCGACTTTGGTCGGATCTCATGCAAGAGGAGATAAGGCGGACTACCAGGGACGGATCTTCATCAAAGGTATCTGATGAAGAAAATTGCGCTTTGGCTGCCAAAGAAAAGAAGGGGAAGAGCAAGAAAGCTTCTTAGTCTGGTGCGAAAGGCAAGAAGCAATACATGTCCAAGGTGAAGTGCTTTCACTGTCACCAGCTCGGACATTATGCCACAAATTGTCCGCAGAAGAAGAAAAATAAGCATGCTGCTGGATCTGCAGCAGGAGAGGCCTTAGCCTCACAGTTTGAGCTGGATTTTTCATTGATCGCATGCTTGGTATCAAGTTTGATGGGTTCAGTTTGGTTCTTGGATAGTGGTGCGTCTTTTCACATGACAGGAGATCGAGATTTGTTTTCAGATCTGGATGAGAAAGATCTTGGAGTGCACATCGAGATGGTCGATGATGGTAGATACAGTGCGACCGGTATCGGTACCATTTCCTTTGAGAGGGAGTCTGGTAAACCCTTCATATTAAAGGAAGTGATGCATGGTCTAGGATTGAAGAAGAATCTGATCTATGTGGCGATGCTGGAAGACAAGGGGTATGATGTGGTCTTCAGCGAGGGAAAGGCTTTCCTGCGTAGTAAGACAACTGGAGAAACCTGGAAGATAGGGGTTCGAGTCAAGAACCTTTATCAGTTGCAAGTAGATGGCTGCACAACAATGGCATGCAAGGCGGAAGGAGTGGTGAGCCGGGATGATGGCGAGCTGTGGCACCAGATATTGGGCCACCTTCACCATGGAGCTTTGAAGATACTGCAGCATATTTCTACTGGGCTTCCTAAGGGCACTCTTGCGCAGTCAGATCAGTGCAAGGGGTGTACCTTGGGGAAAATTTGTGAAAGCCACCTTTCACGAGAAGGATAGTCACGCCACGACGATCCTTGAGAGAATTCACACAGACGTGTGTGGACCTTTCTCAGTAGCTTCGACAACAACGCACAAGTACTGTGATCTTTGTTGATGATTTCTCTCAGAAGTGCTGGATCTTCTTCATGCAGAAGAAGAGCGAGACATACTCAAAGTTCTGTGAGTTCAAGGCGCTGGTAGAGAAGGAATCGGGGAAGCAGGTGAAGGCTCTTAGTAGCGACAATGGTGGTGAATTCATCTCTGTTTAATTCAAGGACTTTTGCAGCGCAGAAGGAATTCGAAGAGAGCTCATATCCCCCCATAACCCACAGCAGAACGAGGTTGCTGAGCAGAAGAATAGAACGATCGTGGGTGCTGCATGGGCGATGTTGCATGATCATGGCCTACCCATTCACTTGTGGTCGGAGGCATGCAATACTGTAGTATATGTGCAGAACCGTTGTCCTCACAAGATACTTGGCATGAGTACACCGGAGGAGGCGTTTTCTGGCAAGAGGCCTGACATTTCCCATTTGAGGATTTTTGGCTCACCTGTCTACATGCATGTGACGAAGGATGTCAGAAGAAGTTGGAGCCGACCGCAGAGGTTGGGGTATTTGTGGGGTACACTGATACGCCCCACAACTATCATGTGTATTTTCCAGACAGTCGCAAGACTATTGTGCGATGGGATATCAAATTTCAAGAGGAGAAAGCCATGAAGTGTTCGCCTGAGAGGGAGCCACACTTGCATGCAGATGAGGAGCTATTAGTTCCTAAGGATGAGCTTCAGGATGTGGATTAGCCACAAGAGGAAGTTCACGGAGTGGAAGAGACCACTCATGCAGCGCCAACCATCAGAGGGCGCAAGCGCACTACAGAAGCTGAGTGATTGGCTCAAGATGCAGAGAAGGTTGTAGGGATCACCCAGCCACGCCGCGTATGAGACAATCACCTGACCGATTTACTGGATACATGGCTCTGATGAGAAAGTGTATCTTGACAGAACCATCTTCTTTCGAGGAATTTGTGGAGGATCCCGCATGGGTAGATGCCATGGTGGAAGAGAATGATTCAATTGTCAGAAACAGTGCATGGGAGATTGTCCCACGACCGGAAGGGAAATCAGTGGTGGGTTCGCGATGGATCTACAAAGTGAAGCAGGAGGCTGACGGGAGTGTGGAGAAGTACAAGGCAAGATTTTTTGCCCGTGGCTTCTCACAGATCGAGGGGATCAATTATGAGGAGACCTTTGCACCTGTCGCAAGGTACTCTTCCATACGGACGATCCTAGCTCTCTCAGTGTAGATGGGGTGGCACATCCATCAGATGGATGTGAAGACTGTGTTCCTCAACGGAGTCATTGAGGACGAGGTGTACATAGAGCAACCTAAAGGTTTCGAGATCTTCAGCAGTGAGTCGCATGTGTGCAGACTCAAGAGAGCATTGTATGGGTTGAAACAAGCACCTCGTGCTTGGTAAACACGGATAGACAGTTACTTCACCGGACTTGGATTCTCCAAGAGTGAGGCGGATCCTAACCTGTACCAGATTGTGTTGGAAGGTAAGTTACTAATCATTGTACTTTATGTAGATGATTTTATTTTGACGGGTGATGAGCTGTTGATACTTTCATGCAAGGAGGATCTTGCTAGAGAGTTTGAGATGAAGGACTTGGGCCTCCTTCATTATTTCCCGGGATTGGAAATTTGGCAGCGTAGTGATGGAATGTTTGTTTCTCAGGGTAAGTATGCCCAGGAGATACTGGAGAAGTTCAACATGCATGGCTGCAAGCCTGTTGATACTCCTCTTCCTGGAGGTTGGAGGAAGGAGGATGCTACTTTGGCGGAGGTAGTGGATGCCACTATTTATCGACAGTTGGTGGGGTCGCTTATGTATCTGGTCAATACACGACCCGATATATGCTATGTTGTTAACCAGCTGTCACAAGCTATGGTTAAGCCTACCAAGCTCTTCTGGAAGGCAGGCAAGCATGTATTGCGTTATCTTAGAGGAACATCGGGATATGGCTTGTTGTACAGACAGGAGGATGAGGTGAAGCTATGCGGCTTCACGGATGCAGATTGGGCAGGGAGCCCAATGGACAGAAAGAGCACATCTGGAGGGATCTTCAGTATTGGGTCGACAACAGTTTCTTGGTACAGCAGGAAGTAGAGATCTGTGGCACTCAGTTCAGTAGAGGCCGAGTACATGGCAGCGAGTTTGGCTGCATGCGAGGCTATATGGATGAGGAAGATCCTGGTCGGATTGTTCGGTTCACACTTGGTGCCTACTGTGATTTATTGTGATAACCAGAGTTGCATTAAACTCTCAGCTAATCCAATATTTCATGATATATCCAAACACATCGACATCAGGTACCATCATATCAGAGATTGTGTGCAGCGGAGAATCATGTTACTTTCATACATTCCCACGGAGGATCAGGATGCTGATATCTTGATGAAGGTGCTCACCAGGAGCGAATTCGAATACCACAGAGGTAGGATAGGGGTTGCAGATAATCCATATCTTGTTGAGAGGGAGTGTTGAAAATGCAACAAGATGATGGAGCTTAGTGAAAATAAGTCGCCTTCACTAAGTGGGCCCGCAGGCTATTTTTGACACAAAGTCTATTTTTAGACTATGTCTATTTTTAGACATATGGATCATGGTCTATGAGTTGCAGGATGTTATTTATGGATGATTGGTAAAGTTGGTAAAAATAGATGGACCTCTATTTTTAGACATTGGGCAGTTTCTATTTTTAGACTGCCGGGCTAAAAATAGAACAGTCAAATATTATTAACCCTTAATAATATTTAGACTATAAACATTATCTTATCCTCTTGGAGCACTTCATTTTGATGCTTGGATGTGGCACATGCAGCCGACAGAAGAAAATACGCTTTTCCTAAGGGTTAGTTGAGCTATTGCATGGTTGACTTCAGTTAGAACTCATGTGGCAGAGTTTGGTGGAGTTGATGAGACAGATGGTGGAGTTGTGTTCTGTTTAACTTAGTTGAACTAGTTGTACTTAGTATAACTGACAAATACACTAGTGATGAGTGGTGTGAATTAATTATTAATTAATTCACTAGTTATTAACTCATAAATCAACTGAAGAATACATCAGTTAACTGCAATGCATGGACAGTTCAGCGGAGACCAGTGTTAGAGGTGGGTGAAAGGGTGAGTGTGACTATCAGTTGTGACTATACCTATGCATGAGATTTACACACACATTGATTGAGATTGCCAATGAGGATTGCGCAGTACAAGCCAAGGGGATTCGAACTTGGATCTCATTCATTCTCATCTTGGATTGCGCAGTAGAGGCAGGCAGACTTGTGGAGGAGATTTGAACCTGTGACTTGTTCATCTTCTGTGCTAGTTTGTGTGTAGCTTGTGAGATAGTGCTGAGAGTTGTGAGAGCTTTGTGCTATGTATTGTTACATGTTCTCTATCATTATAATATACAGATAGTTGGGGGTTTTCAGCTGTATGCTTTCCCCATTACATACTGTGTTATATGTGTGCTTGATTATGTTTTAATGTGCGCATGTGACTGCTTCTATTTCCGAATATTGATGATCAATTGTAGAAGAGGTTATGTATTATGCATGAAGCTTAAATAGTGTGTAATCTGGATAATCTCGGTGAATAATTCAGCTATTATTCAAATTTCTACATGGTATCAGAGCGAGAATTGATCATCGGACCTATTATAGTGATTACAATTTATTTAGGTAGACAGAGTCTGTAAGCGGGCCAGGTAGCCTCTGGATCCATCCTTTCCCTGAAAGGTGATATATCCAGTAAATGCCCCTACAGTCAATCTCTGTGCTAGAAATAATTTGTTCTCACGGATCCAGAAGCGGTTGATTTTTGAGCTTGGAATTCGAATTTTGCAAGCAGTTTGTTTTCTTGGTGCCGGAGTTGAAATGTCCTTCAACGGATTGCGACTCGAGTATGCCCTTGAGGGCAGTTCGAATTATGTTGCATGGAAGGACAGAATGGAGGCGGTATTAGATGATAACTGGCTGAAGGAGTTCATAGATGCTGAGGTCCCAAAGCCTACTGATGCTGCTCAAGTTGAGGCTTGGAAAAAGAAGATGGTGAAATGTCGAAGGATTCTGTTGGAGGGCGTGAAGGATCACATTGTATCCAGCCTGCATGGAAAAGCTTCTCCATAATTGATGTGGAAAGCGCTGACAGATCTATTCCAAAGCAAGAGTGACCATAGGAAATTGGCGCTCAAGGATAAACTCAGAAACATTAAGATGGAGAAAGGCGACAGTATCGCCAAGTACCTACGGTGCCCACCAATGGGGATGAGCCTGGAAGGTAGGTGACTGTCGATGATGAGGACTGGTGACCCCGTTCTTCTTGGTCTTCCAAGAGTTACATTCCTATCAGGATTCTATCAATGGTCGGGAGAAGTTGCTGGGATGGGAGCGACTTTGGGCGGATCTCATGCAGGAGGAGATAAGGAGGACTACCAGGGACGGATCTTCATCAAAGGTATCTGATGAAGAAAATTGCGCTTTGGCTGCCAAAGCAAAGAAGGGGAAGAGCAAGAAAACTTCTCAGTCTGGTGCAAAAGGCAAGAAGCAATACATGTCCAAGGTGAAGTGTTTTCACTGTCACCAGCATGGACACTATGCCACAAATTGTCTGCAGAAGAAGAAAAATAAGAAGGCTGCTGGATCTGCAGCGGGAGAGGCATTGGCTTCTCAATTCAAACTGGATTTTTCACTGATCGCATGCTTGGTCAAGTGTGATGGGATCAGTATGGTTCTTGGAAAGTGGTGCGTCTTTTCACATGACTGGAGATCGAGATTTGTTTTCAGATCTAGATGAGAAAGATCTTGGAGTGCACATCAAGATGGATGATGATGGTAGATACAGTGCGACCGGTATCAGTACCATTTCCTTTGAGAGGGAGTTTGGTAAACACTTCGTATTGAAGGAAGTGATGCAGGTTCCAGGATTGAAGAAGAATCTGATCTCTGTGGCGATGTTAGAAGACAAGGGGTATGATGTTGTCTTCAGTGAGGGAAAGGCTTTGCTGCGTAGTAAGACAACTGGAGAAACCCAAAGATAGGGGTTCGAGTCAAGAACCTTTATCAGCTGCAAGTAGATGGTTGTGTAGCAATGGCATGCAAGGCGGAAGGAGTGGTGAGCTGAGATGATGGCGAGCTGTGGAACCGGAGATTGGGCCACCTTCCCCATGGAGCTTTAAAGATACTGTAGCAGATTTATACTGGGCTTCCTAAGGGCACGATGCCAGCTTCGATCAAAGGCAAGGGGTGTACCTTGGGAAAATTTGTGAAAGCCACCTTACACCTGAAGGATAGTCAAGCACAACGACCTTGAGATAATTCCCACATGATGTGGACCTTTCGCAGCTGAGCAAAGCACAAGTACTATGTGATCTTTGTTGATGATTTCTCTCGAAAGTGCTGGATCTTCTTCATGCAGAAGAAGAGCGAGACATACTCAAAGTTCTGTGAGTTCAAGGTGCTGGTAGAGAAGGAATCGGGGAAGCATGTGAAGGCTCTTAGGAGCGACAATGGTGGTGAATTTATCTCTACTGAATTCAAGGACTTTTGCAGCGTAGAAGGAATTCGGAGAGAGCTCATAGCCCCCCATAACCCACAGCAGAACGGGGTTGCTGAGCGAAAGAACAGAACGATCGTGGGTGCTGCATGGGCGATGTTGCATGATCAGGGCCTACCCATTCACTTGTGGGTGGAGGCATGCAATACTGTAGTATATGTGCAGAACCGTTGTCCTCACAGGATACTTGGCATGAGTACACCCGAGGAGGTGTTTTCTAGTAAGAGGCCTGATATTTCCCATTTGAGGATTTTTGGTTCACCTGTTTACATTCATGTGACGAAGGATGCCAGGAAGAAGCTGGAGCTGACTGCAGAGGTTGGGATATTTTTTGGGTACACTGATACACCCCACAACTATCGTGTGTATTTTCCAGACAGTCGCAAGACTGTTGTGCGACGGGATATCAAATTTCATGAGGAGAAAGCCATGAAGTGTTCGCTTGAGAGGGAGCCATACTTGCATGCAGATGAGGAGCTATTAGTTCCTAAGGATGAGTCTCAGGATGTGGATCAGCCATAAGATGAGGTTCATGGAGTGGAAGAGACCACTCATGCAGTCATGCCAACCATCGGGAGAAGCAAGCCACGCTTAAAGCCGAGCAACGGCTCAAGATGCAGAGAAGGCTAGACCAAATACAAGATAGCGTGTGGCTGGGTAGGACAACCACCGATCACATCGGATAAAGGTTCTGGTGGAGAAAATGTCGTGACAGAGCCATCCTCTTTCGAGGAAGTCGTGGAGGACCCCGCATGGGGTAGATGCCATGGTATGAGAGTATCTGAGCTGCTTTAAATGCTGGCATGGGAGATTGTCCCAAGACCGGAGGGAAATCAGCAGGGGTTCAGATGATCACAAGTGAAGAAAGTACTGACGGGAGTGTGGAGAAGTAAAAGGCAAGATTTGTTGCCCAAGGCTTCTCACAGATAGAGGGGATCGATTATGAGGAGACCTTTGCACCTGTCGCAAGGTACTCTTCCATACGGACGATCCTAGCTCTCTCAGTGTAGATGGGGTGGCACATCCATCAGATGGATGTGAAGACTGTGTTCCTCAATGGAGTCATTGAGGAGGAGGTGTACATAGAGCAACCTGAAGGTTTCGAGATCTTAAGCAATGAGTCGCATGTGTGCAGACTCAAGAGAGCACTGTATGGGTTGAAACAAGCACCTCGTGCTTGGTACACACGGATAGACAGTTACTTCACCGGACTTTGATTCTCCAAGAGTGAGGCGGATCCTAACTATACCAGATTATGGTGGAGGGTAAGTTACTGATCATTGTACTTTATGTAGATGATTTGATTTTGACGGGTGATGAGCTGTTGATACTTTCATGCAAGGAGGATCTTGCTAGAGAGTTTGAGATGAAGGACTTGGGCCTCCTTCATTATGTCCTGGGATTGGAAATGGCAGCGCAGTGGTGGACTGTTTGTTTCTCAGGGTAAGTATGCCCGGGAGATACTGGAGAAGTTCAACATGCATGGCTGCAAGCCTGTTGATACTCCTCTTCCTGGAGGTTGGAGGAAGGAGGATGCTACTTCGGCGGAGGTAGTGGATGCCACTGTTTATCAACAGTTGGTGGGGTCGCTTATGTATCTGGTCAATACATGACCCGATATATGCTATGCTGTTAACCAGCTTTCGCAAGCTATGGTTAAGCCTACCAAGCTCTTCTGGAAGGCAGGCAAGCATGTATTGCATTATCTTAGAGGCACATCGGGATATGGCTTGTGGTACAAACAGGAGGATGAGGTGAAGCTATGTGGCTTCACGAATGCAGATTGGGCAGGGAGCCCAACGGACCGAAAGAGCACATCTGGAGGGATCTTCAGTATCGGGTCGATAGCAGTTTCTTGGTATAGCAAGAAGTAGAGATCCATGGCACTCAGTTCAGCAGAGGCTGAGTATATGGCAGCAAGCTTGGCTGCATGCGAGGCTATATGGATGAGGAAGATCCTGGTCGGGTTGTTTAAGTCGCACTTGGAGCCTACTGTGATTTATTGTGATAACCAGAGTTGCATTAAACTCTCGGCTAATCCAGTATTTCATGATAGATCCAAACACATCGACATCAGGTACCATCATATCAGAGATTGTGTGCAACGAAGAATCATGTTACTTTCATATATTCCCACGGAGGATCAGGATGCTGATATCTTGACGAAGGCGCTCACCAGGAGCAAATTCGAATACCACAGAGGCAGGATAGGGGTTGCAGATAATCCATATCTTGTTGAGAGGGAGTGTTGGAAATGCAACAAGATGATGGAGCTTAGTGAAATGAAGTCGCCTTCACTAAGTGGGCCCGCAGGCTATTTTTGGCGCAAAGTCTATTTTTAGACTATGTCTATTTTTAGACATATGGATCATGGTCTATGAGTTGCAGGATGCTATTTATGGATGATTGGTAGAGTTGGTAAAATTATATGGACCTCTATTTTTAGACATTGGGCGGTTTCTATTTTTTAGACTGCTGGGCTAAAAATAGAACAGTCAAATATTATTAACCCTTAATAATATTTAGACTATAAACATTATCTTATCCTCTTGGAGCACTTCAGTTTGATGCTTGAATGTGGCACATGCAGCTGACAGAAGGAAATACGCTTTTCCTAAGGGTTAGTTGAGCTATTGCATGGTTGACTTCAGTTAGAACTCATGTGGCAGAGTTTGGTGGAGTTGATGAGACAGTTGGTGGAGTTGTGTTCGGTTTAACTTAGTTGAACTAGTTGTATTTAGTCTAACTGATAAATACACTAGTGATGAGTGATGTGAATTAATTATTAATTAATTCACTAGTTATTAACTCATAAATCAACTGAAGAATACATCAGTTAACTGCAATGCATGGACAGTTCAGTGGAGACCAGTGTTAGAGGTGGGTGAAAGGGTGAGTGTGACTATCAGTTGTGACTATACCTGTGCATGAGATTTGCACACACATTGATTGAGATTTTCAATGAGGATTGCACAGTACAAGCCAAGGGGATTTGAACTTGGATCTCATTCATTCTCATCTTGGATTGCGCAGTAGAGGCAGGTAGACTTGTGGAGGAGATTTGAACCTGTGACTTGTTCATCTTCCAAGCTAGTTTGTGTGTAGCTTGTGAGATAGTGCTGAGAGCTATGAAAGATTTGTGCTATGTATTGTTACATGTTCTCTATCATTATAATATACAGATATTTGGGGGTTTTCAGCTGTATGCTTTCCCCATTACATACTGTGTTATATGTGTGCTTGATTATGTTTTAATGTGCGCATGCGACTGCTTCTATTTCTGCATATTGATGATCAATTGTAGAAGAGGTTATGTATTATGCATGAAGCTCAAATAGTGTGTAATCAGGATAATCTCGGTGAATAATTCAGTTATTATTCAAATTTCTACACATCCTTGCAGTGGACAAACTTCATGAGGTATTTTGGAATATTGTCGCCTTTCTCCATTTTTATTTTTCTGAGCTTGTCTTTAAGTGCCAACTTCCTCTGGTCACTTATGCTTTGGAAAAAAACTGTCAAAGCCTTCCACATTAAGAATGGAGTGGCTTCCCCGTGAAGTCTGGACACAATGTGGTCCTTCACACCTTCCAACAGAATCCTCCTCATCTTTACAATCTTCTTTTTCCATGCATCAAGTAATGCAGCATCGCTAAATCCCAGCTTAGGAACATCGCTATCGATGAAATCCTTCAGCCCATTATCCTCCAACACCGTCTCCATCCTGTCCTTCCAGGATATGTAATTTGAGCTCCCATCAAGGGCATACTCCAATCTCAATCCGTTAAAATACATTTCAATGTATAGTCGATTTCTGCACCAAGAATCTTCTGTAGCAAATTCGAATTGTCCACCAGCACAAACTCACTTCACAATTGCAATCTTCAATCAACAATGATCTGATACCATGTAGAAATTATATGCACTAAGCATGCATATGTACAAGATATACCTGATCTCACACTATTTAACTTTATGCAAGATACTGAATCTATTCCACTTGTTAATCTTTTGCGAAAAAATTAATTACACACACATGTGTAGCATAAACAAAAATTATCAATCACACATAACACAGTTTTTAACCGGGAAAGCCTAAAGCTGAAAACCCCAACTATATAATATGTAACATGGAGATCATATGAAAATCTCCTACAAACATACAAATCTTATCACAAGCTCTCAGTACAGTACAATTGTCATACACTAATCATGCCCAATCTTGCAAATCCATGCACCGATCTATGCCACATGCTAGCCTGCCTCCACTGCGCAATCCCTGCTGAAGAATAGCTCTGAATGAATTTGAATTACTCCATCCTTGACTGCGCAATCCTCATTGGCATCTCCACTGTGTGTTTTATGCAATCAATGCATCACTAATAGTCACAACAAATAGTCTATCTTGCCCTTTCACCTATCTCTCCACTGGTCTCCACTGAAATTGCCATGCACTGTAGTTAACTGTTGTATTGTTCAGTTGATTAATGAGTAATTATTTGTGAATTAATTAACTAATTAATTCACTCCACTCTCACTAGTGTATCAATCAGTTAGACTAGATACAACTAGCTCAACTGAGTCTAATTGAGTTAAATTGAACACAACTCCATAACTACTTCTTCCAACTATGTCATAACTCTGCCACTTGAGTTCTAATTGATTCCTCCATGCATTAGCTCTAGTAAACCCTTAGGAATTGCTTAATTCCTTCTGTCAGCTGATGTGCCACATCTGTGCACTGAACTGAAGTGCTCCAAGAGAATAAGTTGTTGTTTAGAGTCTGATTATTATTAAGAGCTAATAATAATCGACATGCATCTATTTTTAGATTGACGATCTATAAATAGACTTCGCCCAATATTCTAAAATTAGAATTTCATCTATTTTTCCAACTTGATCAACCATCCACAAATAGCATCCTGCAACTTCTGAAATATGATCGACATGTCTAAAAATACCTGTTTCAAAAAGTCAAAGATGCGGGCCCACTTAGTGAAGGCGACTCTTTTCACTAAGCTCATCATCTTGTTGAATCTCAACATACAAGCATATTATATATCTATCTATCCATCTACTACTAGATCATGACTTCAACCTATCTTAATTTAATAAGCTTTCCATACTTCCCTACTCCATTATACCCCACTTCCATCTTGAAAAAAAAAGGGTCAAAAATAATAAAGGGGTTTGGCTGTGAAAATACAGATTTCTAACACAGTATAAACTTGAATTCATACTGGAAAACCAAGTTACTTGGTTTATTTCATTGTTTCAAATAGATTCTCTATTTTATTATGCTAATAAACTATGTCATCTCATTCTTTTAAAAAGGAATCATCCAGTGCAAATACTTGAGGACAAATCTTAAAATAAGCAAGGGGGAAACAAAGGCAATAGTTTCATTACTAAAATGCCTTGTTATCCTTTTCATCTCAAGCCTTGTATTCTCTTCAAATAATAATTTTCAACTTCAAGCATACTTCAAGTTCAAGCATATGAAGGGATTTAATGAAAATTTTCATAAGGGACCTGAAGCAACCACAATACTTCATGAAAATTAGCAAAATGGACCTGAGGAAATTACAAAACTACTTAAAACTTCACAAAAGTTTCTGAAGTTCAAAACTAGCAGAAGGGACCTGAATATGAGACAATTCTACTTCACAAAGGGACTTGAAAATCAATAGAAAAAATTTTCACGAAGGACCTGTATACAAAGAGAAACCAATTAGAAGAGCTATTTGAAGATCAGTTCATCTCAAAACAACTAAGGGAGCTATTGTAAAAAAACTTCTTTTCAAGCATCAACCAAGGAAAGTAAAATACTGTAAGTTAGAAATTTATTTTTAATGCCTTTTGATTTTGAAATAAATTCTTGAATTAGAAGACTAATTGAAACCTTGGTGCATAAGATTATAATCCTTCATAAACCTTTCACCCTGATATAAATCCTTTATTTCCTACATAAACCCTTTATTTTCCTTCAAAAACCATTTATTTCATTTCTTACTCCTTGCAAAATGAGTATCTTCCTGCAAAAAGCTACATCAAAATATGGGTTCGTATTATAGAGATTTGTTCGCGTTATAAGAGGAAAAAGTGAGTATCTTTTTCTGTAAAAAGCCACATCAAAACATGGGTTAGCATCACAATATTTTTTTGGTAAAACTATAAAAGAGAGATTGCCTGAGAATAAAAATGAAAACATGCTCTTTTGGGTCTTCAAAATGACCTTGAAATGGTCATCTTCAAGAAGATAAATAAATTTTCACAGGAAACATATGGAAGATGTAAACTGATGATTATTTTGTACTTATGAAGTAAAAAAACTTACAAGGATAGAAATCAAAAAAAAAGTATAGGAATCATTTCAAAAATACCCGAAGATGGTCATTATAATTGTAGGAGGAATATGACCAATCATAAGACGTATTCTCATTGACATAGACTCATTTGATCACCAACGAATGGTTAAAAGAAGACCCATTTTTTGTCAACATTAACATCATCACAAGGCCTATTCATTATCAACAGGTGAAAAGAACAAACCTTATTCCACACTATCATTTTCTTTACATACAATAAAAATTAATTAGTGAATAATACAAGGAGAAAGGTAAAAATAAGGAGTTAAAGAGTGATGAAAAGGAAGAGTTGTATTATTCAAATCAAAATTAAAACGCAGCTACAGCAAATTCAAGCCTAACACAGAGAGCAAGACACAGTACACCCAACACTCCACAAATTCAAAGGCTCGGGCATTGGGGAAGGTATCAAAGGCTCAGAAAGAGGAAAGGAAAATTTAGCGCTGGCCAGAAGAAGAGGTAAGGCATGCAAACTCCATAATATTTTTTGGGTATGTGTTATATTCTTTCCACGATTAGTCGCACATGCAAGGGGGTCATAGGGGGGGCAAGAGATGCTTTTGTACGTTGTGTCGGGCACAACAGGGGGGTTACAGGGGAGGCAGAAGCCCCCCCTGTTCGAGGTCCGGGGCAGGGCCCCAGGAAAAAAAAATTGGACCCTATTTTTCGGTGGGCAGACCCGCCCGTGGTTTTTTTGCATGGGTTTGCACATGGTTTTGGGGCATGATGGTTTTTAGCCCCTAGTATTTTGTAGATCCAGTCAAGGGAACTAAAGTTATGTTCTAATCTAGGGTTAATGGAGTGGGGTTTATGAATGCTTCGGCATGTATATATATGTGTTGTAACACTAAAAGGAATATAACGAAAAATCAAGCTGGTAGTCCCGATTTGGGATCCAGGGGAAAATCTCTGTGTATATCTGTTTTATGTTTTATTCTCTTACTATTGTTTATTTTCTGTTTTTAAGATTTTTTTGAACATAATTTCTGTACAGGGTTAAAACCTACAATCTTCGTGATTTTATAACAAAGAAAAAAGACAGAAGCAATTAAGAGTATCGAAGATTGCAAATCTCGACAAATAAGAGTGATACAGTTAGAGCATTAAAACATCCCTAAATTCTCGTAGCTTCTAAGAGATTGATTCCAGTTAGGATAAAATCATGGGTTGGTTGAGTTCGAATTAGCTATCAGTTTCAAGTTTCACTTCAGCCTTGAATACATTGTCTATATTGTCAAAAAAATATGATTGTGTGTTAAAACTAGAAATCATCCCCGAATCCAAAACCACCAGAGGAAATGTAGAGTTTGAGCACATTAAAAATAAATAAATAAAATAAAATAAAAAAATAAAAAATATTAGAAGCTCGCTGATGTCCAGAAGAAGCCATATAAAAACGATTTTTTTTTTTTGTATGCAGGCAAAATATCAAAACGCAAACTATCACTGCATAATTCAAGTCTGAGTTAGTAGTTGTTTGTTGACAGTGTACGCTTAACTCTGAGTTAAACAGTTGTTTGGTGGTAGCGTAGTTCAATACCAAGCTCCAGGTGTATGGTTGGAAGCACCAATGCCCAAGTTACACTATCGATATCAAAAACAAATCCTGAAGTGCATAGTGGTTGTTTTAAAGAAAATCGATTTACGAGGAGGAAATTTTCCAGAATTCGATTTTTGAAGAAGCAGTGCATGGTGGTGTTAATTAAAGTTGAAAGCACATATGAGTACATGAATTTAAAGGAATCTGTTCAGAATTGTGATTGCCCAAAGACATAAGACATGTAGGTTTATTTACATTTGCAGAATTCAATTTCTGAATAGGGTAGTGACGAAAAGATCGTTTTATGAGGTATTTTTACACTGGGTGTTTTCAGAAAAGTGTTTTCAAAGCATCAAAACAGAGCCTTCTCTCCAAAAGCAGAAAATACAAAGGTGAAATCTCAGAGTTTTTTGTTCTCACCACAGAAGGTGTCCAACAGTCAAAGACATCTAGATCAAGCCTAGGTAAGTAACACTTCTGTGTTATTTAAAAGAAAATTTTGTTTTTCAATACATCCACCAAGAAATACCTTTCTCCTATGGTCACAAATATAGTTTATTTGTTCTATTAAACTGCAAACAAATCTCTTTCATTTAAACACAGAGTTATTATTCTTCCATGAGATTATTTATAGTTTAAGGCTATTTAAATGGGTACAAATATCAAAAAGAACAAAAGCATCCATACTTCATTATGGGAAGCAGAATTGAGCCCACTGGATTTCAAATTGAAAATTGGAATAAGGAGAGTATAGAGAAACTCTATCAAGCTGGCTTATTAGAGTTTCTTAGGAAGTTTAATGGGAATAATGCAAAAGTGATAGAGATTTTTGTGTCTAACTTTGATAATGAGAAAACCATGGCAGGAGACATTCTTGTTCCAATCACACCATAATGCCTTTCTCAAGCCACAAATCTATCAATGACAGGAAAGGAATATTATAAAGGGTAGCATTTTAAAGAGAAGGGGTGGAATTAATTTTTAGAGAAGCAAAGGAAAGGAACATTTGACAAAAACAAGGGGATTCCAAGGGAATGGTTGAGAGAACCATGGGCAGAATTGGCTCTCATTATTTAGAAATACTTTACCTGTGATGGAAGGTATAGCATAGTACACCTATATCATATCAAATTACTCCAGCTTATAAAAGGTGATTGTAATTTATACCTTCCCTATTTATTTTCCAATATTTTAATGAATCGGGGGGGATAACAACAGGGAGGTCAGCATGCAGAGGCAGAATATCAAAGAGACAAAAACAAGCATGAGGACATGCTTCAGAATCAGCAAGGGGGAGAAGTTGGCCCTCAATTTTGACCCTTTTTCACCATGCATATTCCACCTTTATATCATCCCTTACCATCATATCATGATCATATTTGTCATGTTTTTGCCTATTTTTTCACATTAAGGTAAAATAATAATGTCTTTTAATTTTTAGAATTTTTAGAAAAAATTGGGTATTAAAATTTATTTTTGACTAAAACAAAAATTCCCATAATGGCTCCATTGAAGTCGTATGTCCAAGACACCTGGGCAAAAACTGAAGATGGATTTGAGAAGTATGGGAGCCAAGGATGGAAAATCTCCTATTGGCACAGTCCAAATGAGCCAGAACAAACCCAGTCAAAGCTGGTCAAACTATACTTGTCACCCAGAAAATCCCTTGATTTAAGGGGAAATTTTATGATTTTGTGGAATATTCCCATATTTTGTGCAAAAAAAGGGATGATTTTGACCCTATTACGTGGATTAGGACTCTTAATGGTCGTTACAACTATTTTAGTTGGTTTTGTTATACTTTTAACCTATTTAAGCACAACTATTCAGCAACTATGAACATGTATTATGACTATTGAGACTTTTTATTTCTGAATATAATTTGAAGAACTTGCCTTCTATTTATTGTTGTTCTTGTTGTGGGATGTTATTTTGATATATTGTAGCTGATAGTCTTCAAGTGTATAAAGAAAAGGTGGAGGGCCCCCATTCTAAGCTAAGTACACTACATTGTGTTTTTGTGCATAATTGTGAATATCTTAGATTGTTGAACATTTCCTTTACAATTCCTTGTGAATAATTTCCGAGTAAATTCATTAATGATTTAATTTCGATAATTGGTTTAAGTAGGGAAGGTTAACAAAGGCATCAAACTTAGATCCTCTTCCTTATGGATTAAGAATTTAACTGGAAATTGTGTTTATGCATTTCATCTTTATTGCTTTCTTGATTTAATTGTGTTATGCTTTATGGTGGAATTGATCTTGTTGGAATAGGGATAATGAGGAAGGACAACCAAGGCATCTAAGTTATAGCCTCTTCCTTGTTGTCTATGTTCCACAAAGACTCATTGCACTCTTGCTTCTATATCATAATTTCAATGTTTTATTTTCAGTAATTTATATTTGTAATATGAATTTCCATTATTTTCATCTAAACGACTACTTCCTACACTAGTTAAATATGAGATCCATATACTTTGGGTGTGCTTCTAAGTTTACCAACCCAGATTGGTAATTAAAACAAGTGCTCTAATTCACCTCCATAATTAGACTGACAACAATACTTCCAGAAGGCTAGACCTCGTACTTAATATTATACCTAAATAGAGAAACTGTAGTTCTTCCAATGTGTCACAAAGTGTTGTTATTGTGACAAACACCCTCCAAAAATTTTCCTACGTACAAATTTTGGAACCTCCTTATGATATTACCATTATTATTTTCAAGTCATTAATTTCATTCTTAGTCCTGTTTCTCAAGTGTTCAAGTCTTCCTTCAATAATTCTAAGTGTTGAAGTGACCTACTTTTACATTCTTATCTCGTGATACATGTATAACAAACCTCTTATGAGTAAGCCTAGTAGTCAATGTGTATCCTTTCAAGTCAATCATTGTGCAATGCCTAATCACGGTGATTGTGTAGTGCGTAATGATATTAATTGCACAGTCCCTAGTGACAGTGACTATGTAGTGCTAAGAGATGATGATTGTGCAGTCCTTGTGAGAAATGCTTGCACGGTTCCTACAAATAGAAACTGTGCAGTCCTTGTGAGAAATTCTTGCATGGTTCCTACAAATAGAAACTGTGCAGTCCTCATGGATAGAGACAATGTGAGGGAATCCTCTGCAAAATAGTGATTGGAAGCTCTTTGTCGATAGTGAGAATGTACTTCTTCATATTAGTCATTTTACTTTTTCCTCCTAGATTCCTGACATGCACTAAGCACGCTAACCAATATTAACTTTATTTGCATGTTTGTGCTCCCTATATAAAGAGTCCAGCCTAGAGTTCATCCTTATGTTCATATTTCACTTTTGAGCTCTACACATTATTGGAGTATAAGGAGTATTCTCTCACCCATGGTTGCAAATGCCCCATGATTTGGGTGAGTTACTCAACTATCGCTTTTATTTTCACAAGTGTCACTTTTTATTTCTTTTACACCTAGATGTTTCATTTCACTTACTCTATCTATTAAAATTTTCACTTTTGCCTACTTTAATTTGTCGCTTGTGTTTGCAAGTGTCATTTTAATTCTTGCATGTGTTGCTTTCACTTGTTTTTACACATCTTGAGAGCACTATGGGGCACCTTCTAGAGGTTGATCCAACACATTATTTTTCACTAGATGATGGTATTCATCATTATAATATGTGTTGGACACTTTCCTATGACATAGTGCATCTTTTGGTTGCAATTAACACTTGTGTCGTCACTTGTATTTCAAGTGTCACAATTTTACGTTTTAATTGTCGGATGTAGAAACAAGTGTCACTTTACTATCAGTTCAAGGTATACATGTTGATGTTGGCCACTATATATTTTTTTACCTTGTATTTAATGGTATGCATGTGTGTGATATTTTTTTGGGACTTGTTTGGATTTCTTTCTCTCTCTTGTTCCACTGATCCCACACTTATCCATTTTGGAGCTCTTCTTGATCCTCCCATCAGGTGTGAGTTATAAAAGCATTAATCCTCAACCATGTGATGAGAATTTCACATTCACGAGACTCAGTGATGAAACCATTACCTCCTTAAATTTTTCATTAAGCATTTCTTGAGGACACCTCCCATTATTTCGCATTGAGTACTTCCAGAGCATAGTCACTGAAACTTGTCATTAGTACAACCTAACTACACAAAGCCTTGATTAGTTCTAACCTTTAAAAAACATTGATCACTTATAGTTAATAGTTAGGACTTATTTATCTCCTTATAGAGACAAACTACGCAATATAAAGGATCCCTTCCCTTCATTCTGCAGTAGGAATTCCCAGGGTACAGTGACCTAACCTTCTACTGCTTATCTCAGTCCTATGCATAATATTTTCACCAAGTGTGCCTCCTATTGTGCATTGCACAGTTCTACTAGAAAGTAGGTCCATCTCTTGGTAACCTTCGATATCAAGTGTACAATCCCTGATGTCTTCTCCTCAATCACTGCACATTTCGCAGTTATACTGTCTAATATTTCCATTCTTACTAACTAAACTTTCCTAATGTGTAATACCTTTTCTTTCCTTGCCTCCTACTATGCATTTCATAGTTCTAGTGGACAGTGGGATCATCCCTCATTCCATGTTGAGATCAACTACACAATGTCTGCTTCCTCTTCCTTGAGAATTGCACATTGTGCATCCTAAATGAGCAAGATTATCACCCTTGTCTCATGGACTTTCCCACTTCACAAAACCTTGATGAGCCTCCTCTTATCGCACATTGTGTAGTTCTAAAGTAAATTGTGGTCATCCCTTAGTCCCTACAATTCTTAACTACACAATTCCTAGCCCCTTTCTCTCAAATCCCTTACACATTGACCCATCACAGTCAATATGTTACATAAACATACATAGATAGAATAATTTATTTTAGGGTTGATGTTGTCTTGTCATGAGTAAAATTCATTTCCAAGTGTTATCACCGTATCATGGCAAGATGATGCTCAATAATATTATAAATAAGATATTAAAATAATGACACTCGTGGAGACAAGACACAAAAATGGCATCCCTCAGGAGTAAAGGAATCTTATACCACTACATATGGAATCTCATGTTCATTTAGAAGGTTCTAACACTCATCCAAACCCTTTGGAGGGTGAATATGAAGCACAACATATATTAATCATCAAGAATTGAAGACATGGTAGTAGAGAAAGGAACCTCACATCAATACATTGCCATCAAGTCTCATGTCACAATCAACAAACTATGGCCATTAAAAGTGTCAAGACAAGAGTGCTGTTTGGTCCCATGTAATTTTTCCACGTTATTTGTGGAATGTAATTATGTAATTTCAAAAACTGAGAAAATTTAAAATGTGTGGAAGCCAAGGGGTCTCACATGGAATGTGAAAAGTTATTAGAAATTCCTAAAGTCATGTAGAAGCTCAAAGGTCACATAGGAATTAGAAAATTTGCATGGGATCTCAAGAGTCTTGAGGGAAGGTCAAGAGTCACAATGGAGGTGAAAATTCGCATCATTTTTTATAAACACACCCTCATATATAAAGCAAAGGACTTTTCACCTTGGCTTCTCTACCTTGGCATAGGAGAGAAGATCATTCTTTGGAGGAGCAAGTGGTGATTTAACGTTCCACTATTGGAGCTAGTGTTGTAGCATTATAATGGTGTATCTTAGGTCTTTCACTTAATAATTTTAACCTCTTGGAGCTGGTGCACTTTCATGCATATGTTTTGAATTATTATAAGACTACGCTTTAATTGTTTACATTCTATTTTTATGTTTCTACATACTAATGAAAATGAACTATTTTGTTGGCTTTGGTATGCATCTTGTTGAATGTGCGTTGTTACTTGCTTTTATGATCATTTTTGTCTTTGCATATTAATCAACAATTATTTCTATGATCTTGTGTGTCTCTTTTAGGATAGTACTATTAATTTTCTTCTAGAGGCTCAATTTTTATTTCCTCCTGTGAAAGTACCTTATATATATTGTAATTGTATGCTTCACAGAGTCAACTTACTTTCTTGTTTCAAAGTTTGTGTGCATAATCTCTTATGTTGATAACTTCATCCAAGGAAAATCCATAAGAATAATGGTGGTTGAACCTATATTTATATGGATGGGGATCCTACTCCAAATGGTGTGGAACTTCATACCTGGGATACCCCCTTTGTTGGCGGATTTCCAACACCATCAACAAGGATGTTGTACACAAAGAACAACAATAGGATCTTAATCAAGCCAAGGGGATGAATGATTTATTTGTGGATTTCCTTGACTATTTATAGTATTTTCTTGATTGTTTAACATCCTTGGGTATTCTTCATATTCTGATGGCTCAGAAGAGCCTAGAGGAATCTCCCAAGGAAGAGGGTGGGGAAGGGGGAGAATTAGAACCTCCAAGCAAGGTTGGTTGGGTGGAATCACCAATAGGTACCTAAAATGTAGACAAGTTAAGGTCAACGATTATACCAGTTTTAATGTCACACAACCTATCATTGACAACGATAGTAGGTTTTTATGTTGTGTGGAACTAGTATGGTGAGTTCTTGTGACTGAAGGTCAGAGGAGTGACAAAATGTTCAAATAATATTTTTTACATAGAATAAATGCATTCCAATTTTTCTTATGTTCAATAAATAAGTTCACGAGATCTATGAAGAAGTTCGTCAATTTCAGCTTGTATATGTGATTGGGTTGGAGTGGTAGGCTCACTATTGGTATGTTCCGGTTGTGGATGCGAAATATAAAAAGTATTAGTAGGGTGATGGTATTTATGACTCCTAGTGATAATAGGTGACCTAATGGTTTTTTTTTTATGACTGCCTTTTGTTATTTACAGTCGGATGGGCCCTCCTTCTAGTGTCATTTTGTTGACACGGGTTTTGCACACCCTAGTCAAGGGAGAAATGACCCAGACCAAAGCTCTTTAATAGCCCTAGTTTTTTGGTGTGGTCGTCCTCGATGGGTTTATAGGCTCCATTAGCCTTCAGATTCCTTTTCTAGAGAAGAAGAAGCCAAGAAAAAGACTAATCCTAACATACACTAACAATATATACCTAAACTAATGTTATATTTCTAAAGCTATGAGTTAAGAAATTAAATACATCTAGAGGTTAATAACTAATAAATATAATAAAACTAAGTTGTTAATTGTACAAAAAGAATATCAGTTAAATAAAATGATATACAAGAATTAAATTATGGTTAACAATACCAAAATATGTACAAATAAAGACGAGAACAGAAACGTAACTGGTACAAGGGAATGAAAGTATAATTATCTACAAAAAGAATAAAAATCAAACTCCTAAGTTTAATTTATATATGAAATTATAAATTTAAATTAAAACTAAGAAAGGAAATCCTTAATGTGAAATAAAATATAGATAGTTGTTACAATGCAAACCTCATATATTTTGAATAGATGCAAATGAAATTAGACCTATTCTAATGATTAACATTAAGAATAAATGTAAAAGTAACTAACTAGTGTAATCTAATTCTATTACTCGATCGAGATACAGAGGGTCACTGTAACAATTTCATAAAAGAAATATTCATTCAATTAATCATTTATGAATAAAACCAATAAGAAATTAATTTAAATGAACATATATGCACATAAATTACTATAGCGACTTAATTCAATTCATATAATGAAAGTAAAACATAATCTAAGTTCCAAGTTATTGGGATAAAACCACAAAAACCTAAACTAGATGTATGCCAAGATTACTAATTATTTTAAGGACACAAGTCACTAGAGACTATACTCATTGAACAAAACAAAATATGAATTGAACTAATGCAAGATAAAAAAGAAATGTGATGGTTTGTCAATTGTTTACAAAATAAAACCATGCAAACTTTAACAACCCCAGGTTAAAATTTCATGTAGTAAAAGTTAATAAAGGAAAAATAAGACCGTTGTCAAGGGACACTTGTTCCAAGCTGAATGTTGGGAAAAATATCCTAGTTGGCATCATTTTTGTGTTTATGGCTAAGGGGAAATTGGCAAAGGAAATGGAAAAGGCAAAAAGGTAGTTTTGGCATTTGTTTTATGAAAATAAAGGAAATTAGGAGAAAAGGGAGGTGAAAGGTCAGAGGTTGCAAGTGAGGAGGAAATTGAAAGAAAATTGAGAAAAATGAAGAAATTAAAGGCATCAATAATAAAAATACCTCAAAGCTTTAGTTTGTAGCTTTTTTTCAATTCAGTTTTGGAATTAGTCTCGGAGAGGAGAAGAGCACCAAGAGGAGAAGAAAAGCAGGCAAGCAAAGGAAGTACAAGGAAAGCAAAGGAAATCAAGGATCAATCAAGGAAAATTTGGATCAAGCAGCTTCAGTACGAATACTTATAGGTAACAGGTTGCATATATGATTTCCTAGCTAGTTTTGGCATGCATGGTATATGCATGTGTATATTTGGTTTACTTTTTGTCGGTGGCATGGATTTTTCCGGGTTTTGATAGTGGTTTTAGCCTTTCCTTGCCATTTCCAGATATCCATGGTGTGATGGGATTCTTTCTCGGTTGAGCTTTGGATTACTAGAAGATTTTAGATCTGGGTGAGGTGGTCTCAGGAAAATCCCAAGGGTTTGGGGTGGAGACGGTTTTCTCCGGGAAGCCCCCAACAGGTGGGTGGAGACAGGAAAATTCCTCAAGGGATGGTGAAGAAATTATGAGGCATCCATGCTCAGCTTGGTTTTGTGATCTCGACACCAGTTTAGGTGATATCGTGGTATGATGAGGGTGGAGGTGGTTTAACCTATGGATTCCCTTGGTTTTTTATGGATTGGTTTATCCCATGAGATCCTACATTCATGATTGGAATATGGCACAGGGCTGATTGGCTGAAAGAAAGTTTTGGTTCAACCCAATCTATGGTCGGGTTGTACGTGGAAGTCTCGGACCTAATTGGATTTTTCCTATGTTTATTAAGAGCTAAATTTATCTTTATTTTGATGATTAAATGCCCTTTTTATTATGTGTCTTTAATGGTTTTTCTATCATTTTTATTTATCTAGTTATATGTTGGTTATAATCATGGTTTTATGACAAATCTTAGTCATGGATCTCATCATTTTTTTACTTGTAACTGAATGAACAATGAATGCAAGACCTAATTGGTGTTATGACAACTATTGTGAGATGGCATTGTTCCTTATTTTTAAACCTCAAATACGTTTTCATATCCTTATGTTGATATTTCCATTCATGACTTGTAGGTTGCATGTTTACCAAGTTTTTTATGGAATCTCAGTCACAGATGGGAGAGGTCAGTTGAAGTCCTGGTTTAAGTTTTGGTTTATAAGATTTTTTTCTATGTAGTTCATCATTTTTGGAAGTTTCATTGAGTTCTAGGAAGAGGCCTGATTCCTAGCCCTAAAAAGTGGCTAAGAATTCGGAGTTGTTAGCATAGAACTGACTGTAAAAGTCCACATTCATTGCTAGGAAGGCCTATGGGAGTGACTGGAGGCCTATATTCACTTGCATTCCTAGGAAAGCAAGTGGATGAGGCTCTAGTTCAGTGAAACATAGAGTTATATCAGGGGTTGGACACCTAGAGGGGATGGGTTGATCCTGGAGGTCCTGTAACACCCGAGGGAAGTCAGAAAGGTCTTAAGTTATCAACTCCATTTCCTTAATTTCATATAGGAGGTTTATTTTTATCATAGTGACCATTCACTCATGTTTACCCCAGGTAAGTCGATGAAAGTGTTTAAATGTAGGACGAGTGGGTTACAAGGTGGTATTAGAGCCAAGTTGCGCTTTCTTTGGGTAAAGTCTGATGTTTTCAAGGTTATGGTTGTCATGCACGGGGTCATGGTATATAGTTGGTATGGTCATGCATGATGATTGTTATGTTATTATATTGATATGCTTATTATTATACATGTACATGCTAACGTGGATTGAACTTGCAGATGAGATAAGCCTCCCCTAAACATCAATAAGGTGTGGATTTAATTTTTGCATATATTTGGCTTATATGACATGGCACACTTGTAGGAAGAAGAGGATCAAATATGACAAGAAAAATGGTAGACTATAGTTCTCATGACTCTCCCTATAGATCACTTGGGCAACAAGGAGAAGAGTATTCTCCTAGTATAGCATATACATTGAGCAGTTTGAAGGGAGAGATCATAATTTGTGAAGCAGACAGTGATAGGTTGGTTGAGGCACAAGAAATACTTGCAAGGGCTCAAGAGAAGCAGGTACAAGTTAATGCAACGATTCTTCATAGCTTGTCAGAGTTGCAGAAACAGGGATAATCGAGGATCAGTCAAGAGCAAGAGGAGAAAACTAATGGAGCCTATGGTAGCAGGTCTCGTTCCAGATACAGGTTGGATAAAGGGGACACAATTAGAGGTGGTAGATCAATGTATACACCTGAAAAGAGGACTAGTATGTATGGGCATCATTATATTTCCTCATCTAGGAGACATCATCACAGTCATCACTGTCATCATCCTTATAGGAGGAGGGAGTTTCTCCTGAGGAGTTCAAGAAAGTCAAGCCTCCTACATTCGATGGAGAGATGAAGAAGTCAGAAGATGCAGAGACATGGTTGCTTGGAACGAAGAAATTGTTCATATTTCATAGTTATTCAGATAACATGAAATCCAAGATATCCACCTTCAGTCTCAAAGGGAAAGCATATATTTGGTGGGAAGATGTGAATAATTTCAAGGGAGTTTGGTAAGAATACTTGATTTGGGATGATTTTGAGAGGCTATTCAAGAAGAAGTACCTATTAGAGAGATATTATGATGAAAAATCTAATTATTTTTATGAGTTGTGGATGGTTTCTATGACATATGACGAGTATACTAGCATATTCTTGGAGTTGTTGGGGTATGTAACTTATCTCAAGGGTGAGAAATCTAGGATACAGATATTTATCAATGGATTTCCAACATCATATAGAGACTAGATTGAGTTCAATGAGCCTAGATAGCTGGAGGTTGCCTCCAGAAGTTCAAGCATTTTTATGAAAAGTCAAAGTGCAAACCTAAGCCTCAGCGTGATTTGAAAGGAAATGAGAAATTTAAAGGGAAGTTTCCACCAAAGTGGGGAAGACCTCAGCATTCAGGTGAGAAAGAAAATGTGGTTCCTTACAAGAAGTTCAATGCATCTGAGAAGGGAAATGGGTCACAGCCTGGAGAGCAGTAGAATAAAGGTGATGGTAGGGAACCATTGTAGTGTTGGATATGTGGTAAAGATCACCCCAAAAAGGATTTTCCATTGTACCAGGGTGGTAGGCCTCAGATCTATAGTGCTCAGGAGGAACAAATATTTTGGGATGTTGTTCATAACATTCCTTTGATTTATGTAGTTATGGACAACAAGCTGGCAAATCATTAGGCATCCATTATTGAGATGGAAGGTAAGCTCCATTATATTTATGTTAATCTCGACCTGGTGGATAAGTGTGGCTTGAGAAAAGAATTACATACAAAGTCTTGGTTGGTGCAATTAGCTACATGTACTAAGAAGAGATTCCATCATTGGGTAAGAGTTGTGTATTTGAGTTGAATGGTATGCCTAGAACATTACATCTGAATGAAATACCATTGGGATCATATAGTATGATTTTGGGTATGGATTGGTTGTAAAATTATATTTCTATTACAAGGCTATTGAGTGCTTGTATGATAATGGGGAAAAGAGAATCTTGCAGGGAAACAAGAAGTCTACATCAATGAGGATGGTCACAACTATGTAGGCTAAGCGCAATTGTAGGAAGGGGTGTGTGATATTTGCATTCATATTTACAGTGGCAAGGGTAAGGATGTTGAGGATGGAAAAATATTCAAGAGGTACAATGTATTGCAGTAGTTTTGGGATGTATTTTCCGCAGAGATTCTAGAGTTAGCTCCTCACAGGGAAGTATATTTTTCTATTGAGTTGGTACCAGGGGCAGCACCAGCATCGCAGAACCTTACAGGATGAGCACTCCAGAGTTAGTTGAGTTGAGTTTGCAGCTGAAGGAAATGATTGATAAAGGATACATTAGGCAAAGTGTATTGTCTTACCATGCACCAGTGTTATTCGGGAAGAAGAAGGATGGTACTCTCAGGTTTTGTATTTATTACAAGAATTTGGACAAGGTAACCATCAATAATAGGTATTCGTTGTCAATGATTGATGACTTGTTTGATCAGTTGAAGGGAGCAGCAATGTTCTCGAAAATTTATTTGAGATCAGGATACCATGAGGTATGCATCAAAGAAGAGGATTGTTGGGCAGTGAAAAAGGTATGAAATTACTATGTATTTTCTCATTATTTTACCATAGACATACTCCTTTTTGCCTTGGAAAGGTAATTTATTGTAAGAATTATAATATAATTGGAAAGGTTTATGTTTAGTACAAAAAGATGGCTAAAGGTTACTTTTTGTTGACAAAACAGGAATTCGACGAGGTGAACAACTGTACCAAAGGCAGGGTTGAAACCAATGCAACTGTTGCTCCATCAGCGTTGAACCATATCCAACCAAAGGCAAGGAGATCTGAACGAATTGCCAAGAAAAGGCAGGGGACAGCTCGGCCTCGGTCAGAGTAAACAAGATGATAACTAAACAAAGAGGAGTGAATCCCTCAGGATCCTTTGATCCTGAGGGATCGTTGTTCAAACTCATCTTATTCCTTGAATTGTCCGTCGAGACTTGATATAAAAAGCAATGTCCTTTAGTGACAGAAGGAGTCAGTGAGTTAGTCGAAAGGCTTTAAATTTAAACATTTCCTCTGTAATATAATGTTTTGTTGACTCTCGGCTTTGAGAGAACCTCCTCTGTAATGCTTTATGTTGGTTTAATATAAGACACGCGTTTCGTTCATCTTCTAAAGCTCTAAATTAGCCCAGCAGTATTTCACTGGCGCTAAGGGCCCGGCTTTGGTGGAATCATTTCGTTGTTTGTATTTTTAATACTTGCTTACTGTTGTGTGAAGTGTGTTTAATGTTTATTTCAATTACAGAATTGATTTATCGTTGTTAGATCAAATACAGAGTCATTTTTATTTCATCCTTTACAAGAAGCACATTTGTTGTTCGGTTATCGTGTTATCATTATAAAGATTTGTTGTTCTGTATCTGATTCGAGTTATCGTTCCATTAATTTATGATTTGTTATAGTTAATTGTTGCGTGGTAAGTGGCTGTCGACAGGATTGAAGCGTGGAAATATAGTTGCTTGATTATCTTAGAATTGTAATTGTTTTTCATTGCATATTGTTGTTCCATTTATGTTCATTGTTTATTCATAGCTTCCGATTAGCAAATAGATGAGTTATAGTTACATGTTGTTGTTCCTTTCCAGATTTTTTTCCTTTTAGTTATTTTCATTAGCGCGCAGATTGAGTTTGATTTTATTTCGATTGCTTTAAAGATCGCCAACTATAGAGGACACTGGTTATCGCTTCCAAGTCCCCAGATTGGTTATCTTGCATCGATTTCTAAGGGAAGGAGTTATTGCTACTGTATCCCTGATCGATTTTTTGCAAGACTGATGTAGTTTAATTTTCAGAGCATTTCCTTTCATTAGATTTCTTTACAAGCATTTTTTACTTTTGCATTTAATATTCTGCACTACATCTTCACAGCATTGCTCTTAGATAATTGCAGCCTCAAACAGAGTACACTCTTGAAATAAAAAGTCGCTCCCAGATTGATGATTAATGTAGGCTAATTAGGTGTTCAAAAGATACCTTTTTATGACCCAACATTTTGGCACCGTTTCCGTGGAGAGTGTATGCCATTTCAAAAGAGTGATGCACAGCTGATTTTCTTCTGCTTGCGAATAATTGGGTATTAAAGACGGAAGGTAAGAACCTACGCACTGGGCAAGAAACACACTTGCTCACAGCCCACTTCACAGTAGAAGCAGGTAAGCTTCTTTCTTTAGGTAGGAATGAAGATTTTTTTTCTTGAATGAATAGACCAACTAAACAAAACAAAATTCCTCCTAAAACTAAAAAACCTAAGGGACCAGTGACCCTTGGGCGAACAACTTTTATTGATGAAATCCTTAAGAGAACTGAATCTCAACCATCAATAGGATTTAGAAGAACTACTTCTAGACAGTCTACTAGTTCCTTTCAGGTTATAGAATCACCATCTAAAGCCTTTGCTGAGATACACAGTCAAACAGAGGGAATTGAGCAAGATTCCCAAGAAATTGAGAATCCTTTCATAAGTTTCCTTCAAGAAGGGAACTCTAGTAATCTCCGAGAAGGAGAAGGGGAAACGAGAGAAACCAGAGACTCAAAATATCCTATTAAGGTCGCCCAAATAATAAGCAGCCCAGATAAGGGAAGTGTTGTTCAATTTATTCAGAACCAAGGTCCTCAATCACCTCAAACAGTAGGTCAACAAGGAATACTTATCATTCCAGACAGAGAGAGTGTTGTCAAAGCCATCCCTGCCCCTGCTCGACAACCTAGAAATTCCTTGGAAATCCCAGAGGGATATTGGCATATATTCGATCAAATGGCTCAGAACCAACAGACACCCCAGCAGACCTCTACGCTGCAATATCCTATAGTAGATACTGCAGTCAACGCACCTATGAAATTTATCCCCCTTCAACATATTCCCACATTTCATGGCTTAACATCAGAGGATCCAGACACGTTTTTGTTTGAATTTGATGTGTTGTGCAGGGGATATGATTACACCACCGACGCCCAAAAACTAAAACTATTCCCTTCTACATTAAAAGGGGCAGCCTTACGATGGTTTATGGGATTAGGTGGGGGTGTCATAACTGATTGGGATCATATGAAGGCTAAATTTTTAAAGAAGTATCAAGATTATTGTAGGTCTCGGGAACTAAAATATGAAATATTCCAAATGACAGCAAAACCAAATGTAACCTTGGAAGAATATGTGGAACGGTTGTTACACTAAAAATTGTCACCTTGACATTCTGCTAATTGTATGAGCTCATTAACACTCATACATACATCCTTTGCAAGTCTTACAACCTTTACTCCTCATGTCAAGCCCTGAAACAGGAGGAAAAACCCTAAAAATCTCTGAAACTTTGGGTACGCAGGTAACATGAGGCATGCTTGCGTTCCTAGCTTGGGTACGTAGGTAATATACTGCTTACCTGTGTTTTAGAACGCAGTTTTCCTTTGCAATGCCTGTGTACCCTCATCAAAGTCAAAAAGGTGAGAAAGTAAAGTCAAAAAACTGATTTGAGGTCAATTCTAGAAGGTTCTAGATGAGAATTTTTGGGGATGAGTACGCTTTGATAAGGTGCATGTATCCCTCACCTTAAGGAACTAATCCCTTGATGTAAGGAGTCTATCCCTTTGAAGGATGATTCTATCCCTTAAAAGGTGGAATCCTAACCTCCTCATCTAATCTATAAAAGGAGGCCTTGGGTAGTCTCAAAGGGTTAAGATTGGAGGTTAATTTTTTTGGAGATTTGGAGATTGAGGATTAGATTTCAAGCTTCAGGTGTGTTTGATTTGAAGTGCTGTTGAGATTTAGACTTCTTTCTGCTGAGCTTTTGAGAGGAAAGATCACATATCTCTTTGTGCTCCTGGAGGAAGAGTGTAAGACTTATCAAAGTAGAGGAGACTCCTGCTTTGGACCCCGGGAAGGCCTTTCGAACATCAAGGCTAAGGTTGTAAGGTTCTTCTGTTATTTTAAGATTAATACAATCAAGTTTTGTTTTTCTCAATAAATTGTCATTCGATTGTTTATTTCAATAAGCTGTCGTTTGATTGTTTATTTCATAGATTCCTTGATCACTATGATAGGTATGTTTTATGATTATTTGTTATACATGTGCTATTTAATATTTGTTTGTTTGTGATTGCAGATCGGCAAAAGACGACACTTTCTTGTGACGAAAGAACTCTTGTTGTGACGGAAGAACTCTTGTTGCGACGGAAGTGTTAGGTATCTGTAATTTATTAGCAAGATTGGCAGAGTCCAATTACAGAAACAACATCGTTTCAACCAACTTTGGGATTCTAGGATCTAGCCCTCCTGAATCCGGAGAGGGATCTCTCCAATAAGTACAAAGATGGATTTGTCTTTGAAGTTTGGGGTAATAATATTAGGCTAGTTATGAAGGCCGAGGGTTTTGTTTTGTTTTTGGATGGTTGAACATAATTGTTGTTAGAGGTGAAAAGCCCCAAATGAAAAAAGGTTCAAAGGTGAGAAGTTGCAAGCAAAAGAGTAAGATTTGATCAAGAAGAAAGATGATGGCAGGTTTTCAGTCCATTGGGCTATGGAGTCATAAGAGGATTTAATTGGAACAGCAAGAGGCAAGAGTGGTCCATGGGGCAAGTCATCTATGTCTAAGGATCTCTTTAAGGTTTGATTTATGGAATGAAATGATACAATAAGAAGGGGAATTAAACAGATGCAGAACAAAGAGCAGCCTAGGATCTGGTAAGTACTTTGAAACTAGCCAGCCTTTGACCAGGCACTTAAGAAAAACATAGAAGCAAACTAGGATCTCGTAAGTACTTTGAAACTAGCCAGCCTTTGATACACTTCCAATAGAAAACATATAAAAAACTAAGGCAAACTTGAAGGAAACTTTTGGAGTAGAAACTAGCGGGCCGGGCTCACCACAAATCCTCTCGTAGCTCTGCTATACTTAGTTACTTTCAAGACAATCACAGAGATAACACAGAATGGCCTAAGATCTAGTAAGTACTTTGAAACTATCCATCTTTTGACACATTCTAAGGGAAACAATCAAACAGATATGCAAACAAGACTGGGACCAAGGCTCACCATATCTTCCTCAGTTCATCTTCACACAACATATACTGAAAGTAACATTCAAAAATAGTATTCAGCTAAGACAATAAGACGAGGGAGCGCCAGCATTCCTATGCTTAAACTAAATTAAATCATTTCCAAATAACACAGTTGAAAGAAAACATTTAAATAAAGATTTTTCAACCAGAGAAGGTTATTGGTATACAGTAGGTCCTAACACTGTTCAAAATGTTCTTTACAGAAGAATATGAAACATAATGAAAACAGAAACAAAATCACAAGTTACGATAAGAATAACATCACCGTCAACATAGACCAGGATCCCATAAATCAGCTTGTATTGATGCTCCAAACCAGTTACAATCTTCACATCCAATGTGTTAATTCATCTTTCTTTCACAGCCTAACTTATTTGTTACAAGCAGAGCTCCAAGGGCCAGTGAATCACTATTTACAATCAGGAGTCTTCATCTCAGTTACAATTACAATGCTTCAGCAATTATATTAGCAACCAACCCCTCACTCATCTTCTACTGAAGTATTTATAGAAGGATGAGGAGGTGAGATCCGGTAAAAGATCTCAAATAAAATTAATACAGAGTTAATGTTTTCTTGGCCCTTGGGGGGCTCAATGAAGAAACTGTACAGATGTTTCACTGCATTAACTGATTTACACTTATGATTTAAGCTCGGTGAGAGCTTTTGTTGACCTTTGAGGCTCTGTGCGATGCTAGGGTTACTCTGCCGACATTCTATCATTAAATTCCTGTCAAAATTTACCCTTTGGTTGTGCTGCGAGGCAGATATTTGATCCCGAGCAATAACTTTTGTTCCTGATTGAATACTTTGAGGCACAGGTGGCGCTTTAGTCGCTAGGAGGAATCAATTTGCCTCCATTTGTGGCGGTGGAGGGTTTTCTTGATAAAACACTTTAGGTTTTCTTTTAAACTGTGTTTTAGATTGGGGATTAGGCTTTTGATAACTGTCTTAGCCATAATCCCTGCTAATCCGTCCATTAATTCACTGTTCTGGTTCATCCTGGTCTTCGACACTGATAATCTTCGATTGTGCCTGTTTCATGGTTTTCTTGCTGTCGTGCCGGGCTGCGCAGGGTCTGTGAGGCATCAATGCCTGAGAAAACATCGATGAAACATGCATTTCAACCCTGCGGATGATTTCCCCGGTGCATTCGAGGGCCGGAGGATCGTCATCCTTGGCTTACGAATCTTTTTCACTTCAGCGAAAAAACATTAAACCCTGCAAAACACAAGCAATTGTTACGAAATCCTATGTTTATAGGTCAATATGCATCGGAGGATGTGCGGAGGAAGCAGGGTCGTTGGATGGCATCATCCAACGGTTGGGATTTAAACTCAGAATAGTCAAAAAAGCATGGGGGAAGAAGGATTAGATTAGAGCCGTTGATCGCGCATGATCGACGTTCGGGAGTGGGCAATGGAAAGTCAGCGGCGGGGAATCCTTGACTGGGCAACAGAATCGAGCGACGCAATATGGGCCGTTGATCTACAGATCAGATTGACAGCGGGAATTAATTTGCTTCTATACGAGGGCTGGTTTATCGCGCGGGCACTTTGATTATCCATCGAGCAACATTGGCGAGCGCCCACCCTTGGATCAGTGGGCCCAGATCGGATGGCTGTGGTAAATTTCGCTGCATGCCCTGGTCCGAATGTTAATGCGCGGGGACGGCGGTTTTGAAAAAGGTACGGAGGACACGCGGCGGTAGGTGTATGGAATCGCTAGCCATCAGGGGAAAACAGCCTTTTGCCCGAAGGCGGTACGGAAAAAACCACACGGGTTTGGAAAACAGCGTATGGATGGGGGGCGGTCCACAGGAAGTCGCGCTCTGCACCGTCCGATCTATGGAGCAGATCAACGGTGGTGATTAAAGTTTGAACGGCGGGGACCACATGGTAAGTCAGAGTCCGCACCATCCGATCTGTGGAGCAGATCGACGGTGGATATTGCTCCATCATTTATACGGGCGGAACCTTTGGAAATAAATTAAAGCCCAAAAACATGAATAACAAAGGTTTTCAATGTTTTGGGCGGAGAAATATTATTGGGAAGGATAAGCGCCCATGAGGTTTAGCAGTTGGTTCTGGCGCTCGGGCGCATGGACAAAAAAGGGTTAGAGGCTTAGCCCGAGGGGGCTTAAGTCTAGGAAAATAGAAAATATGCGTTTTCTATGGTTTCTGAACAATTTCTTTAAGGAAATTAAAGATTTCGGTAAGGTTAAAAAGTGGGTTTTTAACCTTATAAAATGAATTTTGATGAGGGGAAATAGCAGAAATGTGGAAATGAGGGATATAAACAGAGGTTAGTTTGGAAGAAAAGGAAGGGAAAAAGGGGTCTGCAGTAGTATTTGACTTTGGATTTTTTGTAGGATTTCAAAGGCTTTTAGGATGTAAAACAGCAGTGTGGGATCTGGACAGAGGCATGAGGCCTTCAAGAGTCTTCAAGAGCCAACAGTTTTTGATAGGGAAAAATTATTCCTTGAAGACTCAAAACATATTTAGCCACCTTTGGTATAATCAAATTTTACAGGTGGCTAACAGGAAGATCTCTTGTTGCGACGGAATAATTCTTAATGTGACGGAAGCACTACGACCGCAAATAAGCATTTGGATCTAAGGTAGGATCGACACCTTCATAGAATTTATTTGTAAAACGAATATATTCAGATAAAGACAAACTTAGTTGTTCATTTGTTGCTAGATTGTCTTTTGACACTAGGGAGATCGGTCTTGTCCGCAAGAACGATTTATCCGGCCAACAACGGTTTCAATAAAATCTTCAGAGATCCCCTTATGCATATTTACCCTTACCTGATAATGTTTTGAAAACCACATTAATTATGGGAATGAAAGATCAATGGGTGGAAACATTGAATATTATGGGAAAAGGTGATATATATTAGGAAAGTTATCCTAACATCATTGATTTTTGTATCAGGAGTTCGAGGGGCAATACAAGGTTGAAATCAGCAACATGTTATATAATTACAAGGGAAAATAAGACCTCTAATGAAGGTGTGACTCGTACAGAAATTGGAAACTTGCTAGAAGACTTTAAGACAGACATACTGGGGACTTTAACAATGCAGTTCAATATCATGCAAGCCAAACATAAACAAGCAGAAGCATAGCAAAATTTGGCAATATTTTGTCCCAGGTGTAGGAAGAAACACAGCCACAAAGAATGCCCGTTGGATGTGATTAAAGTCTACGCCATTTGTACGAAATATCCCCCTACAGAGGGATGCCCTTCGCTTCTTGGCCTAAAAGCAGTTTATAAGGAGGCAGAAAAAGAATCAGAAGTGGTATGTCTGCTTAATCAGCGCCGACAATGGCAGCTGCGAAAATCAGGTATGACAAATGATCCATTTTCTTTTCAGCCTCCTCAATATAATACTCAACCATATAGTGGGATGTGGAAAAATCAACCACCCTTCCCTAATTGGTCACAACAGCCATTTCCTCCCACATCTTGGCCAAATCAAACAAACCAAAATAATTGGCCTAGCTTTCCTTTCTGCCCACCATTTTGGCAAAATAACTATCCTACACAATGGTCTCCCTCTACTTCTCAGAGTCAGGCCTGGCAGTCGAACTGGCAAAAACCTACAAATCAGCCAGCCGGATCAATTCCTCTCTCTCAACCTACACTGCCAGCTCCCTATACAAACCCCTAGACCAATTTAAGACCGCAACTCCCAGCCCAACCCAACCCAAACCCAAACAATAGGCCAGTTCAATCTGTCCAAATAATAGAACCCCCAGAATTAGAAATTGAACTGAAGGAGTGCAATGATCTTCAATTAAGGTCTGGGCGCATAGTGGAAATAGAGAGAAACAATGATGCTCATATTGAAGATTTGTTACCTATAGAACGAACATTACAAAATGAGAAGGAAGTTCAACAACAAAGTCAACAAAAAGTAACAACTTCCTTTCCACCATTCCCAGAACGATTAATCATACCACGTCCATTAGAACAACCTAATTTTTATCTTCTGGGAGAATTAAAAAATTTGTGTATAAAAATCCCTCTCCTCCAAACTATTCAAGACATTCCTATATATGCAAAAACCATTAAAGAATTATGCATAAAGAAGCCAAAGAGGAGAACAACAACCAATCCTACTGTCCAAATAGTCGGTACCTTATCTGACTTATTATCAGGAATGGAAACACGATATTCACCATATCAATTGGTTTTTCGAAAAGAACCCATCTTTCCTATAGAATTTGAAATTCAAACACTAAGAACAGCTCAAAAGGTGGGTCTAAATCTGAATGAAGCCCAGGCTAAAAGACTGCAGCAAATTAATGAGTTAGATGAAATTAGGCTCTCTGCTCTTCAGCACACAGCATTAATTCAGCAACAGAGAGCCAAATGGCATGACGCCCATATCAAAGAAAAGATCTTCCACGAAGGAGATTGGGCACTCCTATACAATTCTAGGTTTCAGGATTTCCCAGGGAAACTCCAGACACACTGGCTTGGACCCTATGAAATACAAAAAGTGCATGATAATGGCACTATTACATTAGTTACATTGACGGATCCGGACATTCCTTTAAGGTAAACAGTCATCGAGTACGATTGTATCATAAACCGCTCACCCGGGAATCCTTTTACCAACAGTTACGGGAAGATTCTACCATGAAAATTCTCGATGAAGGGGAGAACTCCTCCTTGACACCAGTTTGTTAAATCATTCCTTTTTTAATTTTGTACATAAAGAATTTTTCATTTTCTTGATTGTTGTTTTACGAAATTCGTTTTTTAAAATTTTTGGTTATATCCTTTCTTTATTTCTTCATCGTTTGTTTCATGAAATTCGGCTTCTTTAAAAAAAAAGAGAGAAACAAATTCTGTTTATTTCGTTTTTTTTGCTATTCCTTTCCAAAGGAACAGCACTACTGATGTTCCTTTCGAAAGGAACAGCAGTTCCGCAAAGTGTTCTTGTTGTTCCTTTCTAAAGGAACAACACTTCCGCAGAGTATTTTTGTTGTTCCTTTCGAAAGGAATAGCAGTTCCGCAGATTGTTTTTGCTGTTCTTTTTAAAGGAACAGCACCTTTTTGAGTGGATTGCTTTTTTAGTTTTAAGCCAACATTTTGAATTTTTGATCACTTTTCTAAAGGCAAATATATCATTTATATACAATCATACAAATTAAAGCTTACTGTAATCAGCAAATCAAAAGAAATCGTCATTTTTTAAGGAAATTGTATAGTAATGATAAGAAAAAGGAAAAAGGGGCATGATCAATAACATAATTTTGCTACTTTATTACCATTGAATTAATTTGATCGATTATCTTTATCATGACTGGTTCTTTCCCATATGAAATAACTTTCTTTGATTTTTATTTATGGAATAGGAATAAGGGAATATTTTTTTCTATTGAGATGTTCAAACTTCTTCCACCATCCCTACTCTTAAGGAGTGATTGAGCCATCCTTTATGAATAACTGAGGAAAAGTGTTGTATGAAAAAGAAAAATATTTACATATTTTATTAATAATCTTATGATTTTGCAGATGGAGGATAGGGGGTCTCATCAAGAGCCAGCCTATCGTGATCATAAGGAAGGCAGTGAAGTGGCATTCCCATCATGGCCACCAAACCAGGGATATGGTCCAATAGACAATTGAAAAAAATCAAGAATTCTTTGGAACAGGAGGTCTCATCACGAGCCGGCCTGCCCACCTTTCACTTCTTCCCGGTGAATGGCATTGTGGTTTATCTGGTCACCAAGCCAGCGCAATGGCCTCCATCATGATATTCAACAAAAAGCACTTCCTCAACATAAATAAAGGACAATGGTTCCGTGGGTAAGAAAGAAACTCTGTCAAGGTTATGGACACCTGTGGGAAACAGAGCTTTGCTGATGGTATTGGAGTCACATTTATACACATCAATAGTTATATTTAACCTTTTTCCTATATCTCTATTTAAATGTCAAATGAAATATGAATCCTTTACCTTTACTTCCGAACCTATTATACATGAAAATCATTACAAATCGGTCATATTAGTCTCAAATGGTAAATAATGCAATTGTACTTATGTTTATCTTATGTTGTCCCTTCTCCTTATATTTGAATCATTACAAAACAATTTTCTATTCATTACTGATTCATCACACGCGTTGATTTCAGTAATTGCTATAATTTGATTGAATGTATCATAATTACACCTGCTTTTTATTGTTGTACTACTGTTGTGCCACACTTGCCTCTCTCAATTGACGATCGAGGACGACCTATCATCCATTCGAGGGGCGCAGATGTCTGCATGCAGATCAAACCCCGAGATTTCATTACCTGTATGTGAACTAAATCCCTGCAATTTAGGAAATAACCAACTTTCAACGACATTATTCCAATTCATCGTGTTGTGTTGTTCCATTGCGATTACTGTGTGTTCAGAAAAATTAACAGAGCACAGAAACGATGGGAGGACGGCCAATTCGTAGTGAACCACAGGTGCTGATCGTTTCTAATGTTGCACGAGCAATTTTAGAAAGACTGGGGTGGATTACATATTTCATGAGGATGCAACAACCCCATGAAGCAGTGGCCACTGAATTTTTATTGAACTTGCAAGAAGGATCCTCCATGGTGAGAGGAAGACAGATAGTTGCATCCGACAAAATAATTGCAGAGGTGTATGGCATCCCAGCGCAAGGGACTATTTGGACTCAGAAAAAGATTAGGATTCGAGAAGCCATGAAGATTTTTCAAGATGACGGACAGACGTTAGTTATCAAAGGCAAAGGAGTTCAGCCAGCATCATTAGGAGAACCATGGACGGAGTTGGCCAAGATTGTGCAGGCTTATATAACGTGCTACAGAAGAAAAGATGTGGTAAGGCCTCACCACCTTAAGCTACTGGTTGTATTAAAACAAAAATGCACCATTAATTTGCCTGCATTTTTAAATTCTTTGTTGCATGATATTGCTCGTGGTATAAGAAAATCTCAACATGCAGATATGGTGGTCAGCCACCATTGTCTAATTCGATTAATAGTGAATCATAGCCTCGCCCAGCAACAGACCAGCTAGGAAGATTTGATATTCTCCATTGACGGAGGGTTAGTTTTACCTGCTCCAAAATGGAAGAGGATGACCGGCTCAATAGCTGAGCCCTCTACTCACAGACAGTCCCACCGATCAAAACGAAGTAGGAGTATGGTGGAAGGACTTTCGGGCAGCAGCAGTCAGCCCCTGGAATTGCACAGCTCAGAGGATGAACAGCCTCCATAATTGGAGGGAGCAAGCCCCCGCACTAATGAAGAACAGGAATTGGAAGGAGAAATTCGCTACTCGGACGAAGAAGAAATAAGTCGCCACACCAGTAGTGAAAAACAATCCAGTGCAGAGGAACAAAATAATGAGGAAGAAGAAATCGAAGGAAATAATGAGGAAGAAGAAATTGAAGGAGAAATTTGGTATTCGGATGAGGAGGAAGGAAGTTATCATACTTGTGAGGAGGATGAAGACAATCATAGCAGCAATAAAGAAGGAGCAGAGCCTCCCGAAAATGCTATCTTAAACCCTTTACAGGAAGACCAATTGGCCCAGATTTTGGCCAATATGAGTGATTATGCACAGCCTCATAGCTCTTTGGACCTTAATATTGATATTAATCAACTACCAGAGTGCTCTGCTAACGATAAATAAACAGCTAGAGAAATGTTGAATGAAATAGAAAACCCTAGCGAAGCTAGGGTTGCTTCTCCTAAGAGGCGTGAACAGGAGAAAGAGAACACCGAAGCAATACCTCAACTTGCGAGCCCCCAGGTGATTGCAGAGTCAACTGAGAGTATGATCCCCAAAGAATTTAGCCAAGGGCATATGAATGTGGAAGAAGAACCCCAAGAAGAAGATCAAGAAGAGAATTTAACAGAAGGCACGACTGATATAGACCAAAACCCTGTTGAGCAAACAGGTTCAGATAAAGGAGCGGTTGTTCCCTTAAGAAAGAGGAGGAAAACAACTGAGATTGAGAAGCTTCGCAGGGAACGAATAAAGCTTCATAAACTAGTAGAACATCTTAGGCAAACCATCAGGGTTCTGAGAATGAAACAGATGCCTAAGCGAGCCCCTAAGAGAAGAAGCATTGCTATCAAAAGAATTTCAAAAAAGAGAAAGGTGACCGCTAATAGGAACCCCCAAGTTACAGAAGAAACCATACCTGAGCTTAATTATGAGGATGCGAAGCAGCAAACGGTTGTTCCAATGCAAGATGTTCCAGAGGAACCTGTTTCAAGTGAAAATATGCAATCTAGCAGTTAGCACACTTTTAGTGATCTGACACTGGCCAAACTCCAAGAAGAGTTGGCACAGGCCCGAATAGAAAGGCAGAAATTGGAGGAAGACATTGTCCCAAGAAAGAGATATCAGGAATTGCAGCAAAAAATGAGAATTATTCATGAAGCAGAAGCTGAAGCTTATGACAAATGTCAGAAAGCAGAGAAAAAGGCTGATAAGGTAATGAACCAACTCAAACTAACCTACAATCAAATGGACACTCTCTGCTCCTTGTATACTGATGTCTTAGCCTGTAGATGCCCCGCCAAAAACTATGCTTTGTTTTTACTAGAAATATATTTACAACTAAAGATCAAGGCAGTTAGGGCAGGGAAATCCATAGAGCTAAAAACTATAGACGACTTTGTATCATGCTGCAAACTTTATGGGATCAAAGTACAGCACCTTTTGTGTGAATTTTACTTGCATAATCTAATACTTGAAAATGACTATGAATCAAACCCTAGCCCTTTTGTTGGAGACGTTCAATTTCAGGCATTCATTTCCTTTGATGTAAATCAATTAAAATGGCTTAAAGCCTATAACACCTTTCAAAGGTAGGAAAATGAATTGGATCTGTGGGTCAGGAGTGAACCTCAGAACCCACTTCAATTTTGGGCTAGGCAAAAAATATTAATGACTAAGGAAGGCGTTACCCAAGCCCTGGGGCCTGTCCACAAATCAATTATTTTGAATGGAACAGACTATTTCGTATCCATTAGAAACCAAGCTTATATAGCAGCCAAGGTCCAGTGGAGAACCTCCAATCAGAATGTGAAAAATAGGGAACCATTTAATTATAGAAACTTTGGGCTAGCTGCAGACCGCTTAATTCCCTATAGCCATCTCGTTTTAAAAGAAGGACCACATTGGTTAGGATGTAGGTTCCGCAGCCCTATTTCATGGTACCCTGCTTCAGACTACAAAGCTATTATGAACTTCCTGAAGGATAGACAGAACATGTTTTTGAGGAATTAGCTGCACTACGTGGTTTTAGGTCTGTCGATGACAAACCTTATCCGGTTTATTCTTTGACTACTCTCCATGTGAACTACAGTTTTCATGAGGACATGAAAAAGATTAAGCAGGGGGGTATGTTGGGCAGTGAAAAAGGTATGAAATTACTATGTATTTTCTCATTATTTTACCATAGACATACTCCTTTTTGCCTTGGAAAGGTAATTTATTGTAAGAATTATAATAGAATTGGAAAGGTTTATGTTTAGTACAAAAAGATGGCTAAAGGTTACTTTTTGTTGACAAAATAGGAATTCGACGAGGTGAACAGCTGTACCAAAGGCGGGGTTGAAACCAATGCAACTGATGCTCCATCAGCGTTGAACCATATCCAGCCAAAGGCAAGGAGATCTGAACGAATTACCAAGAAAAGGTAGGGGACAGATCGGCCTCAGTCAGAGTAAACAGGATGATAACTAAACAAAGAGGATTGAATCCCTCAGGATCCTTTGATCCTGAGGGATCTCTTTTCAAACTCATCTTATTCCTTGAATTTTCCGTCGAGACTTGATATAAAAAGAAATTTCCTTTAGTGACAGAAGGAGTCAGTGAGTTAGTCGAAAGGCTTTACATTTAAACATTTCCTCTGTAATATAATGTTTTATTGACTCTCGGCTTTGAGAGAACCTCCTCTGTAATGCTTTATGTTGGTTTAATATAAGACATGTGTTTCATTCATCTTCTAAAGCTCTGAATTAGCCCAGCAGTATTTCACTGGCGCTAAGGGCCCGGCTCTAGTGGAATCACTTCGTTGTTTGTATTTTTAATCCTTGCTTATTGTTGTGTGAAGTGTGTTTAATGTTTATTTCAATTATAGAATTGATTTTATCATTGTTAGATCAAATACAGAGTCATTGTTATTTCATCTTTTACAAGAAGCACATTTGTTGTTCGGTTATCGTGTTATTATTATAAAGCTTTGTTGTTCTGTATCTGATTCGAGTTGTCGTTCCATTAATTTATGATTTGTTATAGTTAATTGTTGCGTGGTAAGTGGCTGTCGACAGGATTGAAGCGTGGTAATCTAGTTGCTTGATTATCTTAGAATTGTAATTGTTGTTCATTGCATATTGTTGTTCCATTTCTGTTCACTGTTTATTCATAGCTTCCAATTAGCAAATAGATGAGTTATAGTTACATGTTGTTGTTCCTTTCCAGATTTTGTTCCTTTTAGTTATTTTCATTAGCGCGCAGATTGAGTTTTCTTTTATTTCGATTTCTTTAAAGATCGCCAACTGTAGAGGACACTGGTTATCGCTTCCAAGTCTCGGATTGGTTATCTTGCATCGATTTCTAAGGGAATGAGTTATTGCTACTGTATCCCTGATCGATGTTTTGCAAGATTGATGTAATTTAATTTTCAGAGCATTTCCTTTCATTAGATTTCTTTACAAGCATTTGTTACTTTTGCATTTAATATTTTGTACTACATCTTCACAGCATTGCTCTTAGATAATTGCAGCCTCAGACAGAGTACACTCTTGAAATAAAAAGTCGCTCCCGGATTGATGATTAATGTAGGCTAATTAGGTGTTCAAAAGATACCTTTTTATGACCCAACAAGGACATCTACAAGACTGCTTTATGGACCAAGTTTAGGCATTATGAGTTTCTTGTAGTTCCATTTGGTTTGACTAATACTCCATCTACTTTTATGTACTTGATGAATAGTTTGTTGTTTCCTTATTTGGAAAAGTTTTTTATTGTATTAATTGATGACATCTTGATATATTCTAAGAATGAGGAAGATCATGCCGAGAATTTAGCAACAGTGTTGAGATTGCTAAGAAAGAATCAATTATATGCCAAGCCTAACAAGTGCTGTTTATTTCAGATAGAGGTACATTACCTAGGACATGTTGTTTCCAAGGAAGGAAAAATAGTGGATCCGAAAAAGATAAAGGCTATCATGGAGTGGGAAGCTCCTAGAAATGTGGATGAAGTCAGATCATTCATGGGGTTAGTTGGTTACTATAGGAAGTTCATCGAGAACTTATCACGCATTTCCTATCCTATTACATCATTGCAGAGAAAAAGTAATAAGTTTGAATGGACGAAGGTATGTGTAGTCAGTAATGAACAGTTGAGAACATTTTTGACAAATTCTCTAGCGTTAAATATTGCAAATGTGGTTAAAGAGTTTGTAGTGTGTACAGATTCTTGCAAGAGAGGGCTTGGTGGAGTCCTTATGAAGGAAGGACAGGTGGTATGCTATGAGTCTAGGAAACTGAATGAGGTTGGGAAGAACTATGTGACTCATGATCTTGAGTTGGAAGTTATTATTCATGCCCTGAAGATGTGCAGGCATTATCTTCATGGCAGGAGGTTTGTATTAATGAGCGATCATAGTGGGTTGAGATATATGTTTGACCAACTGAATTTGAATAGGAAATATATATGGTTTGAAACCCTTAGTGAGTTCGACTTATATATTAGATACATTAAGGGAAAGGAGAATAGGGTTGTAGATGCTCTTAGCAAGACAGTGCAGTTGAACCATGTGGAAGCTATGGGTTCTTATGGGACAGATTTACAGGATCAGATCTTATATGGAGGACAATATGATGAAAACTATAAGGAGCTTATACAAAGGTTACAATAGGGTACAAGTGATCAGGATGTGGACTATCGTCTCACAACATATGGCTTGGTCAGATTCAGGGACAAGTTCTATGTGCCAGATGACAGTCAACTCAAGAAGCTTATCTTGAGAGAGTTTCATGTCAAGCCATATTTAGGTCACCCAGGATATTAGAAGACGTTGACAAAAAAAGTTCTACTATTGACCAGATCTTAAGAACGAAGTGGAAAAGTTTGTGGCTAGGTATTTAGATTGTCAATAGGTCAAAGCAGAGTGTAAGAATCCAAGTGGGTTGCTTCAACCTATTCTAATTTCATAATGGAAATGGGAAGTATTTTCCATGGAATTCAACACAGTTTTTCTAAGGACATTGAGGCAACATGATTCTATCATGGTTTTGGTCGACAAGTTGAGCAAGGTATCTCTCTTCATTCCAATGAAGACTATTTATTCAGCTAGTGAGGCAGCACAAGTATTTATCAGGGATATCATGAGATTTCATGGTGTTCCAAAGAATATTTTGTCTGACATTGATGCCAAGTACACTTCCAAGTTTTGGAAGGCGTTGCTCGTAGGTTTGGGGACTGAGTTGGCCTTTATGAAAACTTATCATTTGCAGACTGATAGACAGATAGACTGGGTCAACAAGATTCTAGAGGATATGCTGAGGATGTATGTCATGCATCAACAGAGGGGATGGGAGGATTACCTTCCATTGGTTGAGTTTTATTACAACAATGATTATCATGAGTCACTGAGGATGATTCTATTTGAGGGACTCTATGGGAAGAGTTGTAACACTCCCATCAGCTGTTGTGATCTAGTGAACAAGTTACTTATTGGATTAGACGTGTTGGAAAACATGGAACAGGAAATGCGGGTTATAAAGAAGAATCTAAAGGAAGCACAAGATGAGCATAAGTGTTATGCATACCATCACATGGAATTTAAAGAGTTTCAGGTTGGGGAGCATGTTTATTTGTGCATCAAGCCCAAGAAGAGCTCCTTGAGGATCTTATCATGTGCCAAGTTGGCACCACAGTTTTGTGGTCCTTTTGGGATCATTAAGAGGATTGGACCAGTGGCCTACATAATTGCACTGCCTCCAACAATGAAAGTCCATGATGTTTTTCATGTTTTATTGCTTAAAAGATATGTAAAAGATGTTGATCATGTTATTGATTGGTTTGTATTATAGGTGGAACAAGAAGGATAATTTTGATCGGAACCTTAGTGCATATTGTAGTGGAAACATCTCATGCTCCAAAACCGAGAAATCGAGCAAGTTAAAGTGCAGTGGAAGCACTTTGGGCCCAATGAAGCTACATGGGATATGGTTGATCAGATGTGAGCTATATATCCTTCATTGTTTTCCAGTGGAGGCAAATGAGTTTTGGTATTTTTACATATTTATGTATAGATTCTATTGTAAATACCACAATGATATGAGTTATAAATCTTCAATAAGTGCTTTGGTTGTTATGTTGTTATGTTGTCATGTTTTTCATGACGGTTTTGCTTTTGAGCAGGATGTTATTGTAAATACTGCAACGAGTTGGGTTATAAATTTCCATAGGCAGTATGTTTTTCTTTTCAGTGGTTTTGCTAGTTGTAGGAGCCATAAAACAGTGAGGACGATGTTTCCCTAAGGGGGAGGGGTATGTAACAGCCTCTGGTTAAAAGCTCATGTAATAAAAGTTAATAAAGGAAAAATAAGACCGCGGTCAAGGGACACTTATTCCAAGCTTAATGTTGGGAAAAATATCCTAGTGGGCATCACTTGTTGCGTTTATAGCTAAGGGGAAATTGACAAAGGAAATGGCAAAGGCTTTGAAAAGGAAAAAAGGTATTTTTGGCATTTATTTTATGAAAATAAAGGAAATTAAGATAAAATGGAGGTGAAATGTCACAGGTTACTTGTGAGGAGGAAATTGAAGTAAAATTAAGGAAAATGAAGAAATTAGAGGCATCAATAATAAAAATACCTCAGAGCATTAGTTGGTATCTTGTTTTCAGCTCAGTTTTGAAATTATTCTGAGAGAGGAGAAGAGAACCAAGAGAAGGGAATAAAGCAAGCAAGGGAAGGACAAGTAAAGCAAAGGAAGGACAAGGAAAGAATAGGAAAGCAACAATCAAGGAAGGAAAGGTTGGATCAAGTAGCTAGTTCAATGGGAAAACTTGCAGGTAACAAGTTGCATGTATGATTTTCCAGTTGGTTTTGGCATGCATGGTATATGCATGTGTATATTTGGTTTATTTTTTGTTGGTGGCATGGATTTTTCTAGGTTTTTACAATGCTTTTAGCCTTGCTCTTGCCATTTTTCGGATGACCATGGTGTGATGGGATTCTTTCTCGATTGAGCTTTGGATTGTCGAAATATTTTGGATCTAGGTGAGGTGGTCTTAGAAAAATACTAAGGGTTGGGGGTGGAGATTGTTTTCTCTAGGAAGCCTTCAATAGGTAGGTGAATATAGGAAAATTCCTTAAGGGATGGTGAATGAATTCTGAGGAATCCAAGTTCGGTTTGGTTTTGTGATCTCGACATCGGTTTAGGTGAGATCACGTTATGGTGAGGGTGGAGGTGGTTTAACCTTTATATTCCCTTCATTGTTTATGGATTGGTTTATCCCATGAGATCTGACATTCATGCTTGGAATATGGCACAGGGGTGATTATCTAAAAGAAATATTTGGTTCAACCCAATCTATGGTCAGGTAGTACGTGGAAGTATCAAACCTTATTGGCTTTTTCTTATGTTTAATAAGAGCTAAGTTTCTTAGTGATTTTTATGAGTAAATGCACTTGTTATTATGTGGATTTAATGGTTTTTATATCATTGTTATTTATCTAGTTATATTCTAGTTATAAGCATGGTTTTATGACATATCTTAGTCATGGTTCTCATCATGTTTTTACTTGTAACTGAATGAATAATGAATGTAAGACCTAATTTTTGTTATGACAGCTATTGTGAGAGGGCATTGGTCCTTCTTGTTAAACCTTAGATAAGTTTTCAAATCCTTGTGTTCATATTTGCATTCATGGCAAGTAGCTTGCATGTTTACCAAGTGTTTCACGGAATATCAGTCTCGGTTGGGGGAGGTCAGGTCAAGTCCTGGTTCAAGTTTTTGTTTATAAGCTTTGTTTATATGTCTTTATCATTTCTCGAAGTTTCACTAAGTTCTGGGCGTATTTGAGTCCTGGGGTTTATTAAAATTCTTATTGAATTTCACCTTAAAATTATAGGGGATGCTTGGGAAAATTTCCTAATTCAGAATCATTTCAAAGAGGGAAACGAAGAACAACCCAAAAGTAGCAAAGAAAAAAGGTGAAGGAAAAGAAAATTTGAAGATCCTATTGAAAGTGAACAACAACCATCTCAGGAACAGTCAGAATATGAGGTTCCCATTGAAAAAATTCTAGGAAAACTTAAGAAGCAAAGTGATAAGAAGAAGGAAGACAACAACAACAAAAAATGCATCTAAGAAAACAGAGGAGTCCAAAATAAGGAAGAAAATGTAAAAAATTCAAAACCTTCCTCCATCAGTAAGAAGAAGTACTAGGCTCATCTAAGTAGTAAAAGAACAATCTCCAAAAGATACAAAATTTGTTGACTTAGAAGAGGAACCTAGGGTTCCATCACCCACTGTTATTTCACCTACTCATAGTCCAGGTCGAAGGACCCCAGAAATTGATCTTGTACAGCAGCGAATTTATGACTACATTGAATCTCTCCATAGAAGAGATACAGGGAAGACATCAGTCTTAGATCAGAGGGAAGAAGCTCAGCCTCATATTCCACAAGAACCTCCAGTTGTGAACACCCTAAGACACGATACCTTTGAGTTGGAGATACTAAACAGGCATATAAAACAGGAGCATGAAGCCTTAAAGTTACAGAACAAGATTGAGAAAACTAAAATTGACAATATCCTTTTACATTTGGGCTTATGGTACAAGAAAAACAAAGAATTGAAGAAAAAGAATAAAAATCTTAAAAGGAGGTCATAAATTTGAAATACAAAATCTTGATGAGAAAACCAAGGATGGTTGTGGTTGTGGCAAGAAAGAAGGAAAAGAAGTTAAATTTGGATGTTTTAGCAGAAGTTTTAGGACAGATGCAGTAGCATTTGAAGGACCATAAATTTTGTGTTTTTGCATGAGGACAAGCAATGACCTCCTCGTAGGGGAATGTAAAGCTTCATGATTACCTCATTTTTTACACTTTCTTTCGCTCATTTTTCCTTCTTTTTCTCAATGTCACCATTAACTCAAACATGTGTTAAACTACAAGTTTTGACTTGGTAAGGTATTTTAATGACTTGTTTTTCATATCTTGAAATGTTCCTTATTATTAGATTAAAATTTGTATTTAGCTACAGAATTAATGCAATTCCATAGCTGGTCCACGTTTTTGTAGCCACCGCCATGGTTTAATGTGTTCTAAGGTGCCAACTGAGCAGCGAAGTATGCAGGCAGGTGGAGAATGATCATCTCATGGATTTCCTCCTATACATCTGACCCAAATCAAGCAGGAAATCGCCTAGATGCGCAGTCAAAGGCATGGTCAACCAATTGTTGGAAAAATTGAGCGAAGAGTCTAAAGCCATCACGCTTCACGATTTGCTATTCCAAGTAGCAAATTGTGAAGCAACGAAATTCTACTTTCTATTTAGTGTTTAAGATAGAATTTGTTAGTCCAAATAGGCGTAAAAGCCTCAAGACAATTAATGACAGGCTTTTATAAATATAGGGCCAGCGAATGTATTAGGAAGCGAATTATGACATGATTGTGAACTTATCAAAACTTTGTTTTATTCCTTGCTTGAATGAAGAAGTATTTCGGAGCTTTAATGCGCAGCTAGTGTTGGATTAGATTCAAAACCATATGTTGTGGAGGGCCCCTGCAACATAGAAGGTTTTATTTTTCTTTATGTTCTGCATTTAGATATTTTCCATATCTTCGTTGTTATCAATTGATACAGCCTTGAGTTTATGCTTTCACTGTGTTATTTCTAGAATTTCGTAGTGTTATTTAAAGTAGATGCATGATTTGTTTTTATCATTTAATGTAGTTTCATTTCATGCTTTTACTATATTGTTGTCATTTCCATAATTTCATCTTGTTAGAATAGATGTTTAAATGATTTGTTTTTATCAATTGATGTAGTTTCAATTTATACTTTCATTGTATTATAGTCATTTCCAAATTTTCATCTTGTTAAAATAGATGTTTAAATGATTAAATTGCAAAAGTAATCTTAGTTTTCTTTCCTTGCAACAGTGGTTTATGGTAGATTAGTTTTTCATGTGTGATTTTTTTTAAGAACATTGAAAGATTTCATTTCCAGTTTCAGTGAGTTCCTTTCAAGCAATGGTTATTTGATTATTTACTTTTTGGGACAAGGATGAGAATTCTTTCTAGTTTTATAGTGATTTATAGCCAGAACAATAAGTTTTTTATTCATTTCTTTGCTCAGTCTCATTTACATAACATTTCATTTCTAAAAACATAAAAATATCAGAGTTCTTTTTCTAGAGTTTGATTTTCTTATATTAGATTCCTAGAATTCTTAGATACTAATAGATAAATTACTTAGGACTTTTCTTCAAAGAGATTTGTTGTAGTTTTTGAAACAAACTTAAATTAGAATTTAGTTTAGTTGTAATTCAATTTCATTAAGGACATACAAAATAAAAACATCTTTAAAAAGAACCTTCACAAATACAATCATCACAATAAACTAAGTAAGAAAGGCTTCTAGCATATATAGTGCACTTGCACTTCACAAGATTACCAACTCCGGTCGATAAATTAGGATAGCAATTTAAAAACATTAAATTGACTAAACACTAATCCAATAACTTGGCTCCCAAGACAATAGGAATTCAACCTTCAATGTGATAACCAAATCTGGAAAGTATATGATCCTAGTTCCTCGACCTCCAAAGTAACACCATCTCGACTCCTCAAGAATTTAAGTGACTTGGCCTATTTAGACATAATAATCTTCAATTCTGGAAATTACTTAGCCTTTCAAGACCTCAGCTTCTTCAAAATCATTGTAACATCAATTTGTTCTTCTTCCAAACACAGAGATTTCATTCAGGTATGATTCAAAGACTCTGAATCAAATGTGCAATTCTTTCCATCTGAGGCTTCTCCATCTCTGTGGATGTTATACTGAGGCCTTTCAATGTTCTTGAGGGAATACTGAGGCCTTCTCAGCCTTCCTAAAATCGGCCCTGAGGCCTTTCGGTCTTCTGCAACCAGACTACTTGAGGTGAGATTGAGGCAATTCGGTCCCTTGTTACAAGCTTTGGCTTTTCGACAAAATTTAGACCGGTGATCTCAAATTTGATGACTGAGCTAGGTTTTTACAATCTTCTTCTAGACACTGGTAGATTCTTTAATGTAGGTTTATGTGAGTAAAATGATCAGAAAAATGCCTTCAAGATCCATCACATGAATGTATTAGTTCTCGACGTATTTAAAACCAACTAATGTGGTTCATCATCAAGACGATAAGATGGAGAAAATTTATTCAACAAGGGTATATAAAAAAAGAAAAAGTCAAAAGAAAATGACCGTTAGAAAAATTATTAAAATTAATCAATTAAATGTTGAGAAACAATAATAATTAATTAATATTTAAATATAACAGCTATATATATACACACACACACAACACCAAATAATAATGTAAAATAAAGACTAATATTCACTTTTATAAATATTAATTTTATTATTATTTTTATTTTTTAATGGCTAATTGATTCATTTTAATAATTTTTCTAAAGGATATTTTCTTTTGACTTCTTGTTCTTTATATACCCCTGTTAGATCATATTTTCTCCACCTTATTGTCCTGATGATGAACCACATTAGCTGGTTTGAAACGCATTGGAAACTAATATATTCATGTGATGGATCGTGAAGGAATTTTTCTAAACACGGATAGATCTTATATACTCTTCAAAAATATACTAGGATTTCTAGGGCTAGAAAAAACCCTAGAGGAACAAATTGATTTCTTCAAGGCTACTCTCATACCCTTGCTCTGATACCATGTTGATTTTTCATAAGTCTTCTAAACTGATAATTCCTCCTAATTATTTTAATCTTTTTCATTCATCATTAATAAATTACACAGAAGACATCAACATTAACATTTAGGATAGTAGGAAAAGAGATGGTCAAACAAGAGACACTAATATTTTACCCTGAGAGAACCCACATGGGAGAAAACCCCAGCAACCTTTTCCTTGGAGAAAATGTCCAATTAAACAAGATATACATCTAATATTTTCAATCAAAGACAAGATCAAACTGACCATAACCAAACCTAAATATGACTTGATCAAACAAAGATAAGTGACCCCAGAAATTTAGGTAAATTATGTCATAGAAAAATTTCAGCGTTCCTAAGAGATCTAGGTCCTCTTTAGGAGAACTCGGTCTACTACCCAATTTGGTTTTCTCATAAGAAATGTTCTCCTTATAGACTCGTTTTTCCTCAAAGAAAAATTCAACCTCAGAGGACAATAATTTTCCTAAAAAAAAAACTTTGTTCTACCCATAGACTGGGCCTACTTACAAAATGCTTCTTTTTCAAATGAGCTCGACCTTCCCTCTTTTCCTTTGTACGCATAAACAGAAGATCTTGTTTGATTCAAATTAATGTGTCAAGTGGAGGACGAAATAACTTTTATATAGTGATATAGTGAACCAAGTAGGTGTGACTATAGGGCAAGTTGACATGTACTCTTAGAGGCTTGACTTTACTACTTTATAGTCAAAAATTCAAATTTAGAAATTCAAAATTCCTTGTCTTTTGAAGCTGACATGAAGAACATGTCTTACATATATCTGAAGGGATAAAATATTTAATTACGAAGACCAACCATAGCTACAAAAATTAAACAATTTAAAGACTAAAATAGTGAATTAAAATGACTAAAACTCAAAAATAGTAAAGAGTGACTAATAAAATATTTGATTTGAGGTCATCAATATATCTAGAGTCAAGACAAAATGAAAATGAACAACGAACAATGAACATTAAAAATAAAATGAGCATCAAGGAGTCGATCTCATTCACTGGTCTTCTACATCCATCAGTTGCATGAAATCATCAGGACCATTAATGGGAATGTCGTTATCCATGTCAAAGTTACTTTAATGAGTAGCCAATGCACACCAACCAAACCATGCTATAGTGCATTTGGTCCATCCTCTTCATCTATCTATGCATGATCCTCTAGATCCACATCCCATCATGTAAATAGTGACTATGATATTGTGACGTCTTCCATGTGCAATACATCAACATTGTGCACTATAACTAGCCTCTCTACTCTCCTAGAGGCAAGTTTATTGATCTTTATCAATTGGATGATGTTATATGTGGAGAAATGCCTTTCTATTGTGGAAGAACTACCAATTTGAGACAATAAGCGAATAGCAAGCTCTTTGATCTCTAGAGCATCATCTCCATGCATGGTCCACCAACTAATGGGGTCATATTGGGCTAGGTCATTGTGTCTTCCCTTGCATTGGTATTGTTATAGAGACCATTGAAACTTGTAAATTGCATCCATTGTATCCCAAGTGTTCTCCCTTCTAAACTATACATCTTTGTAATGGCAACAAAAAATTTATTTTTAACCTCTCAATCCTCAATGGGAAGAATTCTACCAGGTCTTGCCACGTACCATTTTGGATTGGGTTCATATGTTGCCATGTGCAAAGTTGTGTTTATTCAATCCCACCTTTGTTGAATAACGGGTCAAATGTGGATCATATAGAACTTTACGAGACCTTTCTTATGAATGGGCTACCTTCACTTGACCCAACATGTTATCAAAAGTTTCATATATTTCTCTAATAATAGGAAAACTCGTGCCAATGTAGTAAATGACCTCAACTATAGGGAATAAGAGAAACACAAAATCAGCACAATCTATCCACAAATCACAATCCAATATATGAAGCCTAATTTTATTCCCCTTGTTTGTCTTGGATTCTATGCACCTACTCCAATCGATAACACAACCATGGCCTCCATCACTGACTACACCTCTAACATCATCTCCAATAACATAAAATAACTAGCATATAGGCTCAAGGAATTCCTTCGAATGAGACTTGTACATGGCTAAGGAAAATGTGGTGGTTGTAGAGAAACATCTACAAATTTTTTAGAACCAATGTCTTTCAATGCATTATTGAATGCATGCACACACCTATTTACATTGAATTAATAACATTTTTTATCTACACACAGTTGCTATATTTGTCACAACATGTACAATATTAATAGGTGCAACCTCCTCTATAGCATCTCAAAGAAGCTCAAATTGGAAAGTCGCATAAGTTGCATCTTTTCACTTTCCCAAAAAATCAATATCTCTAAGAAAGACAGGCCCTTTCAAAATGTAACTATCATGCAAATGAGTGAAACAATATTTGTTCACCCATCCATAACAATAGAGCATTATTGTCACACATATTTGTTTCATCTACTCTTTCTAAAAACTAATATAGGACACTTGTCTTTCTAAAACTGAATCTTCAACTTATGTTAACTTAGGGACTAATATGAGGATCTTGTTGTAGCAATTGCCTTGACTATCTCTTTATGAGGATCATCATATTTGTTTCCTCTACACTTTCTGCATCGTAATATTGGACAATTGTCTTTCTAAAATAACAATCCTCAACTTATGTTAATATGGGCACACATATAAGGATCCTATTGTTGCAATTGTCTTTACCATCTCCTTATAAGCAAGAGAGAAACTAACATGGAAAGGAATGACAATGGAAAAAAACAAAAAAAAAAACAAAATTGTCAGTAACATATTTTTCATCACAGTTCAACATTATACATCCCTACAATAGTCGATTGCACTACAAAAGAACAGCCACCCTTTGTTTGCCAGAAAAATTTCCCACTCCGAATAAGAGGCATATGGTCTATGGATGATTGTTTTTCTTTTCATTTTCTTTTGAAGTTTGTAGCAACTTCCACATTCTGATAAGTTTCACTCGTAATGTTTTTGCTAGAGAATATGCCTTAAGCATCTACTACCATTAGCATCTTTAAAAACTCAAACTTTTGAAACACAGTTAATTTTATATATACATTAACCCCTTTGCCACTTATGTCCAAAAAAGTGCATCTTTATTCAATTCTTGACCCAAAGATGGCCACAAATAATGAACGGCTAATGGCATGAACCTCCTCTTTATTTATGATTTTCTATTGGTTGGGGCACAAGCATTTAAATGACAAACAACTAAAGTGGTTTTTTGAACTAGGCATCCCCTTTGCATGATGGATTACTATTATCACGAGTTTCATTCAATGTTGAAGAAATTTTCCCAATCCCACTCCAAACAATGGTCCTTTGTTTGAGCATCATAATCACCATCAATCTCAATGACACGACTACTTTCATTATAATCACTCATAATATTAGTTTTTTATAGGTATATGCATATTGTGTAATCATTCATATGGTTGGTTTTCAAGTTTCATGTGCATATTTTTAAACTTTTAGCGACTTGCAACACGGATTTTTCATTATGTTTTTTTTAATTTTTCATGTCTTATTACATACCTAGATGCAGGGTTTTCATGCTTAACATTGCTCCACTCACGTGCTCAAATCATTCAATGGTTTAGATAGGCTAGCAGGACTGGGGATAACCTCGTCATAGTTGAGAAAGGAAAACACTCAACCCTAGCGCTAAGAGAACAATGCTAGTGGAAATGAGAAACTAATAAATCGGTGGCTATGAAAAACTAATTTACAGCTGAGAAAAATGATAAAATCATTGGGTGACTTCCATAAAATCCATCCCTCGACGTTGAGTGTTTCTCTCACTCAACAATTGTTGCTCACACAACTTCAAGGAAATCATAAAACCAACTTAGATCTGTCTCTAACTTTGGATCTACCAAGTGTCGAGATAGATCAAATCCCTTTTCACTCTAAAAGAAGTTTTTGTCTCTCTCGACACTAACAAAGTTGAGATGGATCTAGGATAGTTTAATTATTTATTTTACTTTATTTTATTTTATTTTTATGTAATTTGACAGTCTAAATATTTTAATTAATAATTATAGTTTTTATAATTTTATTTTTATTTGTGTAATTTACATAACATAATAGTACATACAAGACTACATCTCTTTCATTATGGGTTGGATAGCACCTCTTGACACAAATAAAACTCCTCAATAGATGATGGAATGTTGTGCTCATTCAACAACTAAGGATCAAACATCGCTCACGCAACTCACTCGACCTCAAAGACAATCAAATATTGCACTCAAAGACTATGCTATTGGAATGATGCGCAACTCACTTAGGCTCAAGGAAATTAAATCAAATGTTAAGCTAAGGTAAATAAAAACAGGTTGTGTAACTCTGGTAAGTGTATTTCCTGATTAAAAATTGACAGATTTCTAAGGTAATAATGCCCAGGATTTTTTGGGTAATAATTTCATTTATGTATTCAAAAATTTATTTAAAATTTAACAAACAAACAAACAAAACACAATCATCCCAAAAAATTATATTGAAAATTCCAATATTTGAAGAGAAAACCCTAAAAAAATATTACAGTTAGTTTATACCAAAATATATATAACCAAAAGCTTAAAAAGCAAATATCACCCATTGGAAAAACATTTCCCTTGCCTATTGTGAAATGTGAGAAAACATTCCCCTGGATGTTGGGTTTCTCTGTGAGTGTTGGACAGCTAATCCTCTTAGGGTTAGTGTGGGAGTTGAACAGTCAAGAGGAGTCCAAGAGACCACTTGGAATGTGAAACCAAGGGTCGTTCCAATGTATTATATATATGTATCATTGTGAATAATAAATGATATCTCATGCTTATCTTTCTTATTCTGCTTATTCCATTGTTGAGTTTAACTTGGTATCAGAGCAGGCAGGCGTTCTCCTGCCTTGCTCCTCCAATTTGAGCCATTGGTCTGCCTTGCTCCAATTTTAGCCATTGGTTTTGTGGCCACCCTAAGCGCACACACTACTCAAAACTCTGAAGTTCAACCTGCATTTCTGTCAATTTGTGCTCTGCTTTTCCATGGCCAAAGTCGGTCATTGTTTCAATTTTCTGCCAGACCCTATTTTATGTAAGTGGGTCAGACTTTGTGAGTAATGGCTCTACCCTTATTTGCAATCTCATTGACCTTCATAACGCTACTACTTTGAAGGCTTGGCTAATGAATGAATGAATCGGTTATTTTAAATTTTGTGGTTTCTTTTCTCTGTCGTACTCGTAGAAAACGTCTATATGCATCTATCCACCATGACATGATATCAGAGGTCCATTCTATGCGTTGCATTCCCATTTGGTGTACTAGCTTCCTCACACAAACTTTGCCCTTTGTATCTACACAACCCCAAAGATTTGTTGAATGATCTCAAATTGCCATCAAATTTGTTGAAATTGGTAGTCTTGTTTGACTATATCGATGGTGGAACGCACAGTATTACACCGCCATACTACCCAAATCCATTTTGTTATCAGCACTACAGGTTCGTAGGTTTGCGTTTGTTAAATTATGACAACAAAATGAAAATAAGTAATTATGGGCAAATTACTTATTGACCGTTAATTGGTTGTATAACGAAATGTAGTTGGAATAACGAAATAAACTAAGTTAAATAAGGTGGCCCGAGAGGCTTGTATGTATGGAGAATCATTTGATAAATAAAAGTTTCCAAGTATTTATACTTCAAGAGTTTTATCCTTCAATTTCTAATTCGATTATTTCTCCTATTCCTTTCTTGTTTACTGTTTTTCCCCTGCGAACAATTGCTGAAGAGGAGCTGCACCGTGAGAGAAGTCTGCCATCCGTTGCTGGAGAAAACGTTTGCTGGAAGAAAAAGAATCCGCCCAAGAAATTGTTTGCTGTGAGTAATCGTAAATCCTAAAATTTGAAGAAACAGAAACTTTTTTTTTTGGCAGACAATGTAGAAGAAACAGAATTTTTTTTTAAAGGATTCAGTGTGAGGGTAAGGGTTCGAACAGTTTTTTAAAACAGGGTTTGAACAGTTTTTTAAAACAGCGTTTTGTTTTTTATAAGGTTCTTTTGAATTTAAAAAGAGGCTCAGTTTCTTTTTCAGAGAAAGGGTTTTTTTGAAAAAAAAATATTTTAAAGGGTGCAGGGATTTCGTGAAAGAGAAATTGTCTATTTAAAATTAATAGGAGAAAGAAGAGACTTCTTGAAACCCTAGAAGAAGATTGGAAATTTTTGATTTGTAGAAGAAGGAAAATCTAAAACTCGGGAAAACAAAACCTAGCAGAAGAGGGAAATTTTTTTTTAAAACCCAAGTTGGGAAAGAAGGAAAAATCCTAGTTGGAAAGAGAAGGGAAAACTAGGAGGTGAAATGGCAAAAATGTCAAATGCAAAATTTGAGGTGGATAAGTTCACCGGAAAAAATAATTTTGCATTATGGAAGTTGAAGGTTAAAGATTTTCTAGTGCAACAGGGGTTGCACAAAGCACTAGGCAGGGTAAAGAAAAAACTAGCTAACATGAAAGATTCGCACTGGGAGGACATGGATGTCCGAGCCCTCAGTACAATTCAGTTATGTTTGGCAGACGAAGTACTCTTCAATATTGTTGGAGAGAGTACAACTGCAGGGTTGTGGAAGAAATTGGAAACACTCTATATGACAAAATCTTTGACAAACAGAGTTTATTTAAAAAGACAATTGTACAGCCTTCGGATGAAGGAGGGTACGAAAATTGCAGATCACTTAAATGTTTTTAATACGCTTATTTGTCAGTTGTCTGATATGGAAGTAAAAATGGAGGAAGAAGACAAGGCAATAACCTTGTTGTGTTCCCTGCCTGAGTCATGGGATCACTTCATGACCTCAGTCAGTTTGAGCACTGCCGATTCATTAAAACTTGAATCTGTTGTGGGTGCTCTCTTCTCTGAAGAGGTACGAAAACAATCTAGCATTGAGACTTCTGCACCTGAAGCGATGGTAGCTAGAGGTCGGTCAAAGGAAAGGGGGCAAAAGACAAGAGGTTCTTCCAGATCAAAGTCAAAGGGCGGCAAGAAGAGTAAAGCAAAATGTTGGTACTGCAACAAACCAGGATATCTCAAAAAGGATTGTTGGAAACGGAAGGAGTCAGAAAACAACAACAAGAAAGCAAATCAGGTAGAGTCAAGTATGGTTGATGAGGTTTTAATTGCTGAAGCTCTCCCTGTTTGTAATATCTCACAAGACGCTGACTATTGGCTATTAGACTCTGGTGCTTCCCATCATATGAGTCCGCACTGAAATTGGTTTTCATCATATGAAACTGTAAATGGTAATTTTGTATTCATGGGAAATAATGCATCTTGTCAGACTGTTGGGATGGGAAATGTGAAAGTTAAAATGTATGATGGTACAATTAAAACATTATCTGATGTTAGGCATGTACCTGATCTAAAAAAAAACTTGATTTCCTTGGGAGTTTTGGATTCGAATGGTTATAAGTTTACAGGTCAGAATGGAGTGCTAAAAGTCTCGAAAGGAGCCTTGGTTGTTATGAAGGTTGAAAAGGTCGGAAACCTGTACAGACTCAAAGGAAGCACTCAAGTTAGTGAAGCAGCGATCGTGTTAGATAAAGCAGAAGAAGGTTCTCGTCTATGGCATCAGCGGTTGGGTCACATGAGCGAGAAAGGTCTTCAAGTACTGATGGACCGCAAGTTGTTTCCTGACTTGAAATCCTTGAAGTTGGATTTTTGTAAATATTGTGTGTTTGGCAAACAATGTAAACAAAGGTTCAACACTGGAAATCATAATAGTAAACAAATTTTAGACTACATTCATTCTGATCTGTGGAGACCATCCCCTACTGTGTCCTATGGAGGTGCCTTATATTTTTTAACGTTTATTGATGATTTCTCCCAAAAAGTTTGGGCCTATATGTTGAAAAATAAATCTAATGTGTTTAATGTGTTTAAACAATTTAAAACAATGGTGGAAAAGAAAACAGGCAAATCAATTAAATGTTTAAGAACTGACAATGGCGGTGAATTTACCTCTTTAGAATTTGAACAATTTTGTAAGAATGAAGGGATAGTTAGACATAAAACTATTGTTTATACTCCTCAGCAAAATGGTGTTGCTGAACGAATGAATCGGACTCTTATGGAAAGAGCCAAAAGCATGATTAGTAATGCTAATCTGCAAAAGGAGTTGTGGGCAGAAGCAGTTTCCACTGCTTGTATTTAGTTAACAGATCACCTTCGGTTGCAATAAACTGTCAAATTCCTGAAGAAGTTTGGTCGGGTCAGTCTTGTGATTATTCGCATTTGAAGATTTTTGGTTGTGATGTCTATGTTCCTATTCCTAGAAATCAGCGTTAAAAGTTAGATCCAAAATCGAAATGTTGTGTCTTTGTTGGATATGATTATGCAGTGAAGGCATATAGGTTGTGGGATCCTTCTTCACGGAAGATAGTCATTAGTAGAGATGTGACATTTGATGAATCATCTCTTTTAAAATCAGATGTTGAAAAAGTTGAACAGAGGCAGGTATCGCCAAGTCAGCAGATTCAATTGGAGACTGTACCTTTTCCAGAAAGTCGAAAGGAAGGAGAGACTTCTGAAAAAGGTGTAGAAGCAAAGGAAACTGGAGAAATTCCAGATTCCAGTCAGCGACCAGTCACTCTAAGAAGGTATACAAGGGAAAGAAAAACACCCAAAAGGTATGAAGACTCTGCTTCATCTTTTGCATTGATTACTGAAGATGGGGAACCTTCTTGTTATCAGGAAGCAGTAGATGACGCAGATAGCAAGATATGGAAAAAGGCTATGGAAGAAAAGATGGATTCCTTAGCCAAGAACAATACCTGGGATCTTGTAGAACTTCCTGAAGGGATAAGTGTTGTTGGGTGCAAATGGGTCTTCAAGTTGAAAAGGAAAGTTGATGGCAATGCCGAAAGGTATAAGGCAACACTGGTTGCAAAAGGGTATTCTTAGGTTGAAGGTATTGACTTTCATGAGATCTTTTCACCAGTAGTTAAACTTATTTCTATTCGTACTGTGTTAGCACTAACTGCTTTACTTGACCTTGAGTTAAATAGTTAGATGTTAAAACAGTGTTTCTTCATGGTGATTTGGATCAACGAGAAGGTTTTGTACAAGGTCACAGCAAAAGATTAGTTTGCAAGCTCAGGAAATCATTGTATGGCCTGAGGCAGTCGCCCAGGCAATGGTACAAGAAGTTTGATTCCTTCATGGTGAGCCAAAATTTTATCAAAAGTGAGTATGATCATTGTGTATACTTCAAAAGTTTCAATGGCATATTCATTATCTTGGTGTTGTATGTTGATGATATGCTTATTGCAAGCAAAAGCATGGAAAAAATCAGCAAGTTAAAGGCTCAGCTCTCTAGGACGTTTGAAATGAAGGATCTTGGAGTGGCAAAACATATCTTAGGCATGGAGATACACAGAGACAGAAAGAATGGTAAGCTTTGGTTATCACAACAGAAGTATGTGGAGAAAGTACTTGAAAAGTTCGGTATGAACAAAGTGAAACATGTTAATGTTCCATTAGCTTCCCATTTTAAGCTTTCTTCGGATTTAAGTCCTAGAAATAATGAAGAAAATAAGTATATGTCTCGTGTACCATATGCAAATGCGGTAGGCAACTTAATGTATGCGATGGTATCTACAAGACCTGACATTTCACATGCAGTTGGAGTTGTCAGCGAGTTCATGGCAAATCTAGGGGAAGAACATTGGCGAGCAGTGAAATGGGTGCTTCGGTATTTGAGAGGCGCAAGTGACCATTGCATCAGTGTTGATGGTCGTGAAGGTACAGTCTGCGGTTATGTGGATGTTGATTATACAGGTGATTTGGACAAAAGGAGGTCTACTACAGGTTATGTTTTTACTCTTTGAAGGTGGAGTAATCAGTTGGATGTCAAAGCTTCAAAAGACAATTGCTTTGTCCACCACTGAAGTAGAGTATATAACTGCTTCAGATTCCTGTAAAGAGGCAATCTGGTTAAAAGGTCTACTTCATGAGATTGGAAGGACGGAGGAGAAAGTGAATGTGTTTTGTGACAGTGAGAGCGCTATTCATTTGGCTACAAATCCAGCGTATCACAGCAAGACCAAGCACATCGATGTAAGGTATCACTTTGTGAGACATGTAATCGAAGGCGGCAAAGTAGTCCTCAAGAAGGTCCGCACACAGGAGAATCATGTAGATATATTCACAAAGCCAATTACAATAGAGAAGTTGAGATGGTGTCTTGCTTCTCTTGGCTTGCAGAAAAGATGATGAATGGGCATGGGCATGGGCAAGGGATTAGGAAAATTGTTGTCAAGGTGGAGTCTGTTAAATTATGACAACAAAATGAAAATAAGTAATTCTAGGCAAATTACTTATTGATCGTTAATTGGTTGTATAACGAAATGTAGTTGGAATAACGAAATAAACTAAGTTAAATAAGGTGGCCCAAAAGGCTTGTATGTACGGAGAATCATTTGATAAATAAAAGTTTCCAAGTATTTATCCTTCAAGAGTTTTATCCTTCAGTTTCTAATTCGGTTATTTCTCCTATTCCTTTCTTGTTTACTGTTTTTCCCCTCACAATGTGTTGCGGATTAAAGTCCCCATTTTATCACACCACTCCACCGGACCTGACTCCTCCCTGCTCAATAGACAATAATACCATCGTTTACATGTGGCATGTGCTTTATACTCACCATAAATTTTTGGGATACAACTTGGTCTGTGGTGCGTGGAATGAACTCCGTGTAATACCACTGCCTCGTTAATACAACCATTCATACCACGCAACACGCAACACCTACTCTGACCCTTCCCCTCCACCGTGGCTCATCCCTTCCCCGACCGCGCAATCCTCCATACGCACTCCTCCCTCGACCTCCACCGCACCTCCTTGTCATACCGTTGTCATGGCTCTAGTGCCACCCCCCATGCTCCCTCCCGGTTCAACAAATCCCTCCACGACGCTTCTCTCCCTCGAAGACACAGCCCTCCAGCGCATCGATCATGCATCTCTGCCTCCTCCCTTTGGTGCCAGCCTCCTCACAGTCACCGACAAGTTGCTAACCCTCTGCGTTATTCTCCTCCATACACATTGCCCACATTCCAACTTGTATAGTCAACTCCCTCCAACTTGTGCAACGACAAAGCAATGACATTGTACGTGTAGCAATAAAGAGCGAAATAAGATGATTGTAGACTCTCTTTGGAACCGAATTCCACAGACCTACAGCAACAATAAGAGAGTGAACCTATTCTGGAGCAGTGGCATTCTGAGAACTCCTTTTGAATGGTGCGGTGAATGTGTGGCAAGGGAGTCAGAACTGTCCATGCAAATTTGAGGTATAGTGTCCAGCGAATTATGTGCTAGAGGAAGCTACATCTCTCAAGTTTTGTATCGATATTTTTTTAGATTTCAAAATCTTTTGCATAATATATTTTTTTCAAACAAAAAAAACTCTAGAATATATTATGTTCCAGTTCAATAAGATTGTTCAACATACAGTTTAGTATAATGGCAAGCATGCCCCCCCATGAATGTTGCTGATACAATTTGCATTGACTAAGAAGAGGATGGATACGGTACTAGATGAGATTATAAAGATTGTCTTTTCTAGATTTTCATTATTCATTACTATTAATATATGCCAGAGCATTATATAAGGCATTTATTTCCACTACAATCAAGAGTGGCCAAGGTGCAGAGAGGGAATCGTATGGTTTCATTCGTTGACAAGTTAAGGTATTTGCTACAATTTTTTATCTTGCAAAGGAGCCAGATACGTATAATCCATGGTCTGAGTGGAAGTCATCATACACATTGTTGTTGTTCCTCCTACGTTTTGGTTCCACTACAATCAAGAGTGGCCAAGGTGCATAGAGGGAATAGTATGGTTTCATTCGTTGACTTGTCAAGGTATTTGCTACAATTTTATATCTTGCAAAGGAGCCACATACGTATAATCCAGGGTCTGAGTGGAAGTCATCATACACGTTGTTGTTGTTCCTCCTACGTTTTGGCTTTTGCCTTAAACAACAAGCTCCACTTAACAATTGGGTCAAATGTATAATGAGCTAGAATAACCTTCAATAGGCCAAAATTTGTCTCTCCCACATTCACCTATATATTGGATATTATCTATTGCAATTTGTACATAGAGGTCCACCAATGAAGGGGGTCTTGCCATGATTCTTGTGAGTGTTACTTGGATGATTTCAATTGTGTTGTCTCTTCTCTACAGGTTCATAGTTGTGATAAAATGGCCAAAATTGGTCAAGTCTTAAAGTTCTTAAAAACTTTGATACATTTCTCTAATCATGATAGAGCAAGAATCAATAAAGTTTCTCTTGTTGACATTAGAACCTATTTACAAAATGGACAAGAGAAGATTGATTTGTTTTTGTTTGAACTCCACTGCAAAAAGTAATTTAAAAAAACAAAAAAAAATTTACAAAAGCGGAGTCATTATCTAATCCTGTTTTTGTTCAAAACATTGAGACAAACTCTCATCGGCACCAAAAATATAAAATTGAAGTTGATTTAGATCCAATGCCCAATGAAGCAACAAAGTTACATACAGATGCAAAAATAGAGTCTACACTTCCCAAGCCCATCATCAGACCTTGGGAAGAGCTTGTCAACAACAAACACAAAACTAGTCTTGGATATGGCAAGGATGTGTACTTTCATATTCCAAATTATTCCAGCGCATTCAATTTCAGAGTGTTGCATTTATTCATGATAGCACATCTTCAAATGGTTCCAGATCCCGCTCCTCTTCCACAGCAACCACAACAGAATGTTAAATGCCAACACTATGATTGAGTTGCCCATATGAAAGATCATTGTTTTGATCTTCATCCATGTGAGCACTGTCATAAAACCACTCGTTCTTCAAACAGATGCTTCAAAAACAAACCTCCAACAAGAACAAAGATTCATCTTGGATGGATCGCTTCTTAGCAATGGGCATCAAGAGCCAAAAATATGTTTCAGTGGTATGTCAAGGTTTCTTCTAGAATATTAAAAAGTCTTGCAATTGAGTTTTCACCATCACCTCACCTTGTATCTAACAGAGGTGCAAATGATGGTCATCTACAAGCTTCAAAGCCACATCAAGCGAGCCTAATCCACAACCTGTCATTCCAAATTCAGAGTTGTAGCCAAAAACACAAATACCCATGAGCATGTCTTCGGTTGATTGTCAACATTAAACCATATATGGGAGGTTGAGATTCCTCCTCTTCAAAAAATTGGGGACACTTCCTCACTTCCTCCAGCTTCTTGTCAGTTTTGGATGAGTTTCAAGAAATGCATCAAGTATTTTAGAGATGGTGGTCATCCTTAAATCATCGCAAGTTGCAGACCTCCTTTTTCCAAGTTGAAGGTGTCCCTCTTCAAAACATTAGGAGCACTTCCTCTAGCAAAAAACCCAACCTTCTTGCCAAATTTGGAAGAGATATGGGGACTGCACTAAGCATTCCAGAGTTGGTGGTCATCCTTAAATCACCTCCTTGTGCCAACATTTTTGAGAGCTCATTGAACCTAGTGCTGCCATGCATTTTTGCACATTTGTACTACAGCTCTCTTCTCGAACTCATATATACCCCTTCAGATTAAGAGGGAAATGTTGGACACCTAATCCTCCTAAGGTTAGTGTGTTCTCCTAGGGTTAGTGTGCAAGATGAACAGTGAAGAGAAGTCCAAGAGACCACTTGGAATGTGAAACCAAGGGGTACTCCAATATATATATATATATATATATATATATATATATATATATATATATATCATTGTGAATAAGAAATGATATCTCACGCTTATCTTTCCTATTTTGCCTGTTCCATTGCTGAGTTTAATGGTGAGCATGAGAAATGCGAGTGAAAAAAAAAAAAAAACAATTAAATTAAAGTGATGCAACAATCAAAATGTGGATTCACTTCTTAAGATAAATATATACTTAAAAAGACATGTCAAAAGGATTTAAGAAATATAACTATTTACTTATAAAAACATGTGAAAAAAACTTGAAAAGTAATGCAGCAAAAACTTGAAAGTGATGCAATAATCAAAGAGCATTCAATTAAAGCCAAAGAGCATTAAGGTTCCAAATTGTTCTTCATGTGTGCAACAACTATTATAGATTTCAGTATCTATATATAGTGCAATAAATTTCCAAAAACAACTATTTACTTTTTAAAAAAAAACACAAAAAATATCTATATATAATGCAATAAATTTCCAAAAACAACTATTTACTTTAAATAAAACAAAAAAACAAAAAAAAAAACAAAAACAAACTTAAAATGAGTGCACCAGCACAATAAATTTCCAAGCTATTAAAAGTATGTGTGTTATGACAATGATTATAAATTTCCAAGTTATTAAAAGTCTGTCAAGTGTGTTACAACAATGATTATAAATTTCAACATCCATCTATAAACCAAATATGTGTAAAAGCACTTCAGTTCTCATTTGACTCAATTACGCCAAAGTGTAATAAATTTCGAGTTCTATTCAATTAAGCCAAAGCGCAATAAAATTTCCAGTTCTCAACATGTGCAGCAACAACTATTATAGATTCAAGTACATTTCGGCCGGAAGCATTCAATTAAACAAAAGTGCAATATATGAGTTCTATTCAATTAAGCCAAAGCGCAATAAAATTTCAGTTCTCTAGCATATTGCAACGCTTCTTCTTGGGTCCAAGTACATTTCAATAAAGGCATTCAATTAAACAAAAGTGCAATATATTTCCAAATTGTTCTTAACATGTGCAAGAACAACTGTTATAGATTCCAGTACATTTCAGTATATGTAGTGCAATACATTTCCAAAAGCAATTATTTACTTTAAAAAAATAAGCGCACATAAAAGAACTTATAAAAAATTGAGTAAATTTCCAAGTTCAAAAATATATTTTTTAAATTGCTGAAATTCCCAATTCCCAATAATGCAATATAGAACAAATTTCTAAAATAAAATTATAAAAGATTGTGACAATGATTCAATTAACACCAAAAACCAAAAATGGTATCCAATCCATGACTAGCATTGGTATCAAGCTGAATGAAAATACCATCATGCATGACAACAAGGATTTGTCCTAAAACCAACTTATTAATCGAAGAAAAAAAAAGGAGTATAATTTTTATTTCTATTATAAATATAAAATAAAAACGAATTAACTTTTTAACTTTTTTATTTTAGATGATGTTTGAAATGCGTGATTTTTACCTACCCCAAATAACCTAACCTAAAAGGATCAATTCCCACAGATGACATGTTGCGCATATGGATAATATTATAATAAATTCAAACCCTGAAAAATATCTTACCCTAGCATTAAGTGATGATGTGCTGGGTTTCCTGGAGAGTAAAACAATGTTAACTTTCCCTTAAATAAATATATCACCTCTCAAATTTGCCATCTAGAATGGAAATATTATGCCTGTTTATCAACTACACTTGAAATATTATGCCGAGGGCACTCTATCAAGGGGGCAGAGCTTCAAGGTTTAATGAAAATTTAAACAATTTACAAGAATAATAGAGGGCAGAGCTTCAAGGTTTAATGAAATTTAAACAATTTACAAGAATAATAGATGGCAGAGCTTCAAGGTTTAATGAAATTTAAACAATTTACAAGAATAATAGGTCTAAAATTGGTGATTGAGGTGAGGAGTCAAAGGGACTTCCACACTACAAATTACTGTTCTGGCCCAACTTTTCCTTTCGAAAAATTAAGTCATGGTTTCTCTGGAATCAGAAAGTACATCTATCATATGATTTTTTTTTTAAAACAGTTTGTAAACATTTAATCATTCGAAAAGGCATGGTTAAAAAATGCTAGGAATTGAACTTTTTCTGACCTCTAAAAACAATAGTAAGAGAAACAAACAAACAATTTTGGTTTGAAATCCAACATGAATCATTTTGATTTGAATGCATCATAAATCATATTAATTCTAATATAATTAGACAAAAAATATCAAATTTTAACATTACACAATCCAATATCAGTAAGGCTTATTCAAGGCTGCTGGATCCATGTTGCACTGAAAACAGAAAATATAATCAAAAGACATTTGTCTTTTGCAATTTTGAGAATATTGTCTGGCTAGTGATGGCAAATCAGAATCAAATTCAAAGGCATTGCCAACAAGCTGCGCAAAAAGGAGCTTGTATAATCCCGGCCTCCATTTTAGAATCATTCAGAGCTTAATTTCAGATTCTCTTGTGGTGTCTCCTTCTGAATAGTTCTTTAAATCGTTTTGAAACTCTCCAAACAGCTAGGCCGTTAATCACCATCTTGTGACTATTTATTGGCTAAACTTCACCAGAACTGTTGGCCTCAGATTCATATGAAATCTAAGCAAAACTGACTCAATTTAATTAACCTCGCTATTATAATATTAACTCAAGAATTACACGATTAAATTGAAAAATATTAATTCCAAGTCTTTAATTGTCAAGCATGCAAAACTTTTTCCCCATGGAGAGTGCTTACCAAACAATTCTTTAAATTCAAAAATCATTTTGCAACTTACTAATTGCAGAGCATGTAAAACTGTTTCCCTGTAAGTTATGATCTCAAATTATAATTATCTCAAACGGAGTAGATCCTAGCAAAATCACATGAACTATGACATGCTCATAATCTAACAGTAATAATTAAAATAACTCGTATACTGACTCAATTTAATTAACCTCACCATCTTATAATAGGAACTCAAGAATTACACGATTAAATTGATAAACATTGTTTTGCCATAAGTCTTTAATTGTCAGGCATGGAAAACTTTTTCCCTACGGAGAGTGCAATTACAAAACAATTCTTTAAACTCAAAAAATATTTTCCCAACTTTCTAGTTGCATGTAAAACTGTTTCCCTGTAGAGTGGCAATGATTTCAAATTATAAATATCTCAAACGGAGCAGATCCTAGCAAAATCACTTGAACTATGACATGCTCATAATCTAACATGTAATAATTAAAATAACTCGTTTATGCAATAAAAATTCATATGTTCCCAGTTTTCTATTGGGATAAGCATTGTATAACAATGCCTACAACACATCTCATTTGTAACTCGCATCAACATGACAAAACTGAGAATTCTACTCATCCTCTTGGCTACGCAATTTCGCTAACTTGTTGGTCACCAAGATGTCAAGTTGTGCAGCTCGCTCTACAATAGATTTCCTCTTCAATGTTGAAACGTTGTGTGCAACTTCAGCACAGAATGTCCTAACACAAACAAAATTATATTAGCACAACTACTGTAACATACTAGGGTGCCAAATTAAGATTATTTCACACTATCATATGGAAACAAGTTGGTGTAGTTGGAACTACAATTATGAAGAATCTCCAAATGAAAAATGGTCAGGGTTTACTTTTATACCTGTTGTGCATCATAAGAAGGTCCAGATCTTTAACATTATGCACAACAAACTTCTTAAAGCCATTTGGCAAATAGTGCCTGGTCTTCTTGTTAGACCCATAACCAATATTGGGCATAAGGGCACAGCCCTTGAACTTTCTCCTTACACGCGAATCAATACCCTTTGGTCTACGCCAGTTCTCCTGTTGAGGGATGGACCATAAAAACAATATTAATAGTCTCTCACTAAACCATCTACTTGCAGCTTCTTTATAGTAAACTACATTTCTTGGTATCTAAGAAAAATAACAATGTTTTTCACTGTTAACATTTTAGTGAGTATTAACAGAGTGCTTATAAACCCTAATCAAATAAGAAAATATTAATAACAAACGCAGAAAAGCCAAGAGGATGAAGAGACAACATGAGAGTAGCTCAAACAGGCATTGTTGGGTCAAGAAAGATGCAATTTACAGTAAAGGGTCTTAGAGATCACGCTCGTCAATTTTTTTGAAAAATGATTTTTTCCAAATCTCATGAAGTGGAAAATTTAATCTGCACTGCAGAATTTTTCATAAAATTCACTTAAAAAGTGCTACAGATCTGTTTTTTGGTAAAAAAAAACTTGAACAATATAAAAACAAATGGTAAAACAAAGAGGGGGTTAAAATTTTGAAAAATATAATAGAATATTCATATTTTTTAGCATTTCTTTGATGTGAAACATATTTTGGGTCAAATTTAGTTTATTTGTATTTGTTTAATTTTTGTTATAAATTAAATTATTAACAAAAAAACAAACAAACAAACAAACTCAATTCTCTATGCCAAAAACTAACAGGAAATTTTATTTTTCCTGTAGCCAACAAATTTTCAATTACAATGTTATTGAATTCAAACACAAACATGAACAAGGTGACTTGGGATCAATACTTACGAGCCCTTACAATTCAATTGATATAAAACACGAGAACCCCTAGCAAGATTTTGTCAAGAAACATGTTCCTTGAAATTTTAAATAATTTTAAATATGTGCACACTTTCAGAAAAAAAAATGATAATGTATTCACAATTTTTCAGTCTCGTGCCGATTTGATGTTAAAATGCATTTCTATAATTCTATTTTTATTTTGAAATATGAATTTTTTAATTCACCTAATTCTCTATTTAACAGCAGGTTATCATTTTTTTCTCAACATTTTGTTTGAAAATATGACATTTTTTAGAGAAAGACACTTCAATCTCTATGCCAAACTTAACAGCAATTTTTATCATGCTTTTACACTGGCAGACAGCTTTTTGAAATTCAAATTTCTTAAATTCCAACACAAACATGAACAGGGTATTAATACTTTCAAGCCTTTGTAACACACAACACCTCTAACAAGAATTCCTCAAGCAACATGAAACTTCAAATTTAACTTATTTCAAATGACACAAGAACCTGTTCTCCCTTCAAGCAACCCCCACCACCTAGTTAACCCTGGAATTACTAAGAGGCTTTGGTGAAATCCTTGAAATGATTGTGGAGAGGTTTTCAAAAAGTGCAAAATATGTTTTTCTGCTATAATGCATGTCTGGGTTCTCAGGATTCACATTCCTTCACGAATTCCTATCGTGGTTTAATCCTTGAGCCTATGTATTGATTATGTATTGATTCTGTGCACGATGAATGACTGCAAAGGGGTTTGAACAGCAGTAGTAGCAGGGCTTCCATCTTGCCAGGGATGGGTGAGATTACAATGCTGCAGATTTTGGTAAATTATTTTTGCACCTAGGTATATCTATATCACCAGAAAGAGATGATCTCGAAGAGAGTGGGGATGTAACCCTATTACACAGTTATCTTCAAGAACAAGCACCACTTCGAAGGCATCTTCATTGCTAAGTTTCAAGTGAATCCCAAATGAGATAAACACACTCACCATTCCAAATAAACTGATTGTTAGTTGTTATTTCCAAGATGGATATCTTGCACTTGGAATGTAGTTTCATCCACTGATACAGTCTGCACTTTTCAGTTCTTGCAACATGATGAAACTTCATTACTTGACAATATGGTTTTTGGACAGAGAGATATGATTGATAGAACATCTGTAGTTTTCACATCTGTCCAAAGTGTGAGTCTATGGCATGACAGTGCTATACTTGCCATTGCACATATTGGCATTCCGGCAATCTCATCTGTACAAGCTAGTGCAGCAAGAGTATACACTGTTCAAGTAACCAGTAAGCTCATGATTAGAAATTTAACATTAGAGCTTGTTGGAATGAAAGAATTTGATGGGCAGGAAGGCACCAGGGTTGTTAAAAGGGAAACAATACCCTCTTTATCTGAATTTGATCAAGGAGAAACATTTTACTCAAATGTTGACTGCAGTGTTGAAAATAACGTTCTCGGAAAAATATCGGCTAGGGTCCTGAAAACATCTTTTCGGCAATATTGGCAAAATATCGGCAAACATAAAAACCATTTTTTTCTTCGCCGAGATTTTCAAAATATTGAAATATTTAGCCGAGATTTTCAAAATACCGCGATATTTAACCAAGATTTTCAAAATATCTCAATATTTTCAAAGCCAAAAATATCATGATATTTACCTGCTAAAATAAGTTTGTCTGAAAATCACATGCTATTCATGATATTTCATGAACGAAATTATTGCCAATATTATCAACACTGGTTGACTGTACTGTTCGGAATGGAATAGTGCAGACTTTTTCTACCAGCTCAGATACTGAAGCAAATGATGAAGGCTTAGCCTTCTGGTTTATATGAAATAATTCAGTATTTGGAAAAGATAGTGCACTGGATTTATCACAATATTCAAAGACCAATCCAGTCATAAGTTTCAATTCTTCTTTAGTGTTACCTGATCATGGTAATTTTGTCCATCCTACAAATTGTGCCTGCAGAAATAAAAGAAATATCCAGACAACATGGCATTTGCATAGCTGTCACCTATGCTTGAGCACAATTTGATGAGCGCAGGGCATGATGCTTATGTCCTTGGGTTGTCAAACTGTACAGCAGTAGCAGTATTAGAATGTTTCCAGTAACAACCGGAAGTCATTAGCTTCGCTGGGAAGCTATGTCCCCAAGTATGAGCCGAATGTTGTTGCTTCCAGAAAATCTTCACCACCTATTGGATAATACAACAATGTTGTTTGATAAAATGACCCGGAAAAGGCAAATTCCCAGAGATTTTTAATTACAACACCATGGTTCAGGGTCTTAGCAGTGTTGGAAGATACATGGAGGCTTGTTGCATGCTTGATATCATGGAATCCAGAGCTTGCATTACCATATCTTGGTTAAAAAAACATAGGCAAGCCAGAAAATTCACCTTGTGAATGAGATAGTGGGGCAACTCACCAGGCGGCCACATCTATCATTTTGGTAGATATACGAGGAAAGCAGTTGAAGAAAAATAATGTGATGGGCAGTGAGTTCAACTAGTACAGATGATAATAAACCAGAAGAGCAGGGAATTATCTAGCTGGTGTTATTATTCAAAAGAAAAAAGTGTAATTAAACAGAGAACGAGGGCATTCGAAGAATTGAACCCCTGGGAATTCACTTCCCATATTCTGTAATTGTCTTCTAGAATGATTGAATATTTTGATATGCAAAATTTTGTCTCCACTATTTTCTTTCTCTGCATATTAATCATTTCATGTGATGTTATGAACCACTTGTGTATTTAGTTAAATTATTTTGAAATTTGCATATATACAGTGGAATGATGAGTTTCACCCAGCTGTGTAAACTATTTAGGGATGAGAGCAATGACTATATCATGTCCCCAGATGTCCATTGTAATCGAGAAATTCAAGCAGTTTTGTGTCAGATCATGTTATATTTGCAGCTTTGACCTAATGCAGAGCTTCCAATCCATCGATTCCCTTAGTATTGCCTGCCAGATTGTGTGTAAGGTTTTCCCCTTATATCAGGATTCACTTACACAGCGTTAATATGAAAGTTTATATAGGAATCTGTACTGAGCGAAATGCTATATCAGAATTATTTCAAAATCATTCATAACCCTGTTTGTTATGCATTAGACTCCAGCAACAGTTAGCAAGCACTAATTGCAAAAGGTTCAGCTAATTTATCATTCTTTGTTTTTGTTTACAAATTTTGGAGCTTCGTGGCATACCCCAATTTTGGAGCTTGAGTTGGTGAATGACAATCAAACCAAATAGGGATCGCCCCCTCCTGAAGATCATAAAGTGAGAGAGGTAATGGCTGAGGTTACTATCTGCGATGCTTCTGCATGTTCCCAGGGTTGCCCTCTAGTGGTACCCTCAAGCAATATTTCAAAATTGGTATCTAAGAATTGGATGACAACATGATACGAACAGGGTTCATATATGCAGCAGAATATTCAGAATATCTGGAATTTGTAACTATCCATTATAGTACAAGTAATACATTCATATAAAACTATTGAATGCACAAGAGATATGAAATGTGAGATATATGGTTACAACTGAGGACCCACTTATATACCTAGGCAGGTGCCCCTTCATGAACAACCATGTCCCTAGAGGCATGCCTCTTCAGTATACTAATCATTATTAACTATTAATTATTTGTTATTTATATTCATAACATTGTCTACCCCTTCAAAAAAGCTGTCCTCAAAGCTTATTGCTGATAAAGTGTGTCATTTGTTTCTTTGTCTTGTAATCTATTCATATATTTCGGAGTCCTTCGAGTTGTCATTTTCAATGATACAAGATGATAGGATCCTCCCAGTGATAAACAAAATTGTCAAATTGAGAATGGATATAACCATCCTAAATCAATCATTTGTGTAATCTTGTGGTACTGGATACTTCGAATGAATTTTTACCACAAAACTCAACTGTGTTGACAATACTAGTCTTCAGAACATAAGTTTGTTGTTTCTGTTTTGAGTGATACAGATAAGCGGACTGATTGAGATCTCTGATCTTGTGATTCGAATGTCGACAAGGAGCTCTTGTGAATGGAATTTCCCTTATCATGCGTGTGGCAATTTCCTAATTTACTTCAGGTACTAACACAGTTGAGTTTGTTACATAAACTTCCCTTGGAATTTTCATTGTCTAAACTGTAACATCTGAATATATTTTTACTTCACCTGGTTTGTCTTCTTCTTGAGTTCTAATATTGACAGGATCAGTGTCCGTTCTTATATTGACAGGATCAGCATTTGTTCCTTATTCTTCAACTTGGACCGTTATGTCTAAAGACTTCGATACTTCCTTCGTGAGAGGCCCTTCTAATTTGCTTTTCAATGATTTGTAATCATTTTTAAGTTTCTAATTTGATCAAGTAATTTTTCATTGTGATCCTTGAGGCAAAAAAACTTCTTCGTTTTTGTCTATGATAACCTTGTCAACTTCTTTCTACATATTTTGAATTGACTTTTGGCTTTCTTGAATGATTACTTTTGAGCTATGAAACCGGATTCGTTCCCCAGCCCCGTCGTGTCCCGAATCCATCAAAACGGACACGATTCGGTGGGACACATGTCATCCGATCGTGTCCCATCAAGACCCTATCATGTCCTGATCGTGTCCTGATTCTGGGACACCTGTATGGATTTTATGAGTGCCATGCAGCCCATAAAGGGTCGTTTTGGCCATTTCAACTTCACATTTAACTCTCTTGATGTGGGTTTGTTGTGGGTGTGTGGGAGCAAAAAGCAAAGGGTTTAGGAGCATTTTGGAGGCAATTTAAGCAACGGGTAAGTGTGTTTCGTCTCTATTTTTTTGCATTTTTATTACAGCAGTTTGCATGTGCATTTTTTTTTACAAATTTGTGCATTATTTCTTTATTTTTTTACAGCGTTCATGGCTCAATCAAATGGAAGGGGCAAAGGAAGGGGAAGAATGTCCCAATTGGAAATGCCCTCCTGTTCCAATTTCATCAGGGTTTGCAAGTGTTCCCTCTATTAGAAGTGGGACCGCAACAGCAGCTTCAAATGTTGAGGGAAGACAACAACCTCGAAATAACAAATATCCCTTGTGGATATATGTCACAAAAGAGCAAGGGCCAGGCAGCACAGGAGAGCAATGGTGGCCATGATGATGATTTTGATGATAACGATTGATGACTCGTGAGCTACTTACTGTCTTGAGCCTTGTGATTGTTTTGGATTTGCTATTCACATTTCTACTACCATTGTCACACATTTTGATTTTGATGGCTTAATGAGAAAATTGCAGTATCTTGTCTTTCTCCTATTGGGTCATTGATGAATATGTCACAATTGTATTTGTATGCATAATGTTACTTTGCAAAACCTACATCTAGATGAAGATCTATATTTGAATCAATGAATTAGTAGCAAGAATGAGAATGTGTAAGAAATATATATATATATATATATATATATATATATATATATATAATTTTAAAAATAATATATAATGTGTCCTATTTTGGGGGGGGGTCACCATGTACGTATCCGACAATTGAATCCTCGTGTCCTTCGTGTCCCCGTGTCAGGTGACTTGCCTTTTGAGATATATTTTGTCTTCTGGTTTTACTGAATCTAGTTTCAATGTAACAACCTAGCATTATTTTTTTCTTCTTGTAGGGAAAAGTCAGAAACCTTTTCTTTGTATTTAAAATGAACAACCCTAGTGATTCCATTAAGGGTGAACCCAAAACTATGTCACCATGATCACTCCATGAGTATTCAGCAAAGAATTGTGACATAAATGTATAATACCCAATTTTTAATTGTAAGTCGATTATCTCATATTCTTTTTTGTTCCATAAGTCTAATTTTCCGATTATTATTTGACTCAGGAATCACCAATTGCTTAGCAAACTCCGAGTTTATATAATTGTTACCTTCGACAGGAGCAATAGAAATAATAATATCTTTTCATGTAAGAGTTCCCTTAATTCTAAAGGGAACTGAAGCATTAGTCAAAAGTTCTTGACAATCTTCGTTTGACAATATCAGAACCTAAAATTGCATTCGAGCAAACTGGAGACGAAAACACAAACTAGAAATTTCAGAACTGCACTTCACCCAAAAAAATTGTGGTTCCAGGACCTGTCAAAACCGTAACATTTCCATTTGTGGTTCACAATTATTCACACATGATTTCAGAAACTGCTCACACGATTCCACAAGGCACTATTTTTTTTTTTTTTGGGACAACTATGTGAGGAACCATGCTTCCCAAGAACTCTCAAGGTGCTTCCTTGATGCTCTCTATATGCTTCCTAGATGTTCCCTAATGGTAATGTTAAATTCTTAAAGTAAAACATATTTTTACTTGAGTTTTTAACATTACTATGAAATGACTTGAGATGTTTGAGACTGGTTCCAACTTCCAACCTCGTTGGACTTCATATGGAAAAAATAAAATTTCTTATCCTATTCAAAATTCAATAGATTAACACTTTTCAAGATTTCAGGATCAATGAGATTTTGGCATTTAATTATATTATTTCATGTATGAGGATATGCAATTGGCATTCAATCAAGAGCACCAAGCCCTATATGTACCACAATGTTGGGGGTGTTGGTTGGCCTTAACAAGAATGTACCATTCACTCACGTCAAAATCATTGATAAAGCATGTTAAACTTTTTCTACCATATTTTTGTTTCAAGGCTTGGATTGGACAGTTTGATCCAAATTGGGCAATGTTGACTAATATCCCTAGATAATCAAGGTGGAGGCAAGCGCTACACAAGAGGAAAAGAATTTAGCTTTTAGATGGTTGATGCTCGAATAATTAAATCATTAATGTACTATGGATGCCATTTTTATCTTGATTTGTGTATAATACAATGTTTTGAAAATCGCGATCGGGATTAAATCGATGAGGGGAAAAAATCGGAAAAAATCGTAAAACTAGAGAAAAAATCGACACATACAAAAATATTCATTTTATTTCAATTTTTTTAATATCTAAAGCACCCACAACATAAAATAAATGCATTGACACATAAATATGAAAAAAAAACTAATATATAAGACGTGTAATATCATGTCTAGTGCTACATCACACATAATAGCGAATCATGTCATGAATACTAAGTCCTGAGTTTCAACTCAACCTCAAAATATCAACAAAAAATTATAATAATGCATCTCATATCATGAGTCACAATGTTATATACAAAGGAATGCACCAAATAACCTATACCACTGATTTCCTCTGCCCCTCTTGCGAGAAAATGTAACAGCTTTCCCTCTAGACGAAGAAGCTGGTGGGGCTGGCAATGGACTCTGTTGTGCTCCATATCCTGAAGCACCAGGAGCTAAAGGAGGCAAACCACGTCCTCTACCAATAGCAGGGGTAGGTGGTGTCACCTCCTCCTCCTGTTGTTGCTCCTCCTCCTCCTCCTCCTGAAACTCATCATTGATTCATCGCTACTAGAAATGGGATCATCAACAAGAGATACATAAACATCATCTAGCTCAAAGTCTTCAGACTTGGATTGCTCAACCTTATAACATGATAGAAATTGAAAAAGTTTAACATACCTAACCAATGATTTTGGTTTGAGTGAAGGGTTCATCTCCTCAACCTTAAAATGCAGTAGAAAAAGATTAACATGCCTAACCAGTTGTTTTCCTTTGAGTGAAAGGTGCATTCTTGTTAAGACACGATAGGGGATTAATCTAAAAAAAAAAAAAAAGTTCTTAAAGGACTTCATGCTCTTGATCAAATGCCAATCTCATACCCTTAAACATAATAGAATCAAATGGAAACAATGCAAATCCCCAAACCATGAAACCCTAAAAAACATTAAGTCTATTGAATTTTGAGTGAAATCTAAAATTCTAGTTTCTCCATATGAAATCCAATGAGGTCGAAACCACTCTTAAACATCTTGAGTCATTTCATGGTAATGTTAAAAATTTAAGTAAAAGGATGAAGTAAAAGTGATATTTCCTTTATTTTTCATTTTCATCCTTTTACTTTAAGAATTTAACATTACCATTAACTGCCAACAGGGTGTGTCAGGAAAATGAGAGGGTTGCAAAAATGACAAAAAAAAAATCGATTTTTGAACTTATAGGGTTGTTGTTTGATGGGCCCACGATTTTTTGGCGATTTTTTCAAATCCAAAAAATCGCCCAAAAAAATCACCAATAATACCGTTTTGTTCAAAAAATCACAATTTTTTCAATTTATCGTGATTTAATCGCGATTTTCAAAACCATGGTATAATATGCATGTTTTGACACTCTGCAACTAATTTGGCATTCTAGATGTGTTTTTAGATATGTATGCAATGATATATATAGACGCTTCCTATGATTTTTCGAAAAATGGTGTTTTGGGCATTTCATTTCTAGAAACACACATGTTTCGTGCAACATTTGGTTGAACATGTAGTTGCACCCCATGGAAAGGCATTTCCATGGTACAACAAGTGGACAATAAGTTAGGATCAAAGTCAACATGGATAGGATGTAGGAATGAGTTTAAACTATGAACTTCAAAAGAGATTGATTGAGATTGTTCAAGAGCAAGTGTTCCATACCCTCAATCAAATAATAGATCCAAAGACTACAAGTAATTCACAACAAAGCATTGTGAATGCACACAAATTGGATTTCAAAGATGAATATGTAGATTTATGTCCAAAGTGATGTGAATAAGGGAGGGAAAAAACACCATTACTTGGTCAAAGAATCAACCCTCAAGTGTATATTCTACTCAATTGGGGTACCATGCAATGCTAACATCTAAGAAAATAAAGACTCCAAAAAAAGACAAATATTTATATGGTTAGCTATAAAAAAAATAGAATCTGGGAATATGTATACCATAGTTTTAAAAGTCGAACTCAAGAAATGTAGAAAAAATGTGACTGTTGATCTTCATAATTGAATCATGACTAGATGTAATCAGTGTACTTGTCAAAAGATAAAGAAAAAGAAAAGACATATATTTTGAAAAAAGAAAAATTATTTATTGAAGATGGGTTTCTTGCCCATAGTTTCATTCCTAGGTCAAGCAACCATTAAGTGCACTAGGGAGTCAAGTCAAATTCATGATGTAAAGTCCCTTGGAGGGCTCATGTATCAATGTAAAGAAATCATTTTTATGTAATGGAAAAGTCTACAAACCACCATCTTGACCAAGTCAGCCAACCCCTTGAAGTCAACCTAGGAGAGGCTTGAGCACCCCAATTGAAAGCATATAAAAAGAAAAGAACTCAACCTCATTTTGGAAAAACTTAGGATCTATCTTTCGATAATCAATTATGCGGTTAAAGATGATGCAAGGGTCTTCAAAGAAGGTTAAAGGGCAACAAAGAAAATCAGTCTCTCTCTCTCTGTTTGATGATGCAAATTTTTCTATGGGAAGTTGGGGCTTTCACATGTCAGATTATTGCAGAAACATGGCAGAATGGTGAGATAAAATTTTATGGAAGGTTGGCTTGGTGTTTGGAGAAGTGGTCTAGTGTCATGGTCTTGGAAGTCTTCATTGAAAAAAAATCTATAAGGAGTTCTCAAGATTTTCCCCATTGGAGGTGTTTTGCCCTGGCTTGGAGCCTATCTCTAGTGTCTTAAATGTTTGCATTGTGATCTTGTTTTTGGCATTTATCTTGATGAAACAACATATTGATAATGAAGATAAAGTAATAATGTATCACAAGTAAATGTCAGTATTCAATCAATTAATACTCTATCTGTAATGAATGCCCTAGCTTTCTCAACATGGTATCAGAGCAAAAGGTTTTAAGAAAGGAGACTAGAGATCACTTTCTATTGAAGAAAATGAATTCTATAGAAACCCTAGCATTTTTTTGTAAAAGAGGTGGCACCATCAAGGCATCACTCAACTCGGATCAAAAGGTCATTGTGTAATACACAGTGACTTGGAAGAAGCTCGCTTTACAGTTTGTTGTGTTATTTCATTGTGGCTCACATGATCTCGGATTTACATCCTTATTCTGAGGCATCTCTTTAATCCACACTTGTCATATCTATGGCTCATATTTTATTGCGACATGATGATTTCGTTCTAGAAAAATTGGCGCAAATTGGTTTTGATTTTGTGACAATAGGCCCGCACTTAATATTATGGCTCATTTTTGTGATTCACTCATTACAAAGTCATGATAGCTTGCAAATAACTCAAACATCGATCATTACCATTCTGGCATCAAAGTAAATGACTCGCATTAAAAAATTTTCTTTGCATGGAGCAAGATTTTGGGCGAATAATGCCTCTGTAATAAATACCCCCTTATCCAAATTTTTAATGAGAAGTGGCAACTCGCTAAAAAATTTAATTTTGTAATTCTAGAGCTCACATCCCATTTAGAGGTTAGTTGAAATTGGGTCTTACATGGCTCAAATGCCACAACGATTTGAAAAGTACTTGTGTATTTTGTAAAAGAAAAAGTATTTATTGAACATGGGTTACTTGCCCATAGTTTTGGTCCTAGGCCAAGCACCCATTTAGTGCACTAGGTAGTCAAGTGAGAGTCATGACATAAGGTCCCTTGGAGGGCTCATGTATCAATGTAAAGAAATAAATTTTATGTAATGGAAAAGTCTAGAAACCACCAGCTTGACCAGGTCTGCCAACCCCTTGAAGTCAGCACAAGAGGGGCTTGAGCACCCACTTGAAAGCCTATAAAAAGAAAAGAACTCAACCTCATTTTGGCCAGACTTGGGATCTATCTTTTGATGATCAATTGTGCAGCTAAAGAAGATGTGAGCATCTTTGATGAAGGTTGGATGTTAATTTTGGGCAACTAGGTCCAAACTCCATATTGCATTGCTCATATGATGATGATGATGATATTTTTGTTGGATTCCTCTTTCGGAGAGCTGTAAGATTGATCGAAAGATCATCTTGTTTGGATGAGCAAAACTTATATTTTGATTTTATTTTCCACTGATGTGCAAATTGTCAAGGTCAACTAGATTTGTAATGTAGGCTCACAAGTCCCAGAAGATGTGTCACACACCTCATTGATGGATATAAATTAGAGAGAGATGATGCTCAACTCATCATCATCTCATCAAACACATTCCTCTTCATTTGATTGGTTCGTATAACCTTTGGAGGCTTCTCTCTCTCCCACTTGTGAATCTGAAGCTAGAGAATTTCGAACTGTTTTTAGGGCATTTGCTAAAGCATTGACCAATGTTGACTATGGGTCAAACTTTAAAGTTTGACTTCGATTCTTGCACAGAAATCAAGGTTGAACATTGACTCTAACTAAAGCCCCCTTTGACTGCAACGTTGACCTACGTTACCTGATTTCTGTTGACTTGTGTTGACTATTTGGGAGTTGTCTTTGAGGTTTGTGTGACTCCTTGAGGAAGGTTGATCTTGTATGTTGGAAGAGCGGTTTGACTAGCCAAAGTCTTTGCTAGCTAAACAAGAAGAATTACTAACTCTGCTATATTATTTGGCTTGTCTGTTGTTGATCTATTATTATGTTCTATCAGCATTTACTTACGTTTATGTGATTTCTAATTTGAATTGGGGCTATAAAAAGGATTGAAGTAAACTACATTAAGCATAGAACATACCATGGTTATCTAAAATTAACATAGCATCAGTGCAAAGGCGAAGACAGAGCCCAAACAAGTGTGAAAAGCAATCACCGAAGAATTTGTCTTATCAAGGACCAATGGCCTCCTCAACCTACAAGTGTTTCAAATCTAATGATAAGTTGACTGATAAGTCTAATTATCATGTCAATGGATTTGGTATTGGAAGATCAAGATGTCATGGATTATGTGCAAGGGAAGATAAATGAGCCTCCATCAAATGCACCAGTTGCCACAACGACAAAGTATAGAAAATGGGAAATCAAGGCAAAGATGATTATCAAGGATTCTATACATAAGCACTTGGTTTCTTATATATCTGAGTTGGGCACATATAAAGAGATGTATGATAAGTTGGTTAGCATGTTCAGGACTAGCAATGCTAATCAATTTCTCTTCTTCAAGAACAAGTTGAAGAATATCAAGAAGGGAAAAGATGAATCCATTTAATCCTATTTAATGAGGCTCATAGAAATCATGAATGAACTCTTAGCTATTGGAGAAGAAGTAGCTAACTAAGAGCTCATTCTCATTCCTCTTGGAGGACTCCCACGAGACTGGTATGTATTTAATACTACGATTCTTAATTACAATATGATTCCTGATTTTGATGAATTGTTGACAAGATGCACTCAAGAGGAAACAAAGATGATGGAGAGAGACCATCCCTTGAATGGGAATGGAGGTGACCTACTGCCTTCACCGCTCATGCAAAGAAGAAGAACCATGGTGGTCTGAGAAATCAAAACCATGGAAGAGCAAGTCACCTCCTTCAAATTTGGTCACTTATGCAAGAGAGTGCCCCAATTGAAAGGACTCTCTTAGAGATGATGACAACAACTTCAGGGGGAATGGAAATCAAAGGAACAAGTTCAAAGGAAATAGGAAGGCTCCCTCTGATCGAAGTGGAAATGGGCAACCTTTCAAGAGGCCAAGGAATTCCAAGTATGATGAATCTAATATTGTTGATAGGAAAAATGAATATATTCTTATATCTGCCCTCTCTGTTGCATCTCCTTCTGATACACTAGATAATTGGTTGTTGATAGTGGTGCCTTAAGGCACTTCAATGGATACAAGGAAGCCCTCCCTGATTTATTGAAAAGGATACTAATTTGGAAATTATCCTTGGAGACAATGCCACCTATCTCGTGAAAGGGTCAGGGACAGTAACCCTTTATCTAAATCAAGGTCAAATCCACCGCCTGCAAGATGTGTTATACGTACCTAACTTGAAGAAAAATCTAGTGCCTATCTCAATAATGGAAGACAAAGGATTCGAGGTGGCATTCAACGATGGAAAGGTACAAATTTGGAAGAGAAATTTCAAAGAAGTGTTCACTCTTGGTTTTGGAGTTAATACACTCTATCAGGTTGGTGGAAGTCCGCTAGGGGCCATGACATGTGACACAACCCTTCAATCCGAGCTATGGCATCGAAGGTTTGCACACCTTCATTTCAAAGCCCTTCCCGAAGCAAGAAAGGTGGTGACATGGATGCATGATTTCAAAGATGATCATGAAGGTAAATGTCAGGGTTGTGTCGAAGGAAAGCATACAAGGGGACCATTCCCCTCAAGTGTCATGAAAAAATTTGATATTTTGCAATTGATACATTATGATATATCTAGTATGTCGGTTGTAACATACTTGGTACGATGCTTAGATTATCACTTTTATAGATGACTTCTCTCACAAGACTTGGATGTACTTTTTGAAGGACGAAGCATTCAAATAGTTTTATACCTACAAGGCCTTGGTTGAAAATCAAACAGGGAAGCAAATCAAAATTTGGAGGACTGATAATGGGACCGAGTATGAGTCAAATGAGTTCAATTATTATTGCAGAGAAGTTGGCATTAAGAGGGAGACCACCACTGTGTATACTCCCGAGCAACATGGTGTTGCAAAAAGGAATAATAGAACCATTTTGGAAGTTGTATGTGCCATGCTTTATGACTAAGGTCTTCCGAAGTTTCTATGGGGAGATGTTGCCAACATCATTCTATACGTTCAAAATAGATGCCTACATTCTGCATTGGACTCCAAAACTCCCGAAGAAGTACTCTCTGGTAAGAAGCCTGATGTCTAATTTTAGAGTTTTTACGAGTCATGTTTATTTTCATGTGCCAAAAGAAAAGAGAAGCAAGTTGGATACTTCTAGGAAGAAAGGAATGTTTGTGGGCTACAGTGAAACCTCGAAGGCATATAGAATCTATGTGATTGGTCAAAGAGAAGTGGAGATATGGCACGATGTCACCTTCGATGAAGATGATGCCCTCAAGAAAGTGAGAAATCTTCCTAGCTCAAAGGAAGACAAAGAAGAAGAAGAAGAAACAGCGAAGCAGGTAGAATTGAAAGATGAACTGATGCCCGATGTTGAAGGTCTGATGGATCCTATTGATACACCTTCAAATAAAAGGAGACCCTCATGGCTTAGAGACACTCTCGAAGATGTCTAGAGACATATTTCTCCTAGGGAAACATTATAGGAACAATAAGAAGTTGAATAGGTACCAAGGGTACCTAGCAGCCATGAGTTCTATTGTACAATCTAAGCCTGGATCATTTAAAGAAGTTGTAAAGCATGAAGTTTGGAAGGATGTTATACACGGGTAATATGAGTCTATCATGAAGAATGATGGTTGGGATGTGGTCCCTAGACCAAAGGACAAATCTGTTATCACCTCAAAATGGCTCTACAAGATCAAACATGGAGTCGATGGAAATGCTAAAAAGTACAAGGCAAGATTTTTGGAAAGTAAGAAGTTAAATAGGTACCAAGGGTACCTAGCAGCCATGAGTTCTATTGTACAATCTGATTCTGGATCATTTAAAGAAGCTGTAAAGCATGAAGATTGGAAGGATGTTATACACAAGGAATATGAGTCTATCATGAAGAACAATAGCTAGGATGTGGTCCCGAGACCAGAGGAAAAATCTGTTGTCACCTCGAAATCTACAAGATCAAGCATGGAGTCGATGGAAGTGCTGAAAAGTACAAGGCAAGATTTTTTGCCCGAGGCTTCTCTCAAAAGGAAGGTATAGATTATGATGATATATTTCAACCTGTTGCCCACTATACCACCATCTGAACGATCATTGCATTTGTTGCAACAAGGATGGAGTCTCCATCAGATGGATGTGAACACTGCCTTTTTACATGGTTCAATCAAAGAAGAGGTTTATGTGGAGCAACCTTTGGGGTTCCAAGTCCAAGATAGAGACACATATGTATGCAAGTTGAAAGCCCTCTATAGGTTGAAGCAATCCCCCAAGGCTAGGTATGAGAGCATCGACAATTACTTGCTGAAGTTGGGCTTCACTCAAAGTGATGCTAATCCAAACCATTTTAAGGTTGATAAAGAAAGGCATCTCATTCTGGTTATCTATGTGGATGATCTCTTCCTGACAGATGTTGACACTCTCATTCATCAATGTAAGAGGGAGCTAGCGTTTGAATTCGAGATAAAGGACCTAGGATTGATGCACTATTTCCTAGGCTTGGAGGGGTCTGGCAAAAGCCAAGTGAGATTTTCCTTTCTCAAGGAAAATATGTTGTGAAATTGTTGGAGAGATTTGGGATGGTGGACTGCAAGTCCGTGACTACTCTGATGGAATTCAATTTTAAGAAGTTGTGTGGAAGTGTTGTTGGGCCTGAGTTGGGAAATCCCAACAAGTATCGTTAATTCGTGGGGACCATGATGTTCTTAGTGAACTCATGTCCAGACAGATCTTTTGCAATGAATATGTTGAGTCAATATATGATTGAGCCTCATTCATTCACTGGATTAAGGACAAGAATCTCTTGAGATATCTTCAGGGCACAATCAACCATGGGCTGAGATACACTGCCAAGAGTATGAGGCTCCATGGATATATCGATGTTGATTGGGCAGGCAGTGTGGTGGATCGTAATAGCACATCTGGATGTTGCTTCACTCTTGGTTCTGCTTTGATATCTTGGATGAGCAGGAAGTAAAAATCAGTTGCTTCGAGCACCGCCGACGTTGAATACATTGCAGCAAGTATGGGCTGTTGTGAAGCTGTTAGATTGAGAAAGCTCTTCATTGAGTTGTTTGGACATGTTCTAGATACCATTGTTATCCTTTGTGATAACCAAAGTGGGATTAGTCTTTCTAAGAATCTCATGTTCCACGACCAACCCAAGCATATTGATATTAGGTACCACTTTGATCCAGACATGATATAGCAAGGCAACATAAGACTCCATCACATTGGGATTGATGAGCAGGTCGCATATATTCTAATGTAGCCACTAGGGAAGGTCAAATTCTTAACCTTTCATGAGAAGCTTGGTATCGTGGACAGACCCTGTCCCAAGGGTCTCGCTTGAGTTGGACTATGAGATCTAGGAGCTCCAGGGAGCTTGGGGATAGCTTCTTCGAGCTATAAGCAACCACATGGCGAGGTTCGCCTTGCCTTGTTGGTGTGTTTCCCCACCGTTGCGATATTGAGTTGGTTCACACTATCTTTGATCTATGCCCCGCATGCATCCTACCTATGGAGTTTCAAACTTATGGGAAGTACCTCTCATTTGGCCAACGAGGTGGGAAATGTAGATAGAGACTGATAGTATGACTGATGGATGCATCGGGGATTGTCGTACTCTTTATGTCTAGGATGGGATGTGTCCAACACCTTAATCTGGGATCAAGTCGTATGAGGTTCTCACCTCTAAACCGACTTTGGGTCAATATGTGACTCTCGAGTCTGACTGAGGTTTTAACCTCTAAGCTATCTTCGAGTCAGCATAGTGTGATGCCTTTGTGACCCACTCTCGTTCATTTGCCCCAAGAGCCAACAAAGCATGTAAAAGCAAGATGACACAGGGTTGCAGGATGATATATAACTCCATGTTGCATTGCTCATATGATGATGATGAAATTTTTGTTTGATTCCTCTTTCGGAGAGGTGCAAGATTGATCTAAAGATCTTCTTGTTTGGATGAGCAAAACTTGTATTTTGATTTTACTTTCCACTCGTGTGCAAATTATCAAGGTCAGCGAAATTTGTAATGTAAGCTCACATGCCCCAAAAGATGTGTCACACACCCTCATTGATGGATTTAAATTGGAGAGATATGATGCTCATTTCATAATCATCTCATCACACAGATTTGTCTTCATTGGATTGGTTCGTACAACCTTTGGAGGCTTTTCTCTCTCTCCCAAGTGTGAATCTGAAGTTAGAGAATTTTAGATTGTTAAGGCAATTGTTGAAGCGTTCATCGTGGGTCAAACTTTGGAGATTAACTTCGATTCTTGCATGGAAATTTCAATTTTTGGAGGTTGTACTGGAGGGCACAAAAATTGGGATTGAATGTTGACTTTGACTAAAGCCCCTTTGACCGCAATGTTGACACGTGTTGACTTGTATGTTCACTGATTTTTGTTGATTTGCGTTGATTGTTTGGGAGCTATCTTTCAAGTGTGTGTGACTCCTGGAGGAAGGTTGATCTTGTATGTTGGAAGAGCTAGTTATACCAGCCAAGGCTTTGTTGGCTAGGGCATCCTATTGACTGTTGTAACAAACATTTCTCTCTATATTTGTTGGACAAGAAGAATTACAAATTTTGATATATTATTGGTTTGTCTTATGTTGATCTATTATTATGTTATATCAGCATTTACTTTCATGTTTATGTGATTGCTAATTTGAATTGGACTTATAAGAAAGATTGAAGTAAACTGCATTAAGCATAAAAATACCATGGTTATCTAAAATTAACATTGGAGGGCAGCGAAGAAAATGAGTCTCTCTCTCTGTTTGACGATGCAAATTTTTCTATGGGAAGTTCGAGCTTTCACAAGTCAGATTAATTCAGAAACATGGCATATTGGTGAGAGAAAATTTTATGGGTTGTTGGTCTAGTGTTTGGTGAAGTGGTCTAGTGTCCTAGTCTTGAAAGTCTTCATTGAAAGAAATTCTATAAGGATTTCTTCGGGTTTTCCACTCTGGAGGGGTTTTGCCCTAGCTTGGAGCCTATCTCTGGTGTCTTTATTGTTTGCATTTATCTTGATGAAACAACATACTAATGAAATAATAATGTATCACAAGTAAATGTCAATATTCAGATAAATCAATTAATAATCTATCTCTAATGAATGCCCTAGATTTCTCAACAAGTTAATGAATCAACTAGCTATCAAAACAGGTTTTGACTAAGACGCAAATTCAATGATTTGGTTTTCAAAAATAAAATAAAATACATTAAAAAATCCTCTTAAGAATCCAAACCATTAGAGACAAAATATGCATTTGCTCATCTATATATCATGTAACTATGAATATATCAAAATTTCACCAATGCAATACATATCAGCAACAAAATACATACTCGGTGAGGCTCTAAACGGCCTTTGGAATCCAAAAATCATCTTGCATGTTGTTAATCACTAAAATACATTATTAAAAAAAAAATCCTCTTAAGAATCCAACAATTAGAGACAAAATATGCATTTGCTCATCTATATATCATGTAACTATGAATATATCAAAATTGCACCAATGCAATACATAGCAGCAACAAAACACATACTCAGTGAGGCTCTAAATAGCCTTTGGAATCCAAAAATCATGTTGCATGTTGTTAATCACTAATCAACATTATCACTCATCACTACAACTAGAAATGGAATCATCAACAACAACTGCAAAAGCATCATTTGGCTCAAGATTCGTTAGACTTGTTCTCCTCAAACTTAAAATATTTAGAAAAATCTTAACACACCTAGCTAATTATTTTGGTTGAGTGAAGGGTAAATCTCCCAACCTTACAATATGGTAGAAAAGTCTTATTGTATCTAACCAATGAATTAGGATTGAGTCAAAAGTAAATTTTTGTGAGGTTGTGGCCATGACAAAGGAGGACAACAATCAATACATCCAACTTCAAAGGTTCATAAAAAACTTGGTGTTCTTATTCAAATTCCAATCCTAACTAATATATGATAGAATTCAATGAAAGTGTCACAATCTCACCAATCCTAAAATCCTGAAAAACTATTAAGTCTATTGAATTTTGAGTGGAATATGAAAATCTACTTTCTACATATAGGAGTTGGGCTTTCTATTTTTTATGTAAAGCTTTTAATTTTACTTGCTCAATCAATGTGTGGGGTTCAAAAGATGACTCAATCAGTTTAGGCCAATTTGGTATCTATCAACTTAACCAATTTCACCAATTTTAAATTGAAGGTTGAATAACGACTTGACAAGTCGAAGGCTAAGGTGACTCAATGACCTATCAACTCGACTAGTTTCATTGGTTAGATGTCAAACCAATTCAAGCTTTAAAACTAGAGGGAATCAATAAATGATCACTTATTTACTCATGTAGAGAGAATCCATAAACGACTACTTATTTACTCATGTAGAGAGAATCAATAAATGCACCTATGCTTTGATCATGTAGAGAGAATCAATAACAATCACTTATTTACTAATGTAGAGAGAATCAATAAATGCACCCATGCTAAGTTGAGTCTAGATAGAAATTGAGCAATTAACTAGTGTAAAAGATGGGTGGTCTGGTGATTCTACAAAGAAGAGCCTTTATGGATGGGGTGAACAAGAAAGAACTTAATAAATTCAATACAATGCAATGCCTAATCAACTTGGGGAGAACTTAATCAATCCAATGCATTGCAATGCCTAATCATCTTGGGTATTTGGTTGGCACGAAACACATCTTTAGAGTAAAAATTCATTCCCTCTTTTCAACACTTTTACCAAATTAGCTATATTTCCTCAAAAAAAGTGGACAACTATAGAAGCTAGCCATTAACAAAGCTTAGGCATGGGACCTTTTTGATGGAGCCAAACAAGTTCCTCCATATTTTGGTAGTACATGTGAAACTTTGTATATGTCAAAGCATCACACTGTAAAGTATCTGGTAGGGTTAGGAGAAGGGACAGACAACTGTGTTGAGCTTATGACTTTCAAGATTTCAATTTAAATGCCAACCACTCAATATCAACTCAACTTTCAAGCTTATTAGCAACTAGTCATGAGAGATGGTCAGTTCTTTTGAGACCATTTCTTTCTCCCATATATGCATAGATTTGAACAAGGAAACAGCTCATGGAAGTCACTTTATTTTGGAAGAATACAAAGCAGAAATAATTTCTATATATCGGAAATTAGATTCTCTTAATATGCAACTCTTTGATGAGATAATTGATTTGTAATTGAATGACGAGTAGAAGCCATATCATCAAATCTCTCTCAAGCCTATTAGTGATGAGTTAAAAGAGATAGCAAGTTCTTTCAAGACAAGAAATGGATTATTCGTTAAGAGAAGCTCAACAAATAATTCAAGTCATTTTGATACTCGAAGAAAATCAAAACAAAAATAATTTATATTGCTGAAATTGGACTCTTAATACACGAAACTTCAGGATTTTCACTATATATGAAGGTTTCTTGGGTCTTGAAGCATATCAAAAAGGCTTCTTGTGCTTTAAAGCATACCAAAATGGAACTATTTGATGAGATACTTTCTCTATAGGAACAAATACAGAAGTAATATGTAATAATAACCAGGAACCTGCAGCAATAGGCTAGGGTTCTGGAGATCTGACAGAATGACAGTATATGGGGAATGACGGCCTATTGGAGCTTCTTTGCGGTGCCCCGCCCATGAATAATAGGCATTCCAGGGTTCCATTCATGCCGTGGTCTGCGTTGTCTAACTGGCCTCTGTTGCAAAAGTGGATGTGACCAGAGTTCACGTCCTGAGCTATTTTTTGACAGGATAGCTTCATTGCACCTAAGCTAACGAAACTCTACTCTATTCAGTGCAGCCCCTCAGGAAATGTTTCTTAAACAAGGGGTCAAATCACAAACCCAGCCTGGGGTAACAACAACAATAAGAAACAAGAATGTAATTTCAAATCCAAGGCGCAGAGGCATTTCACCACCTCGTTGGGGTTGTAGTGCTTTAAAACTCTACTCTGACAGAATCGAATGACGCGGCAAACAAAACCCAAAACCCTTTTTATTGGGGTTGCGATGCTTAAAAGCCCTGCTCCGATGGAATTGAACGACTCGGCAAACAAAACCCAGAACCCTTTTACCCTTTTTTTATGATGATGTTGCAAAACTAAGCTAATTAATCAGATATAAGAATGATGAGGAAGTACCTTGACAGTGATGCGGCGATCACTCTGAGGCCTCTTAAACTTCTTCACGCGCTTCTTCACAATCTTCTTGTTCAGGAGAGGGATCGCCATTTTTCTCCTCTTTCTCTTTCCCTTTCCACTTTCCCCTCCCTTACTAGCTGTCTCAACTCCTCGCTCAGGGAATGGAATACACAAAAGAAAGTATATCGTGTTTAGGACATGACCTTATAAACACCGCATTTTCATCTCTAAAACCCTAACCACGCTTTCAATCTAAAACCCTAACCACGCTTTCAACCTGACATGAGGTTGTGGGATAGATAAACATTTGTGGTTTGTATATCGTGGCAGGTAATATTCCTCTTCCTAGTCATATTTTTAGTTAAGCATTTAAATGAATAACAACATTACGTTCTGTAATGTATTCCTTCGTGTTTTGGGATTTTGAAACGCCCTAGGATCTCTCGTGGAAAGTAGTATTGCTGTTTTGTTTATGGTTAAGGGGTTGTCTCGAGTTCCTTGTTATTATTATTTAAAAAATATATTATTTCATAAAATTAGTATTTCACTTAGATGGATTAATTTGTCAACCTGATATGTTTTAGGATTTTAATTCTATTAATTTTTTTTTTACTTTATAAAAAAAAAAATTTAATTAATTAACATAGAATTATTTTAATTTTAGATCTACCAAGTCATTACTAAGGTTGATTAATTTCATTATAGGAAATTTAAGCATGTTATTAATCTTCAGAGAGATTAAAATTGAAAGTTAAAAGCATGCTCTCTCTTTGTAACTTTTTTATTTTTTTATTTTTATTTTTTTTATTTTTTTTTAATTTATTTATTTATTTATTATTATTATTATTATTATACTTTCTTATTAAAATATTCTCGAATATTTTAATATAATAATATTTGAAACTAATTGCTAAATATTATTTATTTTATTTAAAAATTATTTGACAAAAATAGATTAAACTTATTTTTAGTTATCATTATACATTTACAAATATTCATTTCTTATTCTATTATTATTATTTTAATTTAACTGATTTGAATTAGTAATATTTTAATTAAAAATAAAAATAAAACAAAATAAAATGATAATAATAAATATATAAATTTATTCAACAACTAATTTTTTTTTTTTCTAAGTGTAACTAATTCTATTATGTATAAGGAAACTACATGATTTACATCGTGTCGCAGAAAGCCGAATTACGTTGTTTAAAAGTCAAGCCGATCACAGAGTACTTAGACCGCCCATATTGGGAAACCAGTCCTTTTAGACAACGAGTTCTCACCGCCCCCGTAGGGGAAACCGGTTTGAAAGTCTTAGAAACTGAGAAAACATAGTAATAAAAACAACTGTTTACAGACCACTGTGTTAGCTGGTCATCCCAACAACAAAAACTGACATTAACTATGAAACTGAACCAAAAAACCTAGAGCGCAGAGGAGGAGCTATTCATGAGTTGGAGACGGTGGCTCTTCAATGATCCTGCATCCAAATAACTCCCGACTGTCCTCCTTGCCAGAGTAGCCTGCGTCCATGCCTGCCGAAGATGCTTCCATGTTTTTCTGCTGCTCCTGTGGATTGAGAGGAGAATTGACCGGAGCAGCAGCGTTCAAGGTTCCAGAACCCGGAGTGAAGAGCGCAGAAGCGGGAGTAGGGGCAGGGTAGTTGGGAATTTCCTCCCGCAGGGTGAGAGAAATGAGGGCCGTGAGGACAGAGTTGGAAGCGGTGGGATAGAATTTGAGCTCAGCATGTTGCGAGGATTGTCTGAAGGTAGGCCGAAGAGGGGCAGGAGGGACAGCCCGGGAGGAGCTGCCACCATGGTCGAGAACCTGAGAGGAAGGAGGCAAAGCGGCGTCTCCAGGAACTGAAATCGAATCCCCAGCACGATGACGTCCTCGCCCTCTGCCATCGTGCAGAATCTGAGAAGGGTCCGGAGTCTCATCAGGAGAGAAGGTGCTGGGAGGAGGGCGACTGTTACCCCGGCTGAGGCCACGTCGGGCCCTCATCCTCTCACGAAGGCGCGGCATTGCCGGAGAGAAACGACTGGGGCGAGCAGGAACAGAAGGAGAGACAGAATGGTCCAGGGGAACAGTGAAATTGACAGCGGGCTGAGCGGAACAGAAGTTACCAGGAGAGGCGGAGAGAGCAAGCAGGGGATGACCATGCAGGTTCACGCCACCTCTGGGCGTAGAATTATAAATACAGTGGGAGCTCTGAGTGTAATGAATACCTGGGACCGGCTCGATGCAAGCCTGCAAGGAACAGCGCCGCCCTGTCGACGTTTTCACACTGGCTTCAAGCGATTCAGAGCTGCAGATTCCGAGCAGCGGGGTAGGCGAGCTCACCGCTCCAGAGAATTCACCTGTATCGTTCAACTGAGCCATAGAATCATGCAACAACTAATTTTTAACTGCTAATTCTTAAGAGCTATTTTTTAATGGTTAAATTTGGAACCTATTTTTGCTATTTAAATATTTAGATTGATTGATTTTTCACAAGATCACAAAAGTCTAAAATGAAGCAGAAATTAAATTTCTTAAAATACAAATCTCTTTTTTTAATACAAAATTTGAGAAAAAATATGTATTTATGCTATTTAAACATTTGGATTGATTGATTTTTCACAAGATCACAAAAGTCTAAAATGAAGCAGAAAATAAATTTCTTAAAATAAAAATCTCTTTTTTTAATACAAAATTTGAGAAAAAATTTATACCTAGAGAAATTTGACCCTACATTAAACGGATTTCTAATTAAAATATATTTATGTTAGTTTATAATACTAGCAATTGCACCAGATGTTGCAAAGGAAACGCAGTAAGGCATAAATTCGAGAAGCATTGTAACATATAAAAAATCATTGAAGATAAAAAATCATTGACTATTAATGTAATTCATTATCAACTTACTAGAATTAATAAGATGTAAGAGGTTGGTTTCCCACTTCTAATTGCTTTGGTGAATAGGGCAGTATGCATTGTTTTGATGGTCTAGATGAGAGTTCATATTGTTTATTTTTCTTCCTTCAATTATGAATATATATGTGCTCTTGGACATATTTACAAAGGACTAACTAGAAGACCACCATGTAGCAATTGAAAGTTCTAACAAACTTTGGCATCTAATAATAGATACTCATCATTTGCCATCTCTCATTCCTTGCTGATTCCATAGTACATAGCAAGTGAATAGTTTTGGCCATACAAAAATGTTTCTTGTCCTATAACCTTGTGCTAACAACTACACCATTAGCTCGAAATTGCCAAAAAAAAATAGAGAACAAATAGAAAATCAAATCAAAGGGCTCTTCGAGAAGAGATAATAATATTAGGGACAAAAAGGCATACAACCTTATAAAATATGCAGAGTACTTTTGAAATTTTCTAAAGATGGGGTACGAATTATAAAGTTTATAATCAATATGAATCACAAAAATCTAAGATCAGAAATTTATAATTAATTATATTATTTTATAATTTTATTGATTGAAATTTTATTTTAATATTTTCAATCTATCACACTAAAACTGATTGTAATTTAGCACATATTATTTCTGAAGATTTTCTTTTTGTTTTATTTTTTTTTTCCAATTTTATATAATAATATGTTCCTCAAACTCCAAACAATAAGAAAGTAATATATTAATTCATTTAATGACAAATTGAGATATGTAAAGTCCATCTACTCTTTGAAATAGTAATCAAATTTTAGTTTAAAAAAAAAAATGAAAACATTTTCATTTAATTTCGCTAATAAGAAATTAAGATATTTAAAGTCTATTTAGCTCTATACTCTAAGATATGTAAAGTCTATCTAGCTCTATACTATTAGAAATAGTAATCAAATTTTAATTTAAAAAATAAATAAATAAAAGCATTTTCAATTAAAATTTTAATATATAATATATATTTTGAATTTTAACTATCAATATCCATTTAAATAATTCAAACACATTAATTTTAATTTATTAATGTTTTTTGTTTTTTTTGAAAAAAATTGAAATTCGGGTAGTCTAAAAAAATTCATGAAATCCAACCATTGATTGAAGGTTGATTCAAACCAAACTAGGTTTTCCAAACTTTTCCAATGCAAGTATGGCATCACCTAAACACCTGTAAATGGAAATGTCTTATCTATGCTTGTTAGTCATTTCCCCTTTGGAAATGGAAATGTTTTATCTATGTGTGTGTCATTTCCCCTTAGTTATTACGAAGGGTTTTTGGAGTTTTCACGACAGGGAGATTATGGCGTAACATCCATTAATTTTGTGTTGATGATTCATGTTTTTTCCTTATTAAAGCTTTTTTACTTAAATGTAACACTTATTTATAACAACTTATTTTTTTATCCAAGCTTAATATAAATCAATGTTTGAGTATAATTGTATTGTGGTGTCTACCTCAGTAATGCAAAGCAATAAACTTGTGACCAAATAAAGCAAAGGCCATTTTGCATGGGCTTACATTTCAAATTAAACTGAAGCTGAAAAATCGATATCAAATTATTAAAAAGCTACTTTTCATACTTCTGGTTCTGGTTTTCCAATTGATTTTATCAATCTAATACAGTTTACATAATACCTAGTTTGTTCCCCATCTCAATTGGATGTTTGCATCGAAAAGTTCCCTTACCAGATTATCTCATTTTGATGAAGTAACCCACACGTGTTTATTTCATAGCTACACAATTTGACCGAATTGGGTTGATTAATTCGGAAGTTCGGCGATACGCTTCAGTTCGGCGATAAATACATGAAATTAGAATTCGGTCTGGTAAAAAGTTTGTCCCCCATTTCCTTCAAAAGGCTTTGTGGACAAGTAGTGGCCAAGAAAAAAATAAAACAGAAAGTAGATTGATACAAAAAAACTATCTCCATAATCAAACTCAATTCTTTGAGTGGAGTGGATTCCCAGTACTGAATAACTCCTCCTTTATCCATTCCATGGCGAGCTACGTGATGAAGTTAACTTCGAACTACACTAGCACTGCGTTTTTATCTGCTTGGAAATATTTGATGTAGCTAACGCCTCACAGGTAGCTTCTCTCCATCCCTTCGTGCTTTTGCTCTTGTAATTTATAGAGAGGATCATTTAACATGGTAAGCCAAGGTAACCAATATATAATATATACTTATTCAAATTATATGTAATTTTTTTAAATTTCAAAATATTAAAGTGAATTTTTGGAAGTATACTAACGATTTTTTTCTGAATTGAAATTTTGAATTTGAATAGAATTATTTCAATATCGTATTCGAATTTGAATTTGGTAACTATGGTTTATTTGCAGAATGCAAATCCATAGTCCCCGCTCCAACACGAATTCAATTCCATTACAAAGTTTCTGATAATTCATATGATGGTCTAAGTTTTTCTAGATGACTATCAAAGAGTTCTCTCCTTTTGTAGTCGCAGAGGGGTATTAATCTGTTGATGGATTGTTGCGGCATGTTATCATATTTTTATAGGCCTATAGGCCTACAGACCTCTCTGGATTTTGGAGTTGGTTTTGATTCAATTTAATATTGGAACACTAGTCTTAAGAACCATATCAAGACTCTAAAAGACAAATAAGATTAGATGCAAGACCGAATCGATATTCGGAGATTATGATTGTCTGACATTAGACAGACTATTTTTTTTCAGTTTAACAAAAAATGTTACCAATGATGATGGAAGCTTCACTTTGTCCTTGTGGAGTTACCTACTCAAAAGTAGAAAGGGGGCAATGTTATTTTTGAGGTGGTTGATTTTTCACCTTGGTCCTTGCATATTTGGAAAAGATTTACTAATTGTTGATGTTAAATTCAATTTAAGTAGTTGGGTCAGAGTTATATTTTGGTTTAGTACCTATTTTTTTCTCCATTCTCTTTTGCAGCTATTGTTTTGAAATGTCGTTTGTTTTTTCTCAATACGAAATGGATTCGTATTGATATGCTACATCTCTATATAAACATTGGGGTAGAAAATGATCATTTTATCTAAAATCATCTACAAGGCTGTTGTGAACAACTAAAGGTGCTAACAAACCTGAATGCAACAACTCAAGAAGTTAATGATCTTGACAAGGAAAAATCTCTGATGTTGAAGTCATTTCATCCCGCAAATCTCTGATGCAAAAGCCATTTTGTCCCGCAGAGTAACTTCAAGTTCGCAGTATTCCAAGCCGACACTTGGATCTATGTTAGTAAAGACAAGGCATTTGTTCAGATGAATTGTGTCGCGACTACAACGGTTTCAATGTGCAAATTGTGGTAGCCTATCCAGAATTTGTCTGTAAAAACTCCAAAGCCAAAATTCATTCACGTCTTGATTGCGCGCATGAAGCTGGGTTCTTTCACTTTCCTTTTTTATAACATAAATTCATGTTTAATATACTAAAAAGCCACAATGACAAAAAACTGTGAATTACTTGCACAACATCAAAAATCAAGTGACACATTTTTATGACGGTCTGGGAACGGCGGTTATGAAGCTGCAATTTTTTGAGAGAAAATGCAGTGACGAGAAAGAAAGAAAGTATTTTTAACGTCCACGAGGCTAAAAATATCATATGGGACAAATTGTTTCTCCATATCGCTCTTGTAGTCAGCCCTTTTCCTATGGAGTTTTACAATAAACACTCCCAGATTCTCAACAAAATCTTCGTTGAATAGATTATCCCAAGTGCTAGCCGCCAGAATGCCTACATAATTTTCCTTGTTGTCTTTGAAGGCCTCGCATTCTAAAATGAAATGTTTTTATGTTTCCACTTTTCTGGAAGAGGAAAAAATACATACTATTTCCTCCCACATTTCTTTTGGCCTTTTCCAGTGTCCTGTTTCACAGCGGAGTTGATGAGAATTAGTCCTTAATTGAGCAATAAGAATTTTAGATCTCCAAGAAATATTGGCCTCTATATACACTTTTTGTTGATGATTATGAGTGGGGTTAAACTCTTCAATGTAGCACTTCTTCTTTCTCCCTAGCTCTTTCTCCCAAGTACATTTGTGGAACTTATCCATAGTAAAAAAAAATTATCTCTTTATTGTTTGTAGGACCAATGCTCAAGCAAATACCCCATTTACTAAACCATTTGTTATTTTGTCGCATCCAAGTCTTCTTTCTTTTGCACAATCTGTTATTAAACACAACCTTAGGCCATCTACCATCTTCCATTTGCTTAATTTTTTTCAAATACCTTACGGCTCGCACCATAGCAATTGCTTCAATGGGAGCAGCCCCTATTTCACTTAACAATATAGCATAAGGAACTGCACTTTTAATTTTGTATTTGTTTGTAATCAAACTCTTATTTTCTCAATTTCTTTCCACTGCATCTCGGTTGTGTTTCTAGCCCACAGTTCACAACCGTAGAGAATCACCAGAAACACTAGAAGCCCAAAAAGAGTTAGAGTGTTTTTCCAGTCCCAAGACAATAAAGTGATAAGACTTAAAAATCCAAGTACCATAAAAGAATATCGTTGTCACGCGTGTTAAAAATAATTGGCTTGAGGAAGACGAAAAGGGAGAAGCGGGAGTTGATGGGAAGGTGACAATGGAGAAATGGGATTGGTTGGGCAAACATGCAACTCCATAAAGAGAACACCTTTTGTGTCGATGTAATTAATGATCTCGGAAAGAATATAAACCTAGACCGGACGTTGGGTTCTATAGTTTTCTCCTCGTCTCACCCCACACCCAGCAGCCTAGGTGATGATCTTCCAAGGTTAAAACCCGAGAAGGCATTGTCGAGTGGCGAATTGAATCTACTTGTCAAATATTACTTATCACTGAGTTTTCAAAGCTAAGGAGCCCTTCACCAAGTTTTCAAAGCGAAGGAGCCCTGGGAACTATTACAGAGTCAACTTGTTCGATCCTCTCCAAGTTATAAAGATGGTAATATTCTGGTTGGAACCCTGAAACCAAATTTGATGGCATTAAAAATCCCCAACACTTTTACTATTCATAAACCAAGGCCAAATATATTGACACTTTTACTATTTATAAACCAAGGCCAGATATATTGATGTTAAAATTGAAGAGAGGGTTAATACCAGAATCGCTGGAAGGAATTTTTTAATTGGGGATCTTTCTGCCCTATTTCCAACTTGTGATGTGTGGAAGGCTTCATTTTAAAACTATTGGGAGGATAGGTTTAGAGGATTACCCTCATTTAAAGTGAAACTAAAGGATGAGAAGTGAGAGCCGCAAGAAGCAGGAATGATCATTTATTTTCATTTATGCGAAATTTGTTGCGTTGGGATGATACAGGTTTTGTTTTCGATTTATTGAGTTGACATTATTTTTCTACTTATAATCATAAATTTACAAAAAAAAAGGTATAGTATGATTATTTTACATGCAATCAAAATTAGTATACAAAATTTACAAATTCATTTGGGTGTTGTCTAGGATTGATTTTTCTACAGATAATACTAAATTCACTGATAATACACTACAAATTTACATTTAATCAAATCTAGTATGCACATTTTATACACCAGATTCATTTATTCCCTTCTTTATCATTATTATCCAAGTCAAAGTGGAAAAAAATGTTTGAGAAAAAAAATGAATACATACCTATAAAATTAGATGATCCATTTTTATTCTCTACAAGTTATTCACAACTACCTTTTCTTCTACAACCTGGCAGATAAGCCATGACCAACCAACGCAATAATGGACTCATGTGTTCCATCATTTAACATTATAATTCAAAAAATAATTCAATCAGACATTTGCAAATTACATCAAATTATGAGAGTAGGATAAAAACACTAAAAAAGATTGGGAAGTCTCAGTTTCAGTGGGGACGAGAGATTCGTAGGGGTTAGAGAGTTAGTTAGGTAGTTAGCTTAAATGAAGGAGGGAGTGGATGAATGGCCTAAAACATTTCAATCGTCTAACATTTGATCTGATGGTGCAGACATGTACACTATGACAGCTAAGGGAGTTGTTTTCAAAGAGGAACGCCTTATGGCGTAATTATTTATGTTATATACAAATTTCACACTTCTATATATAAAAATATTCTTATTTTTTTATTATTAAAAATTTCATATATATGCATGTGTCCCCATGGAATTTTTATGACATATTTTATAATTTTTAAATTTAATTTTTAATCTGATACATATATAATATAGAAATTTTCAAAAAATAAGTTTATTATAAATATTGTGTTTTTATATATTTATTAATTAAATTTAAACATGGTATGTTTTAATTTATATAATAAGATAAATATATTATTAGTATTATTATTGTTATTTATATATATTTTACATATTTAGTTTTACGAATATTTATATTTCTAATTATATTAAAATTTTAGTAATATATATAATTACATATAATTATATCTTAATAATATTTCTCTTTGATATGTTTTATTTTAAAATTTTAAAATTATTTTTTTCATAGAGGAAAATTGTTTAATTGCCTTTACGAGACTCTAACGTCTGTATTCATCATAGTTGTATCCACTAGCCTCGGGAGGCCCCAGACTTAACTTACCATAAAAAATACTTCCCCAAAAAATGGGATCTGAATACAATTCCAAAAATGTGACTAGATTGTCTAGTAAGAGAGGTTTGTCCCCATGGACTCAAACTCCTCCCCGTCCATAAAGACAATATAATTAATAGAACCAACTAGTAATTCAAGAGCTTCTTTGGACAATGAATCAACTTCAGTGTTTAGTTAAGAGAGAATATGACATAAGGAAATTAGTTCAAAGGAGTTGGCAGCGTCACAAATATCAGATAGCAGGGACTCCATGCCAAGTATTTCTACCTCAACCTTTTGGTTTGCCCAATCTATCACTAGTTTAGAATCTCCCATCACTTGAAGGTGTGTTGCCCCTTTTTCATTGGCTAACTCCAATAGCATCCACAGGGCTACAAACTCGACTTTATTATTTGATCCTCTTCCTAACACATATATGCAACAAATTGAGTGAGATTAGTTGACATAGAGGACCACCCCCACTCCATAACAAGGGGATGACATTGACTAGCCTTATAATGAAAAAAACATAGGTATCCAAAGTCTATTATTGGCATATTCAAATTCTTGGGTCACAATTGTTTATATATAATTTGTATTCTCGTGCCATTGCCACTGTAATAGCCCCTTTTGTCACCCCTCTTGTAGATATCATTATATGGACTAATAATGTAAATTAATATAAAATGTTAATAATGACTAGACTGAGAGGACACATATTCAAAGTTTGACAAGGAGTTGCTTGTAAACCCAAGCCATTGCATTTATTTTGTCGACAATCTCCTTGATGAATTTATGGCCTATTAGTGCAAGCATTGAAGGAGGGAATGGATAACCTGCAGTGGAGGATGAGAGGTCCATAAAGTCCTTGTCCTTGACAAACATGTTGTGGAAGTCAACAAGAAATGGGAATGGATAAGAAAAATAAGGCATAGGTGCAGTGAAAGAGGGGAGAAAACAAAGGAGACACGAACATAAGTTGTAGGGAAAGTATGTTGGGGATGCATATACTGGAATGACTAGAGAGCTCAAATAAGGAAGACGCTAGGGAGAAGTGTTGGTGCAAGAGCGAGAGCACAGTGAGGAGTGTGGGGTGAAGGAGCGGCAAGAGAATAAAAGGTGGAGACATTGTGTGTTTGGGAGACCTGCGAAGTTGAGCAGGTCAAAACATTATGTACTATGGATTCTTACTTAGCACAGCGAAGACTCTGTGTGTGTTTGAATATTTGCAACAACTAGCAGGTGGAGACATCGTGAGCTCTAGAGTCCTATGTGATATGGGTGACTGGTAATGGTGTGAAATCCTCGGTAAGTCCTCAGACTCTTAATTTGGCACAAAGGCAGTCAGTTGTAAGAAATATTATAGTGTAGTTGGCCTATGGTTGGTGGAGACTTGAAGTCCCTCCCTCAGTTGTCAATCATTCAAGCTATACAAATAAGTGTATTTACTCATGTATATATGTTGCATTGTGTACAAAGAGCAATGTTGTTATGTGTTATAACAAGGATTGCATCTACATTGTTAATGGAGGAATGTGTTATTGCCAATGTCCATAATGAAATGGTTATATGAATGTCTCATGGTTTAAGGGACTTGTAAACCCTCATGGTTGTTAATATGTTCCTAAGTTACAAATTTATTTACACGGTCTTGTATGAATTCTTGATGTACTCAGTTAAACAATTATTGTGTGTGATTTCCATTGTTGGCATGTTAAAGATCTCATGAGCACTTATATAATTAAGGTTGTTGATCATTGATATATTGTAATGTGTGTTTTACCATTGGATCTGACGGTAGTGTGTGGGATCCATGTTATGGCCCGATATGTTTTTGTTGGGCCTAAATTTACAGAGTAATGTTAGCCATAGTTTGTCTTGTATTCTCTATGCTAGATGGTAGGTATGTTGTTAACTCTGTTGTTGTATTGTATGGGAAATGCTCAAAATGATACAATTGCAATGAAGATTTCGTTCCTATAGAACTTAGTGTTTAGAGTGAAACTCAGCCTCAAGGGAGACCTAGGCATAATCCATGTAATCCTTAAGTTTATAAGTCTAAGTGTCGTAGGAAGTTGAGTTCGTATTCGAGGCTCGATAAGTCTTTGATAGACTTAACACAAGAATTCAAATTTTGGCGAAGACTGGAGGATTCTCCTTAATCGTTTTTTATTTATCTGATTTTTCATCTAATGACAATACTTAGTACTAATTATCGCCCTGAGGGCCACACCAAGTATTATGCGCAACCTCTATGGAGGATGGCGCTATTGACAAGAAGCGTGAGGGCATGATAGGAAATCATTCTTGTCAGTAAACAGTAAGTTATATGTTCCAGAGTGTTGAAGTTTGCAACGAGAAACAGTGAAATTGGCATCCAGAAACAACATCCTTGATCCTAGTGAAAATTAAGCATCTACACTAGGTGGGGCCCACACAGGCTATTTTTAGGTGGATGTCTATTTATAGATGCATGAGCAAATTCTATTTATAGATGTATGTGAAAATTCTATTTATAGGTTGCATGTCTATTTATAGATGCATGTCGACTATCATTATCCCTTAATAATAGTTGGACAATAAACTATATTCTATTCTCAATGTGGACTTGGAAATAGTTAACTGGAGTGGCAAATTAGTTAGCTATAGGAATTTCGAGTTAAGAGGTTGGTTAGTGGGACATGCAAGTGGACTTAGTTCTAACTGAGTGATTCGAAGTTGTAACAGAGTTGGAAGTGCAGTTATGAAAGTTGTGAAATAGTTTAACTCAGTTAAGTGAGTTAAACTCAGTTGTGCTAGTTGTAACTGAAGATACACTAGTGAGAGATCAAGTGAATTAATTATTAATTAATTCACAATCAGTGGTCTCACATGCAACTAAATATTTACTACTATTAACTACATGCATGTCAGATCCAGTGGAGACCCAGTTGAGTTCTAGGTGAAAGGGAAGATAACTATCAGTTGTGACATTATCCAGTTGCACACATGCAACCACACACACATTGGGTGTTCTCATGATATTTATGCAATCAAAGAAGGCAAGGTAATCATTCATTTAGGGTTCTTTACCATCAGGGATTGCGTAGTGGAGGCAGGTTGTCTAGAGACAATAAATTGGCTAAGGAACTTGCCAATTTTTGTATGACAGTGTCAGATAGTTAGCTCATGTACTAAGAGCTCTTGGATTAGAGCTTTGTGTGAAATTTTTTCATGATCCATGATATAATAAATAATAGAAGATAGTGGGGTTTTTAGCTTTATGCTTTCCCAATAAAATTATCTGTGTTATCTGTGATTGATCTTTCTTCATGATATTGTAATTGGCGATTGTGTTTCAAATTCCGCAAAGATTTGTAGAAGCGATTATGTATTTAACACTATCATATTATTGTTAGATCAGGAGAATCTAGGACATATATGTGTTTTGTATTATAATTTCTATAGGGTATCGGAGCACAGGAGATTGCAGTAGCGAAGAGGAGCTGAGTTTGTTGATGGAAAGAATTCGAATTTGCAGAAAGACTTTCTTGGTGCTACAGCTGATTCAAGATCGAAATGGCTTTCAATGGCTTGCAGCTAGAGTATGCACTTGAGGGTAGCTCGAACTACATTGCTTGGAAGGATAGGATGGAGGCAGTGCTCGAAGATAATGGCTTGAAGGAATTCATTGACAATGATGTTCCTAAGGCTGCTTCATCAAATGCTACCAATCTTGATGCATGGCAAAAGAAAGTGGCAAAGGCGAGGAGGATCCTATTGGAGGGAGTACGAGACCACATTGTCTCAAGCCTCCATGGGAAAGCCACACCACATGCAATGTGGAAGGCTTTGATAGATCTATTCCAAAGCAACGACGACCATAGGAAATTGGCGCTCAAAGATAAACTTAGGAAGATCAAGATGGAAAAGAACAACACTATTCCGGTATAATTAACAAAGTTTGTCCATTGTCAGGATGAACTTGGGAGTGTAGGAATAATTGTCGCTGATGATGATTTGTTGAGTTTAGCTCTCCTAGGACTTCCTAAGAGTTGGCACAGTTATGAAGACTCTGTCAACGGATGGGGAAAATTGTTGGATTGGGAACGACTATGGTCGGATTTGGTGCAGGAGGAGTTCAGATGGAACACCAGAGATGGATCTTCATTTAAGGAAGATGATGAAGAAGATAGTGCTTTAGCTTCCAAGGCGAAGAGAGGAAAAGGAAAAAAATCCTATTCTGACACCGATGAAGGCAAGGAGTGCGACATGTCCAAAGTGAAGTGTTTTTAGTGTCACGAGCATGGAAATTTTGCCACAAACTGTCCACAAAAGAAGAAGAACAAAAATGTTGTTGGATATGCAGATGGAGAGGCCTTTGGCCTCACAATTTGAGCTTGACTTCTCACTTACTGCATGCATGGTGTCAAGTGCAATGAGTTCGATGTGGTACTTGGATAGTGGTGCATCTTTCCACATGACGGGAGGCAGAGAAATTTTCAACAGCTTGGAGGAGAAGGACCTCCAAATGCATTTCGAAATGGGTGATGAAAAAAGGTATATCACTACTGGGATTGGTACAGTTTCTTTACAAAGGTATTCAGGTAAACCCTTTTTTTTAAAAGTTGTAATGCATGTACCAGGCTTAACGAAAAATTTAGTTTCAGAAACAATGTTGGAAGATAAAGGCTATGATGTGGTCTTTAGTGAAGGTAAAGCCTTCCTTCAACATAAAGCCACAAAGCAAGTCAAGAAGATTGTTATTCGTGTGAAGAATCTCTATAGACTTGATGTAGACATGATTTCTACAGAGCTTCCAACCATGGGAAAGTGTGAGAAAGTAATGAAATTGACTCTTGAGAGGGAGTTGGATTTGCATGCAGGTAAGAGTGAACCTCAAGATGTGGAGCAGCCACATGCAGAGGATCATGGAGTGGGAGAAACCACTCATGCAGAGAAATTTCGAGCCAGATGGGCATAGGGAGTGCATGCAGTTATACCACCATGTGAGAGGTGGGACGACATGCATGAATAATCCCAAGAAGAAATTTTGGGCAAGATTCATTGAGATGTTGTGGATCTCATGAATCGAACCTGGCTACGGGGAGCCCACATAGCAGCAATAGCAGGATCAGTTGGATTGATGCAGTCAGTTGTCATAAGGACATGAAATCAAAGTGACAGTGTCAGATACTAGAGCGCAGATCGGAGTTGGCAGCAATTGCAGAGTGCACGGATGTAGGTGTCAGTAGCGTAGTGGATCCTTAAGACATGTGCAGTAGAAAGCAGAAGTCAGAAGAATTTGATGACAGATGCATCATACTGATTCAGTTGTTTGGAGGCTATTTAGTTTCGGAAGTGTTGCATGCAAAGGTTGCATGTGTGAGAAACACTAGAGAAGTGTTGCATGCAAAGGTTGCATGGCGCATGCATGGAGTTGCATGTCGCATGCAAGGACATTCATTTCTTGTTGAGAGGGAGTGTTGAAGTTTGCAACAAGAAACAGTGAAATTGGCATCTGGAAACATCATCCTTGATCCTAGTGAAAATTAAGCACTTACACTAGGTGGGGCCCACACAAGCTATTTTTAGTGGATGTCTATTTATAGATGCATGAGAAAATTATATTTATAGATTATGTCTATTTATAGATGTATGTGCAAATTCTATTTATAGATTGCATGTCTATTTATAGATGAACGTCGACTATTATTATCCCTTAATAATAGTTGGACAATAAACTATATTCTATTCTCAATGTGGACTTGGAAATAGTTAACTGAAGTGGAAAATCAGTTAGCTATAGGAATTTTGAGTTAAGAGGTTGGTTGGTGTGACATGCAAGTGGACTTAGTTGTAAATGAGTGATTCGAAGTTGTAACAGAGTTGGAAGTGTAGTTATGAAAGTTGTAAAGTAGTTTAGCTCAGTTAAGTGAGTTAAACTCAGTTGTGCTAGTTGTAACTGAAGATACACTAGCGAGAGAGCAAGTGAATTAATTATTAATTAATTCACAATCAGTGGTCTCACATGCAACTGAATATTTACTATTATTAACTTCATGCATGTCAGATCCAGTGGAGACCTGGTTGAGTTCCAGGAGAAAAACCACCAAAGCTTGTTTTTGTATTATGATGTGAATCTAAAGCACCTACTTAGATTACATCACTTGTTTGTGAGAACCTAGTCACAGGAGGATCCAACCCCCTTCAAATCAGCAAGCTCCCACTTTCCTAGAGGCACCAACTTCTTATAATTCCAAGGCTACACCATCTATAGCCAAGAGTTCAATTTTTCATAAAATTTTCAAATTGAGAACTATGCCCTACCTCTGCAACATAAAAATAACCTGTAAACTTTATCTATCATATCTCTACATCTCCCTCATTTTCCCTTAGTACACACACATTAAGTTGCCTTTACCTTTGTTTTTCTTATTCTATTGCACACTTTGCACTTAAATACTCTCTTTGTTATGATGTGCCCCTCACTAGCTGTTTCATTTGATATTTCCTTATCCTACACATTTATACACAACCATGCCAATTTATTATGCATACCCCCACTATTGTTTCACATACTTTTCTCTTACATGCAACTCTCTACTCGTCACACCACATAACACTTAAATTTCCACCAAAACTATACAGAGAGTAAACTCAACTATCTCTCATAGTATAAGGACATACAATTAATGTACTAGAGCTCACAAAGGAAAACAAATTACAGCATAATACCATAGGTCTTAATTTCTTCAATATGGGTCCTCTTGCCTATTGCTTGACCACAATACTTACTCAGGATTTTTGACATAGTCTCCATTCTTAATCTGAACTATCTTAGAATATTTTTCTCATTTAATTATTTATGGAATAGGGAGTACTTCGATATGGTCCACTTTGTTTGAGACTTGTAATCCATTATCATTTGTACAATCCTAGTGAGGAGGTCCTTCGCTGAAACAATGAATCCACCAACTGCATTAAGTGTGTTTTGTTGCATTCAACGAGTGCTACACCAACAGACTTAAATCCTTTGAGTGAGTGACCAAGTGTCATGATATTTGAATGAACAACATAGGTTCTTAATTCCATGCCCTCAACAAGCTCCCATGCCTTTAAATCTTTGGTGCCTTTTATCCATGTGACTAGGGCCCATGACTGAGTGTCTTCGTTAACCATAGTAAATATCCCAAGACAAAACTCCCTTATCGCTATTTGCTGGGAAATTTCTCCGATCCCTAAGACATTAATGCCCTGGGAGTTCCTCGTTGACCTCATCCTAACCACATAGCCACCTCCAGGTGTGTGATGTTTCACCCAAAAATAAGCCACTTAGACACCTGGGAAGTCCAAAACTGCATGCCACATGTCCCATGTCCCATGTCAAGGTTGTCATGTCATCATGTGCTTACATCATCTCGCCACCCAGTCATGTTGATGTGTCCTAGAACATTTTCCTAAGGCCTTTTCTTGTTTCCCTCCTTTTGAAACTGTCAGGGTGATCTCAACCTAGGGTGATGTTGCTCCAATGTCATGTTGACTTCATATGTGGGTCCAAGATTATTGATGTGACCTCACCACGTCACCTGCCACATGTTTATGTCATCCATGTTAACTAATTGTGCTTGCGTCACTTTTTCTCCTAAAATGTGTTCACGATATCAAACCGATTGCCCCATCACTTGTCAAATCATCATTATTGGTGAATGTGAGCTCGCAGTGTGTCTAGTTGTCATTGATCCGTGTTTTATAGTATCCACATCAATGCTTATTAGTTGTGTGTTCAAAGAGACCACCTAGTGGTTTTGACAGAACCCCCCCTCCCCCTCTGATTTTTAAATTTGAAGGGGGGGGGGGGGGGGTGGGGTGGCTCATTTCATCTAGATCGTCGATCTAGGGAGGGTGGTTTGGGCACGAATCCAATTGAAGGACCCCTTCCCTCTCTTTAAACTGCAGCAAGGCATGGGGCTCCTCGAGTCGTTAGATGGGCGCATTGGGCTACGTGTCATGCAATCCTACCTTCAACCATTTCCATGTTCATCGTTACATCAAAACACCATATTTTAACCCCAACTTTGGAGAAATCCACCAAATTTGGGAATGCCACCAAATTAACACCATTCTCTGAGAACACTGAATTAATGCCAAATTTGGGCCTTTAAACCTTGATTGATTTTCAAACTAAGATTCATTTCGAACCCTTTGGTGATTTTCATACTTCCATATACCATTAGAAATTATTTTTAGATATTTATCCATCTAATTAGTTTTCAAGTGCACCTGAGTTGAATGTCTAAGGAAAAAACTAATTTGAAGATAATGCTCCATAAAATACCTTTGACATCAATGACAACATTTTGCCCAACAATATCCCCCTTTGGCATTGATGGCAACATTGACAAATCATTGTTATGGCATCATTGCTCACACATCTCCCCCTAACACTTATCAGACTCTTATCCATAGCAACACTCCCCATGGGACCTAACAAGATTTTCCCCCCCTAAATGTTTGAGACATTGTCCTATCTTTTCTCTCAACAATTTCTCCCCCCCTGCCCTTTAAAATCAATGGTAAAGGGTGCAACCAATGGAATATGCTTGGTCTTTTAATGCATAATAAGGTTATTGGAAATGCTTATAGAAATAGTGTTTTCACATGTTATAGGAATTGGATCATTAAACTCAACCTTAATATCTTTTAGAGTCTACTTCATCTGTAAAAATTGAGTGCAACAAGTAGTTGCAACTATGTACTCGGCTTATGTTGTAGATAGAGAGATTGAGTCTTGTATTTTGCTTACCCAAGGCACAAGGAAGTCCCCTAAGAAAAATGTTGCTCCAGTGGCACCTTTCTTGTCATCAATGCTACTAGCCCAATTAACATCGATATAAGATTTTAAATTGAAATATTTACCTCTTGCATACCACAAGCCAAAGTCTGTTGTGCCTTGCAAATATTTGAAAATTCTCAGCACAACATTAACATGGATTTCTTTGGGACTTGCTTAGAATCTGACCACCAAGCCCACTGCTTGCATTATGTTTTCCCTTGAACTAGTTAGGTACAGTAAGCTTCCAATCATTGATCTATAAGTTTTCTGATTCATGAGAGGGGATTCATCCTCTTTACTTAGCTTACAACGAGTCATCATGAGAGTATAAATAAGCTTGCATTCCTCCATCCCAAATTTCTTCAATGTTTCCTTTAGATACTTGGATTAAGAGATGAATATACAATTTTAAGACTGTGTAATTTGTACTTCACAGAAGAAAGACAACTCCCATATCATAGACATTTTTTTTTTGGTAATTATCTCAACGAATTGTTTTCCCATATGCTCTAAATCACTGTTAAAAATAATTTCATCTACATAAACCACAATAATTAGCAAATGATCATCTTCATATTTAATATACAAATTGTTATCAACAATCCCTATTTTAAAACTTCACAACTGGAGATACTTGTCTAGTTTGGCATACCATGCTCTTGGAGCTTGTTTTAGCCCATACAAAGCCTTTCTCAATCTAGAAACATAATATTGATTCTACGAGAGTAAGAAACCTTCTAGTTGTTCTACATATACTTCTTGAACTTATAAATCTCCATTGAGGAAGGTTGATTTTACATTCATTTGATATACATTAGTATTCTTACGAGTGGCTAAAGCTAGGAACATTCTAATGGCTTCCAGTCTTGCTATTGGTGCAAGTGTTTCTTCAAAGTCTATTCCTTCCATTTGTGCATAACCTTTGTAGATTAGTCTTGTTTTGTTTCTTACCACTTGCCCTTCCTCATTTAGCTTATTCTTACAAAATAACATTTTTGTCCTTGGCGCTAGGCACAAGCTCCCAAGTGTCATTTTTCTCAATTTGGTCAAACTCTTCATTCATTTCCTTCACCTAAAACTTCTCTTCACTAGTTTGACTCAGATTTTTTGGCCCGATTTGTTACAACAAGGCAAGATTTGCGTGACTAGGACTCCCAATGAATTTCCTTCTAGTTTGGACACTGAGCCTTTGATCACCAATTATTTGATTTTTGGGGTGTTGTTTTTGTACATACTTGGATGGGGTCTTATGTATTTGTGTTGTATCTACTTATTCATCATCTTCTTCTTCTTGATCTTCACATTTGAGAGAATAATCTTCCTCTTCATCAGATTTCTCGTTTCCTTTAGACTTCACTGAATGAAGCAAGGATTCATCAACTATGACATCGATGAAATCTTCAACCCTTATTTTCATCTTGTTGAAGAATATGTAGCCTTTACTCCTGACTGAGTATCCAAGGAATATACCCTCATCAGCTCGACAATCGAACTTTCCAAGGTCTTTATCATTTATGTTGATATAACATTTACTCCCAAATACCTTGAAATTTTTATAGAGGTTGGTCTTTCTTTCCATTGCTCCTAAGGTGTTTTATCACTATTAGGCTTGAGTTATGTTTTGTTTGCTAAGTAAATAGTTGCTCGAGTTGCTTCTCCCATGCATGTGTGTGCAACCTTCCCTTCATCCATCATTAATCTAGCCATTTCCTAAATGGTTATGTTATTCCTTTCAACCACCCATTCCGTTGAGGTGTTCTAGCTACTAAGTACTACCTCTTTGTGCCATGTTTTTCACAAAAATATTGAAACTCTTTTTAGATGAATTCTCTTCCCCTATTAGATCTCAAGTATTTAATCTTGAGACCTTCTCATTCTTAACCCGAGCCTTAAATATTTTAAACTTACTCAGGGCTTATGATTTTACTTTCAACAACATTATCCAAGTAGCCTTGTTAAAATCATCAATAAATAAAATAAGTAGCTTTCTTCTCTTGGGCTGTTTTTTCTTGTAAGACAACAAATGTTGGTCTAAAATAGCTCCAAAGGTTTAGAAGACAAAAAATCCTTTGTTTTAAATTGATCCCTTGTCTTCTTTCCAAACTAACATGACTTGCAGATTGAATTGTTAGGTTTTGATAGTCGTATTAAGCCTCCCATTGCCCTTAACTTACTCATCTTTACCAAGTTGTCAAAATTTACATGCACAACCATGTTTTATATGTATTTCTCAAGTAGAAATTCACTCTAGAAACATCAAACACATACATGTTGTTGTGAGTCCTGATTGCCTTCCCTACCAACTTTCCATTCTCTGCTTTTCGTATCTCATAATCTTTAGAGCGAAAAGTCACATTATGGCCATTGTCGCAATTTTTTCTTACACTCAGTATGTTGTGCTTGCAACCATGCACATACAAAACATTTTGGGCCTTCATCTTTTCATCGAGAGTGACTATGCCCTCTCCTTTAATTTATGTTGGGCCATTAATTTTGAAGGTGACATTGGCTTCACTTTTTCCTTTTAGAAACAATAATTTACTCTTATCTCGAGTCATGTTCTTAGAGCAGCTATTGTTCACATACAATTTGCCTTCCTGATCATGTGTAGAGAAATCAAGTCCACACTCCTCAGCTTTCTCAGTCTTTTGCTTCCATCTCTTCAAGTTTCTTGGATGTACTGAGTATTTAGAGATATATTGTTTAGATGGAAAATCAAACTTTCTTCTACACTTACTTTCTTGTGGCTAAATTTATTACATTTTAAACACTTAATTTCATTCAACGGAGGGGAGGAAGGATTATACTCCCAATAAATGAATTTCTAGACCAAGGATTTTGATTATATATAGATTTGATTTTTTCATCCCTTTCAAATTTAACAATTTTAGAATTAATGGTTTTATGCAAAAACTTATGAGACTCGTAACAGTTTCCATAGAACAAACTTGGGTATCTAAAATTTGAGAATTTACAAGCTTTAATAGATTGATTGTACCTTAGTTGTCTTGATGGATGGCTTATATACCTTCATGGAGGAACATTTGAATTTTTAATGGCCCTACTCCATTGTGGAATGCTTCTCTGATTTGTCTTTTGCTTATCCTCATTGGCCCCCTTTTGGAGTTCCTTTGCATATCTTTGTCTTTTGCTTATCCTCATTGGCCCCCTTTTGGAGTTCCTATGCATATCTTTGAATGCCTTTGATTGATGTGGACTTGGTGTTGGCCTTTCCTTTCAGGGATTGTTTTGGATCAGAGTATCCCAATCCTACCTTATTTGACGGAGATCTTTGGTTGTTGAGAATGTTGTTTAGGTTCTTTGTTCCTTCAACAAATTTTATGTCCATATCCATTTTTACTTTGGACTTTTCAAGGTCTATTCTCAGAGATACGACCTTTGACTCTAAACTGTGGCAGTTATTTTCCCATTCAACATTTTTTTCACCAAGAACCTCCTTTTTCCTTTTTGCTTCCTCTAGCTTGAGTTTTAGGGACATAATTTCTACATTATATTCTTATGGGGTCATTTTTTCTTGTTTCTTGGTTAGTTCTTGTTTTAAAAGCTTATATTCTTCCTCTAACTTAATATAATACTTTTGTTTTTCCTATAATTGTTGGACTATGATATATTTATTTTTAATAAATTCTTTAATTATTTCTTTCTGATAAGTAAATTCTTAATTATCAGATACATACATACCTTCTTCAGCTCGCAATAACTGCTCTTCTATTTGTTTGTTCTTCTTTCCGAATTTCTTCAATTCACCAAGAGCGTTAATGAGCTCCCCTTCAAGATAAAATACACCTTCCTATTATTTCTAAAGGTATAATTCTTCTTTGGATTTAAATCATGAGTCAAATGTGATGAGGAGGCATTCATCATGTTCATCACCAAAGGATTCCTTAGTCTTCTTCGAGACTAAATGTTGTCTCCTTTGGCTCAAGTTTCTCTTTTCCTATTCTCATCTCATATGATGTTAGGGTTCCATGCAACTGCTGCAATGTGAGGGATTTTAAATTTGACATCTCTTCGGTGAATATCATAGGAAAATATATCAATACCTTTTGGGAAACTACTTCATTCTCGAGGTCTTCACCAACTCCTTTAATCATATTTTCTACCTCATCAACTCTAAGGATACATTCTACTATATTCTCTTCTTCTTTCATTCTTAATATCTTGAATTTCATTATGAACGCTTAAAGCTTGGTTTTCTTGACTTTCTCATCTCCTTTATAATTATTATTGAGTTTGTCCCACACTCCCTTGGTTGACTAATATTGCATTACTTTTACTAGTTCACATTGATTGAGGCTGAAGAGAACAACGTTCTTGGGCTTTGCATTGTTCACATAAAATTTTCTACCATTTGGATCTATTGGAGGGGTTGTTGAGATTGCATGTTCAACTAACACAAAGCTCCAAACATCTACTCCTAGGGGCATGAGATAGGCTTCCATATTGACCTTCCAAAATACATTATTTGCACCATCAAATACTAGTATCTTACTTGAATAATCATCTTGACTTTCTTGTCTAGCCATGATTCATTATTGATCTACATTCTAGTGGTTAAGTTATTTCCGAAGGAACCATGCTCTGATACCAATTGTTGGGAAGTAGGAATTACTGAGAGGGGGGTGAATCAATGATTTACAATTTTATTTTCTTTTACATTAAGCACTCAAAGATTTAGTTGTGAAACATTTAATCGACATATGAGATATCAAAAATCATATAACACTTTGACACAAGGATTTAATTTGGAAACCCTTCTAGGAAAAAACCACCAAAGCTTGTTTTTATATTATGACGTGAATATAAAGCACCTACTTAGACTAAATCACTTTTTTGTGAGCACCTACTCACGGGAGGCTCCAACCCCCTTAAAAGAAGCAAGCAACAACTTGCTTAGAAGCACCAACCTATTATAATTGCAAGCCCACACCTATTATAGCCAAGAGTTCCACTTTTCATACAATTTTCAAACTGATAACTATGGCCTACCTCTGCAACATTAAAAAAACCTGTAAACTTGATTTGTTGTCTCTATACATCTCCCTCAAATTTCCTCAGCACACACACACTGAGTTTCCTTTACCTCTATTTCTTATGTTCATCTACACACTTTGTACTTCACTACTCTCTTTGTTGTGTTGCACCCCTCACCAATTGTTGCATTTTATCTCTCCTTATCTTATGCATTGGCACACGACTATGCCAATTTCTTCTACACAACACCACTATTATTACACATACTTTTCTCTTGCCTATAACTCTCTACTCGTCACACCAAACAACACTTCAATTTCCACAAATTCATAAAGGGCGATGAATAATGTAAAACAAAACCTTATGGTAGATAGCTTCATTATGGAGTAATATACACTACATGCTAAGACATCAGTCACATAGAGAAAAACTTTGGGGTAAATGTTGTCTTCATTAAAATGTTTAATATACACTGCACATCAAATTCCATTATGGAACAATTTACACTTCCAAACCATAGTTAACATGTAGGGCTTGTTATTCCTTCTTAATGATCTAGTAATTTGGACAGTATGGTCAAACAATGGTAAAAACATTAGTCATCCCCTCCTCATCCCTCCCCCTCAACTTCACTTATCAATATTTAACCTCTCAACCCATCATTATACTCATTTTCTTCCCCATAACACATGCTAGTGAGACTCTACTGGACTTGAACCCATGTTATCCCAATGATATAGCCCTTTATGACCTAATAATATGGACAATGTAGTCAAACCATGGTAAAATAATTAGCCATCCCTTCCATATCCCTTCCCATCATATTCAAATATCAAGATTCGACCTCCCAACCCGTCATTATAATCATCTACTCCCCCATGACATATGCACTAGAGACTCTACTAGACTTGAACTCATGAAATCCCAATGATATTTTCCTTGTAATAGGTTGGTTCAAGTTGATTTAGCTAAACTATTAGTTATATATGTAACTTCCATTGAAAACCTCATGGGATCCCTCCTTCTTCCTTGGAATACTAGATGGAATATGAACCACCAGCCACAATAGCAATGGGTAACCCCATGACACTTTATTAAATTTAGATACATAAAATATGGACTCCCCATTGACAACATACCTTGGAGAAATGGTTTCCGTAATTGAGTTAACCCTTGAGGCTCATACATATATTAGTGTTCCCTGAATACATAAAAACTCCCTCAATCACCTCAAAACCACATTGATTGCACTTTTGATTGTCTTGAGCCCCTCACTTCACCTAATAACCATTTTCATTTCTTGAACCCATTGATTAGGTGGAAACACCCATAAATCCAACTCTGTACTCCTTTAATTAGTGAGAAACCCCTCAATTCACCTAATAACTCTTTTAATTATTTTTAAAAATAAAATTCACTCATACTCCAAGATCTAAAATCCCTAAATAAAAATTTTATTACTTTTGTATTTTATTTAAGAAGTATCATTTAATCTAAAGAATATTAATCTTTTTTATGTGCTTGGTAGGACTACATATTCATCATGTCCAATATATCACCTTGATCGGGGTGGGGAATTGAACCAATGACTTCACATCAAGGAGTGCCTTAACAAAGCACCCGATCACCATCTATCCAAGACCCCGTGGACTAAAGAATATTAATCTTATAAAAGGTTCTTAAAACCTTTTCTATCCATATCACCTTTGTATTTTGTTTAAGACTCTTAAAACCTATACAATCCATATCACCTTTTTATTTTGTTTAAAAAATATCATTTTATTTAAAGAATAGGTGTTGTCCACAGATGCGACAAATTATCCCGGACGATAAAAAATGGCCCGACAATTTTTGTTTCAAAAAAATTGAGAGTAGAAATGTTTAAATTGTGTTTTTTCATGGTGGAAATGGATTCAACACCATAAAAGAATCCCTGGGGCACCCAAAATTTGCTATAATTTATCAAAATCTTGCCGAAATTTCTATGGTTTTCCAGACAAATTTAAAGCCTTGTTAGATGATGACTATAAAATATCACAGAGAAGAGATATTTTCCATCCCTAATTCTTGTCTTAAATGACATCCAATTTTATGACAATATTCAATCACTCTAATTATGATTATGAAATATAAATCTCCCTCGTATAGTTTCCAAATTATACTACCATGGTCCCCTCTTAGCGATTAGATAGTTTCTGAATCCAAGTTGTGGCCCAGTAAAAACAAATTAACTCACAGTTCCTAGATAATGGAGTTTCTTTAACCGAATCCTCAGTGACTTGCACTGCTTTATCCCAATTACCTCACATTTATGAGGGACCAATTCAACACCAACGTAATGTTTTCATCCCATCTTTAACAAGCACGCGTACCTTTCATACTCAAAAGGAGAACTGCTCATGGTCCCTCATCTCCTCTAAAAATTCCCCTATCACCATTAACGAAATTATTTTGCCCTTGAAACTTCCAGGAAGGTGTCGCAGCACGGATGTCGGGGAAATATGGAGGGATTATGACATTCACGCCAATAAATTTCATGGGAAGTGACCCCACTTCAATGGTGAAATACCCCACATGGGGTCGAATTTAGTCCTCCATATTTCGTTGTTTCGAAGTCTCTAACCTCTTATTCATTTCTCTCCATATCTCGTCAAAGCAGATTAATGTGAAAACAATAGTAGGGAGTTAAGTGTCTCTCAATCAAAATACAGTAGACAACAATAATCTACTTGTGAGACGTTTTGAATTTTTTTTAGACATATTTTTTGAAATTGTTTAGTTTTTTTGGTCTATAAAAATTGCTTAGAATCTGGTATTTTTTTTTTGAAATCACAAATTTGAGTTGTAAATTCTCTACAATGTGTATCCTGCTATTTTTAAGTGTTGAATTTATATATACAATTAAAAACACATTTTTTTTGGTTTGTTAAGTTGTATTTGATCTTCTAGACTTGACATGTGACTTCAAGAGCCTGGACCCAGGGGTATCTAAGCCGTCAAAGTCACCTGGGGATAACACTTGGCTTAGACCACACCAACCCTTAGCTGACTAGATTTTTTAACATGTGTTTGATCATGGGTTGCCTTGCTGACGAGGCCCATCCTCAACCCGTTGTGTTAATAAGACTTGACAATCAAAAACACATTTTAAATAACACAAAATCATAATTCATTTCAAATAACACAAAATTCCATTTTGACCAATTTACCAGCTTACAACAAAAAAACTCCAAGACTTCTAATAGTTATACAAGGCCTCCGTGTAAATCCAACCTCAAATATTATTTTCATTTAGTGCCTTATCTTTGAACTTTCATTCTGTTATGAATACGAGTCTCCTATAACATTTTTTTTGCATTCCACTTTATCTCATTCATTCTTCCATCTTTAGGTTTTTATTTTATCCCTAGGATTTATGGATGACAAGATCTTTGAGTTCTCATCCATAAAGTAGTACTATTAGGAGGCTTCCTGAGGTATTGAGGACAAAGTGCAAGAGCTATTGAATAATAATGTTGTGAAACCAGCTCCAGAAAGAGAAGAAAAGAGATATCAACGCCTTAGAAATAAGCCATTTCAAGGGGGCAACCTCCAATACATTACATGAATGAACAATTCTTGGATGATTCAAATTAAAAAACCTCCTTTATATATATAGGAGTCCATGGGGCCACAATGTAATCCTAGCCGACCTAACAATAATAATTTAAGGGCACAATATTAACAATATGGAGGTTACAAGGGTACAATAATAACAATAAGGGGGTTACACTAACAACAATAGGGGACTATACTAGTAATATAGGGACCTTACATGCCCCTCTCCATCAAAAAATTGTTGTCCTCAACGCTTGAGTAGCTCTGGGTGCTTTTGTATAAAATTCTCATCCTCCCATGTAGAATCTTCAGTGGGTAAGTTCTTCCACTTAATGAGATACTCTGAAATTGATCGATTTCGTAGCTGTCGAGTTCTTATTTCCGTGACCGCTTCAGGTTCCAATATGATTTTTCCTTCCTCATCAAGTTCCGGCAATATTTTTTGAACTGGAAGATTTTCACCTATAACCTTCTTTAAGCATGAAACATGGAAAATTGGATGCACTCATGAAGAAGCAGGAAGCTCCAATTTGTATGCCATAGTACCAATCTTTTGCAACACCTTGTAAGGATCATATTACTTTGGCGATAATTTATTATCCTTCTTAGCTTGCTTGAGGGACATTTGTTTGTATGGTTGTAGCCGTAAAAATACCCAGTCTCCTACATCAAAACTTCTCTCGCTGCGATGTTGATCTGCCTGTTGTTTCATTCGATTTTGTGCCAAATTCGGGTTATCCTTTAAGAGTTGGAGAACTTCTTGTTGATGCTCGATGTGATCTTCCACTGCTTGAACCTTAGAATTTTCTCTTAAAGATGATGTGATGGATGGTGGATGATATCCATAAAGTGCCATAATGGGGTCATTTTTGCTGCAGTATGGAAGGAAGTGTTATACCACCATTCAGCAAGAGGTAACCACTTGACCCATTGTGTTTGTTTATCAGATACAAAACAACGAAGATATCCTTCCAAACATTTATTTACTATCTCAGTTTGACCATCAGATTGAGGATGATAAGAAGAGCTATGAGCTAATTGAGTACTCAAACAAGAAAATAACTCCGTCCAAAAATTTCCAGTAAAAATGGGATCTCTGTCACTCACAATAACCCTTGGGCTTCCATGTAGCTTTTGAATTCTGTCCATAAATGTAGTAGCAACTGTACTTGCTTTAAATGGATGAGATAATGCACAAAAGTGTGCATACTTGGTAAGTCTATCGACTACCACCATGATGACACTCTTTCCTTCGGACTTAGGTAAACCTGTGATAAAATCCATTGAAATCTCCTCCCAACGTTGACTTGGAATGGATAAAGGTTGTAGAAGACCCAGGGTCTTAATTGTCTCAACTTTATTCTATTGGCAAACCAAACATTCCGCCACAAACTTTTGAATATCAGATTTAAGGCCATCCCAAAAAAATTCTTTCTTCACCCTGTGGTAAGTTTTTTAAAATCCCGAGTGTCCTCCTAAAGGAGAAGTGTGCAATTCCAGAAGAATATTTTGTTTTAGTTGGGAATTATTACAAAGATATAAGCGATCTTTGTACTATAAGGAATCATTTTTCCAACTAAATGTATCAGATGTACTAGGATCTTGCTGCAAATTTTGAATGAGTGTCCATACATCTTTGTCCTTCTTCCATTCATCTCTTGCTTCGGTTATCCAATCTGGTTTGATAATAGAAATGGCACAAAGCAATGCTTCCACCTCTTCATTCTTTCTTGAGAGTGCATCTGCAACAACATTAAGCTTTCCTTTTTTGTAGATTATTTCAAAGTCATAACCCAACATCTTTGTGACCCATTTTTGTCGCTCTTCTGAAGATAGTCTTTGTTCCAAAAAGTGTTTAAGACTATCATGATCAGTTTTTACCTTGAAGTGTCTTCCCATTAGGTAAGTTCGCCATTTCTTTAGTGCATGTAGTATCGCTAACATTTCCTTCTCATAAATAGGTTTCTGTAAATACTTTCCTTTGATTGGACGACTTTCAAAAGCAATGGGTCTTCCTTCCTGCATTAAAACTGCACCAATTCCATTTCCTGAGGCATCACATTCCACAATAAAGGTTTTTGTGAAATCTGGTGTAGCTAAGACTGGTGCTAGGCACATTGCCTCTTTAAGACGTTCAAAGGCCTTAGTTGCTTCAGGATTCCATGAAAATGCATCTTTCTTCAATAATGTTGTTAGAGGTGCTGCTATTCTCCCATAATTCTTAACAAACTTGCGATAATACCCTGTTAACCCGAGAAATCCTCGCAACTTCTTTATGGTTGTGGGGACTTTCCATTCCTTAATGGCTTTAATTTTGTTAGGTCTACCTTAACACCCTCGTGAGATACAATATGACCCAGATATTCCACCTCTTGTACTCCAAAGAAACATTTGGATGTTTTTGCATATAATTGTTTCTCCTGCAATAGTTTGAGCACCCCGTCAACATGTTCAACATGATCCTTCCAAGACCTGCTGTAGATTAGTATATCATCAAAAAATACTAGCACAAATTTTCTAAGGAAGGGTTTGAAAATGGAATTCATCAACCCTTGAAATGTAGAAGGTGCAGTGGTAAGGCCAAAAGGCATGACCAAAAATTCATAATGACCCTCATGAGTTCGAAATGCTGTTTTCGGAATATCTTCAGTCTTCATTCTAATTTGATGATACCCTGAACGAAGATCCAATTTTGTAAAATAAATTGCTCCATGTAATTCATCCAATAATTCATTAATCACAGGAATGGGAAATTTATCTTTAATAGTGAGATTATTGAGCTCCTTATAATTTTTGGTTCCTGTAAACTGCTGATTATCAAATTCTTGTGTACCAATGGAGTAAGAGAAGAACTTTGACTGAGTTGAGATTCAATCCATGTCTAACATTTATGCAATCATATGTTCAATTTCACTCTTTTGGACATAAGGATATCTATGGGCGATGTTTGGAGGAACACTTCCTGGAGATCAAATGAATAGCATGACCACGATCATGAATAGGTGGGAGTATTTTGGGAGTTTCAAAAACCTTGGAATGATTGTCCAAGACCTTTTGGAGATCTGTAGAAATAGACGATTTTGATGTTGGAACTTCTAGTGAGCATAATTGTGCAATTATGCCTTGTTGTTCTTTCTTTAGAAGATTTGTCATGAAATTAGAGCTTATTATCTTTCCTGGCTTCCCTACAATACCCCGTAATTCAACTTCCTTTCCTTCTAAAAAAAAATTCAAGAAAGTTCTTGAAAATTAAAAGCTACCAACCCCAAAGATTGTAACCATTGTACTCCTAGTACAACATCAACACCTCCCATAGGAATGGAAAGCATTGGACTATTTAATACATATTACCCCATGGTTAGCTTGATATTATGGCATTTTCCAAGCAATTTATAGTTCCTCCATTTGCAACCATCACTTGACATTCGGTGTTGGGTATAGGAAACAATTCAATTCCTTGTTATATACAAATGAATAAAATTATGGGTACTAGAATCAATCAACTTACTACCTTTTTCTTCTTGATATGTCCTTCTATCTTGAGAGTTTGAGGAGTGGCAATTACTGCCAATGCATTACACAATATGGTGAGACTCATTTCTTCCCCTTCTAGGGTTGGTTCCTGGTCTATATCCTCTTCTTCTTCATTTTCTTCTTCCTCTTCACAATCTATGTAAAATAATTTCTCATCGACACATGACCTTTTGGTATTTTCTTTCACAAGCTGTGTGGACATTTTTGCTCTTTTTCTTCCAATTTTTGTGGTGTCAACCTTGTAGGTTGTGGAAATCTAGGCGTAGCAACACTTCCTTCTTTATAGAATTGAGTGGTAGGCTTCCTTGTCGCCATAATTTTACATTCAACTTTTCTTGCCAACCTGAATGCCTTCTCCGATGAATCAGGTTCCAAAACATGAACTTCATGTTGGATGTTATCCTTTAAAGTACCTATGAAGAGATCAATCCTGTGTTCCTCTGGAATATCAGTTACCCTTATATTCAATTTTTGGAAGTCCTCAATGTGCTCCCCCACTAAGCCTTTTTGTTTGAGATTTATCAATTGGCTAAAGAAGGTGTTGCTCTTTGTATCCTCATAATGTGCTATCATTTCCTCCGTAAAAATTGACCAAGTGACAATTTTTTTACGGGAGCAAAGCGATCGATACCATACAAATGTATTTTGTTCTAAATGTAAAGTTGCAATGCGTACCTTTTGTGTGTTTTTCACATTATGGAAATCAAAATATTGCTCCATCTGTAGTATCCATGTTACAGGATCCTTTCCATGAAACTTCCTCATATCCATTTTTGGAATATGGTGGTTCTTCCCGCCAACATTGGATTTTATGAAATCACGATTAACATTTATTTTTTTCTCATCATGAGTTTCCTCTACTATCTTTTCACCATTAGGAAACATTTCTTGTATCAAAATTTTCAAACCTTCCATGTCTTCTTTTAGATCATTCTTCATGTTTTCCATCTTAGCTTCCATGTCATCCATCTTAGATTCCATGCCAGCTTCCATGCCATCTATCTTAGATTCCATTCCATTCTTCAAACCATCCATCTTAGATTCCACGCCTTTCTTCAAAACTTCCATGTCATTTTTTGTTGCTCTTTGCGAGAGCAAAATTTGTTGCACTTGCTCTTGTAATTTTGATATCATGTTTCCATTCTTCATCTTCATGAGTCATAGTAGAGCTTTCTAAAGGCTTAATGGGTGTTGAATTATTTTTAGGGGCCATTTTAGAGTCCAATACTAATATCTATTCTACAATATGCACTTGGAATCAATTAAACTTGATTCTTCAAACAAGACTTATGCAATTCGAGGGGAAAAAAAAATACATACCTTTTACTTACTTTTGAGGAGCTCGATATTGAAATTGAATTATATATATAATTATGGATCCACAATATCTTAAATTCAGCCTTGTAGTATCCCTCTGAAGCTTATTTCAAATGCCACAGTTTTGATCTAATTTGGATTCTTCAAGGCAACGTTATGTCCAATCTCCCACAATGACCCAATTTTGGACTGGTTCAGTAGAGAAAACTTGTATGATTTGTCACGTGTCACTCTTTCCTCCTTTGGATCTGAAATTGATAGACCGAAAACTACAGTCCGTGCACTTTCGACCACTTTTTACGGCATTCCAATCCGATGCTCAGAGAGAGAGTTATGAAGATTTTCTCACGATCACCTCTTTGAGATGAAATTCAGAAGTCTCAAAAAGCCCTAACTTCCACAGATCATATCTCCGAAACTATTGCGAACCAATATCTGAAATTTTTCAAAGAGGTTCCTTGGGATTGCAGCTTCGCACTCTAAAAATTTCAGCTTCTGAACCTTTGTAGAAAAAACGTTATTACGAAAATACCATGATGAACTGTTTAGGTTAAATTCAGGAGCCTGCAAAATGGCCTAACTTTCACATATCATGTCTTCGAAAATATTGTGAACCAAGCTCTGAATTTTTTTGACGATGTTCCTCAAGATTTTGGCTTCGTACTTTAAAAATTTCAGATTCTGAACCTTCGTAGAAAAAAAGTTATAGCGAAAATTCCACGATGACCTGTTTGGAGCAGCGAAACCCTAGAATCTCAAAGCTCTAATACCAAATGTTGTGAAACCAACTCCAAAAAGAGAAGAAAAGAGATATCAACACCTTAGAAATAAGCCACTTTGAGGGGGAAACCTCAAATACATTACATGAATGAAAAATTCTTGAATGATTCAAATTACAAAACCTCCTTTCTATATATAGGAGTCCGTGGGGCCACAATGTAATTCTAGCCGACCTAACAATAATTTAAGGGCACAATATTAACAATATGGGGGTTACAAGGGTATAATAATAACAATAAGGGGGTTACACTAACAACAATAGGGGACTATAATAGTAATATAGGGACCTTACAAATAAAAACAACTCTGTAATGGAGGGATAATAAAAGCAACTCTGTGAACAATGTATTGATGGACTGTTTGACATTTATATTATCTAAATAAATTCAAAAAATTGGACAGACAAGAGCACGGAAAAAAGCGTGATAAGCATGTAGTGAAGGAGTTTTGTGATGATGGTGTCGTTACATGGTGTAGTTCTATGATGATGGTAGGACTCTATTGGTGATGCCATCCAGTGGAGGTTTACTGCCTTGTTCATGGACTGAATCTTGTGGGGCAGTGCCAGGATATCCGGGTTTTAGGAAGATTGGTCAGTTTTGGAACACGGTGAATAAGAATTTATGGATTGTATTTGTGATTGTTGTCTATTGTGGAAGGAGTGAGGAACTTTACTTTTCCCACATGGCTGCTCGCTCCCTCGCCTCGCATTCCTCTAAGTTTCATTGAACGAAGGTAATATTGTTTTGAGATATTATCATTTATTTGGTATCGGGTGAATCATATCCTGTTGGTCGTATTTCTTCTAGTTACTTGGTTGTCGAGAAAGAACATGGGAAACTGTCTCTGGAATCATCTCAACCATATATTTCTCATTGCTATTGGATAGAGCAACTGTGAATCATAAAATCAGTACACTTCATTGTGGGATAAGTGGATTCAATCATTCTCATTCACAAGGCCCTGCAAAACTATTGAGGTTCAAATCTGTCATCATAGGTGGAACATCGGTGGATGTATCTGCTATTGTTGCTGCCAATAAATCATAACCCGGTGGTTGGGTCCTCTTTGGATGACACATAGGAATCGGGGTATTGATCTGCGCGTCTCTCTGCTCTCGATAATTTATGACTTTAGTACTGGTTACTTACAGGTTTCATGCTTGAAGTTTCATATACTGTGACCTTCATCCTGGTTTACATTTTCCGGTGGTATTCCTGGTCTTTCGGGTGATTCCCTTGGCCTTTTTGTGGTGACCGGGATTTTCAAATTATTTTCTGGGCGGGAGTCCTGGGTAGCCACTTCTGGAGGGCGATGTATATTACCTGGAGATCATCCCATATTAATGATTTTGAAAAACTATTTCTTGGGCTATATTCTCTAACGGGTTGGGTGTACTCCTTTGTATGGAGTAGGTTACATAGGATCGCGCAGTGGGGTGGCCGAGTGATCCCAATTTATTATATGCCTTTATTTATATGTCCTTCGCTACTATTTGGGCGGCTAATGCATCGGGGGTTGGTGATCTACATTTACTCTTAGATTTCAGGCTGGCCACTTTAAATTCTGATGACAGTTTTGGCTTATCCATTTTCTCGAGGGGGCACAAATGGTAGGTCTCGATTTCTATCTGGCATAATTGGCTGCAGACTACAATACCGATGCTTACCTGCATGCTATGGAGGGGGCGGAAGGGGGAGGGACGTCCAAATCACGACATGATTCTCATGCCTCATCGCCTCTCCTACGGGGGGATGGTAAACCATTGAAGGACGACGCGGAGCCTCCCTGCAGGCAAATACATCCTCCTCCTCCTACTTTGATAAGCAACGGACTTGGAGGTCGACATAGACCATCCTCACATCACTTTAAACCTTTCAAGCCTGCGGCAGAGGGCCGTCTAATTATCTTCGGCCACGACATGATGTGGGATCGTTCATCGAGTCTTCAATCTCGAGCTTTGGTGGGTTGTTGGTTCTATGATAAGAATTTTAAGGTGAATATGATATTATGGCTTAAAGAAGCATGGACAAAGCTGCTCGGATATCCACCCAAGACCTGAAAATTACAAAATGGGTGGTTCAGTTTCCATTTTATGAACCCTGAGGACATGGGGGAGGTCATTCAGAGGCCATGGGTGTTGGGTCACTGTTTTCTAGCACTACATAGGTGGTACATTGGATTTAACCCCACCGAGACACCCCACAGAACCACCTCTTGTGGATAAAACTATCGGGTCTTCCCCTAGAGTTCTGGACGATCCATGTCCTTACTGCAATTGGGAACAACATAAACAAATGTCGTTTTGTCTACCCTAATTGCCTAGGGGTTTTTGATAAGTAGGTGGCATGAATACTGGTCGAGATATCCTTTTCCGGTGGCCTCCCTCCTCACAACGACTTGGTGTGGGAACACCTAGTTCATAGAAAATTCATCGATCACTGGTAGGTTCCATTTCGATGCCACATTTGTCATCAAATGGGGCACCTGATGCAAACTTGTCAGTGCTGGTGGGCCAGGAAACATGCGAACATGGCAGTGGAGACAAGCTGCGAAAATGGTTAAGATGTCGTTTATCAGGAGGTGCTCGCGCCATATAGAGAGAACTCTCCGCTGACGGAGCCTGTAATTGGTAAGTCTTCTTTCAATACTCTTTCTCCTTCTTATTGTATCGCACATAATTATAATGGGGGGTTGAGTCTATATTCGGTGCAGGTCGCAGCCAATTAGGCGGTTTTAGACACTTCAAGCTGGGGTGTGTTGCCCAACACAGTTGGTGACTTACATAGCGTCACTGAGGGATGTCCTTAGTAATCCTCTTCAACTTCCTGACATATCTCAGCTGGATGGTAATTGGACCTAGCGTCCTGACCTCTTGACACATGACCCTCCTTCCTCATCTCTTCCTCTGGTCGAATACTCTGCATTGCCTCCGGAATCCTACCCTCCAACATCCCCTGGTCTTGACTGATAAGGATTTCATGAATTTTTCTCAAAATTGAAAGTGCTCGAAATTGTAGCGAACCTGAGCGACCGGGTATATCTCGTCATTTTGATTTCGGCGTCGCGAATGGTTCGAAAAACCGATGTCGTATGAGGGAGATATCGCGTTCTGATCGATTTCCCAAACAACTAAAATTGTGACAGGTTTGACTAGGATGCCCAGTCAGCATGCAGAGGTACAGTTAGCAAAAAGGGGAATATTCTTGAGAATATTTCGTTTTTCCAAGCTAATGAGATTTTTCTAAGTGGCGCATGTTGATTCGTTGTGGATGGTACGTTGTATTATTGGGCCAATGGATGGGTGACACGTGACTAGCCCTAAGGCTGCCACGTGTCCCCTATATGGTTGAATAAAATTTTGCTAGTTCCAGGGGGTTCGACCCCACGACCTCGGGCGAATGCACAAAGTTATTAACCTTCCGGGTTATCATGTGATTCTTAACCCTTAAGGGTGCCATACATATATATGTTTTAAATATTATGTATATGGGGGGGGAGGGGGACCGCTGGTGATCCCAACCCACCAACAACCACATTGAAGCGGTCACATGTTACCGTTTGATAAACTGCGACATAAATGTTTGTTACGACGGATAAAATCGTGACATTAAAGTGTTAACTGCCGTCCCGATCACATGAAACGGTAACCACCACTTCTCTGACGGTTTCGTTGGGCGGTTAGCATAACCGCAGGGTTTGGTGGTTGGCATGTGGCCACCCCCTCCCCCTTAACTATAAAATTTAAAAAATTTGACTGTTTTGCTTGGCGGACAATTTAGCACCCTCCAAATTCAGTGATTTTTCTATTTTTAACCGCAGTTAACTATAGTCCTCCAATTTTAGTGGAGGTTTTGTAGGAGATATTGGGAAAAAGGCTAGGAGGGTCAATTTTCGACCAATTTGGGTGAAAAAAGAGTCTACCTAGACTAATTGGAGCATTCTGGAGCCATTGTTGCAGATAAAACAACCATTGGAGGTTTTTAAACACATTTATTTGCAAAATTTTGAGCATAATAAAATATGGACATGCCATTGGGAGCTGGACCAACAGATGTAGCCTAGGAGGGGTGAACTGCTTCATCATGCCTACTGTGTAAATCTTATGTGTGGTTTTATTTCTCTATTATACACTGATGTTCAATGTTATTTATGCTTACTTTCATGCTTAAAATTCACAATTTTATCTATGTTTAATGGTTGAATTCCTCAATCCTTAAGCAAACAAATGGAGACAAATATGTACATGTTTTGTAACTGGAAAGACACTTAGCACAACAAACTAATACAATCCTTTCAGATCAGGTTGGTATCAAAGCTAGAGTTTATTCTCTAGTGATTGTTGTGTGCAAATATTTGATTAACTATTTGCAAGTTTTCACATGCTTACTAGGCTCGAGCTCAAGAGAGGAGAAGGAAAATTGGTGGAAGCAAGAGGGTCTCAAAGTGAGCCACAAAAAATGAGGGAATGGTTTCCACATTCTCCACCACCTAGTTCACCTCCTAAAGAAGCAGAAGCAACATTAAGCATGCCTCCAGAGGAAGGAGAAATCCATGAAGAAATGGATCCCAAAGCAGAAGAAAGAGTGTTGAGGAAAGCATTCCTTGACATGATTGAGATGGTGAGAATCCTTTATCAAGAAAGGAATGATAAACTAGAAGGAGAAGGATCCAAACTTCACAAGGAAGGACATGGATCATCAGGATGTCAAAATTATGAAGATAAATCAAAGAAGGGAAACGGAGTAAATGGAGGCAGTGGAAAGTCACCATTCTCTCCCTCATCATCATCATCCTCTACTTCATCTTCGGTACATCAGCCACACAAGTCAAAGAACACTGGTAAAATTCCTTTTCTAAAATTTGTTGTTAAGTTTGAATTGCCAATGTTTAATGGTGAAGTCAATGAAGAAAAGCTTGATAATTGGATTTGGCAATTGGAGGACTATTTGAGAATCCAGAACCTTCAAGATGATGATACCAAAATCCAATTAGCTTCATTGAGAATGGAAGGTGCAACACTTGTTTGGTGGGAAACCAAGACAAAGGAGGAGATCAAGAAGCATGGTAAGATTATCCTATCATGGAATGATTTAATTACTGCAATAAAACAACATTTTTATCCATTAGCTCATATACAGAAAGCCATAATGAACTGGAAAAACTTTAGACATTTGAAAGGACATAATGTGCAAGAATACATCCAAGAATTTAGGAGAAGAGCTCTCTTATTAGGGTTAGATTTGCAGAGCCAAGATACTTTACTCAAGTACATAGGAGGCTTACATAGCTACCTAAAACATACTATCCTCATGTTTAACCCTACAAGTCTAGATGAAGTTTGTGTTCAGACCACACATCTAGAAGCTAGAGGAAAAAACATTTATGATGAGGGTAGGAAGAAACCTTTTAAGGGGGAAAAAAAGAGAAGACCTCAAAAGGTAAAGGCAAAAAGAATGCATCTGTCAAGAAAGAGGGAGAAAAAGTGGTTTGTAAACATTGTTCAAAAGAAGGCCATGATGAAAATCGTTGTTGGAAAATACATCCTAAAAAGAGACCCAAACACCAGAACAACAAAGGGAAACAAAAAACTTCAGCTACAACTCAACATGATTTGGGAGAGGATTGAGGTGATGAATCTAAAATTACAGCTATGGGATTAAAGAACATGAAGGGGAAAGAAATTGAAACTAAACCCAGTACTAGTACATCAAACTGTCACATAAAAGCTCCAAATGAAGAAGAGAGAATTGAACTGTTTCATGTGAGGGTCATATCCAAACATACCAATATTGACACATTGTTTGACAGTGGGTCACAAGCAAACTTGATCTCTGAAGATTTTGTCAAGAAACTTAATCTTGAGACCATACCACATCCAAAACCTTATCCACTTGGTTGGATTTGTAAGGATGCAAATTTACAGGTTTCAAAGAAGTGTATATTGTGGTTTGCAATAATTGCACATTTTGTTGACATAGTTGAGTTAGATGTGGTTCCGGTTAACATAACAGGTATTGCGTTGGGCAGCCCTTACTTGTATGACAAGAAAGCGATCTTCCATCGCCATGAGAACAAATACCATTTATTCAAAGATGGCAAGGAGCACATTGTTAGAGCACATTGCAAGAAGACAAACATTGCTATGGTAAATGTTAGACAGGTAAAGAGGCTGGTAAATTCAAGTAAGAATTTTGTTATTATAATGATTAAGCCTAAAGCTGATGTTAATCATGAATCATTTGAGGATTGTGATCCTAATTTGAAATCAGATTTATATGATGTAGTTTATGCACATCATGAGATGTTTTAGGAGCCAACATGATTGCCTCCAAAAAGGGAGATTCAACATGAGATTCAGTTGCAGCAATATTGTCCTCTTCCAAACATTGGCATGTATCACATGTCAATAATGGAGAATGTTGAAATGAAGAGGTAAATCAAGGGCCTTTTGGAAAAGCTACTCATAAGGCCAAGCACTTCGCCATGTGGTTCATCCATAGTCTTGATTCCGAAGAAAGATGGGACTTTCCGCATGTGTGTAGACTTCAGAGCTTTGAACAAGATAACGGTAAATAATCAATACCCACTCCCAAGGATAGATGATTTTCTTGATCAACAAAAAGAAGAGAAGTTTTTCACTAAGTTAGATTTACGAAGTGGATATCATCAAGTAAGAATTGCAGAAAGTGATATATGGAAGACTGCATTCAAAACCAAAAAAGGACTCTTTGAGTGGTTGGTTATGCCATTTGGTTTGTATAACACACCAGAAACTTTCATGCGTGTTATGGATAATGTTTTGCATCCATTTTTTTATGAATTTGTGATTGTGTATTTAAATGATATACTGATTTTTAGCAAAACAAGAGAAGAACATGTCTTGCATGTGAATAGGGTGCTTGATGTTTTGAAGAAAGAGATATTGTTTCTTAAGATGTCTAAGTGTGAGTTTGGAAAGACTTCTTTGGTTTATTTGGGACACATTGTAGGAGGAGGCGAGTTGAGAATTGATACTTCTAAAGTGGAAGCCATTGTGAATTGTCCCACTCCCAAAACAGTAACCGAGGTAAGAAGCTTCTTAGGTGCAGCGCAGTATTGGAGAAAGTTTATTGCTAAATTTTCTGCCATAGAAGCTCCTATGCATGCAGTGACAAGTGTGAAGAAAGGCTTCCAATGGGAAGAAAAACAAAAACAAACTTTCGAAGCTTTAAAAGACAAGATCAGTTCCGCTCCAGTCCTTGAAATACCGAATTTGAGACAACCATTTGAGATACAAATTGAGGCTAGTGATTATGCCATGGGTGCAGTTCTTCTGCAGCATGGTAAGCCTGTCGCTTTTCATTCTAAAAAATTCAATGATGTTGTAACTAATTATCCTGCATATGAAAAAGAGGTGTATGCATTGGTACAAAGCATCAATAAGTGGAAACACTACTTGATGGGTAAAGAAACGATTATACATACTGATCACCAACCATTACAATACTTGGAGTCGCAAACAAAATTGCAGCAATCATGACATTTCAGGTGGATGGGTTTCCTTCAATAGTTTCACTTGGTTATAAGGTACAAGAAAGGTATTTTCAATAAAGTTTCTGATATGCTTTCAAGGCCGATTATAAGTGCTTCTACTTTACTTAAAAATTATTCTATTGTACATGAGAGTTACATAGAACAATATGCACATGATGTTGATTTTCAAGATGTGTATGCTAGTTTGAGTGAAGGGAATCAAGTTTAGGAAAATTATTATCACATGCACAACAAATTATTGTTTCATTTGGGCAAGTTGTGTATACCACAAGGAGAGAGGCTAAGTGTCATGAGAGAGGCTCATTCGTCTTATTTTTCTAGACACTTTGGGGTAAGCAAAACAATGACGCATCTACATAGGTATTGCTATTGGCCTTGAATGATAGATAGTGTGTCGCGTTTTGTAAGAGGTTGTTCTATGTGTGCAACAAGCAAGCCTAGCAATAGGAAGCTTGGGTTGTACATGCCACTACCAGTACCATCAAGACCATGGGAGAGTGTCTCCATGGACTTTGTTGGAGGTCTACATATGTCAAGAAAACAACATGATTATCTTTATGTAGTTGTGGATAGATTCAATAAAATGTGTATACTTATGCCATGTAAGAAAACCATTACTGTTGAACGTACTGCTGAACTTTATTTTCAACATGTGTGGGTTCATTATGGATTGCCAACTTCTATTGTTAGCGACAGGGATTCCAGGTTCATTGGGAATTTTTGGTCCAATCTTTGGAAGATGATGGACACAAAGTTGAAAAAGAGTACTACTTTTCATCCGCAAACTGATGGCCAAACCGAGGCGGTGAAAATAACCGTTGTGCATCTATTGAGAGGATATTGCAGCAAACATCCTAAGTTGTGGGATGAGCAACTGCATTACATTCAACACACTTAAAACCGAGCAAAGCACTATTCTACAAATACATCACCTTTTGAAGCATGCTTTGGGTATTTGCCAAAATCGGCATTAGACTTCATCTTTGAGAAGGATGTTGCAATTGATGGGCATAGTGATATTGACAAGGATCAAAATTTCATTGAGAAAATTCAGATTATACATCAACTAGTTCAAGAACAACCTGAGAAGAGTTAAAGAAAATACAAGGAGAGGCATGAAAAACATAGAATTGATCACAAGTTTCAAGAAGGAGATGAGGTATGGTTGCACATAAGCAAAGAAAGGATGCAAGGAGAAGGTAAAAAGCTCAAACCCATTCACTATGGTCCATTCAAGATCATAAAGCAAGTTGGTAACAATGCATTTCAACTTGACTTGCCTTCATATATGCAAATGTATTCAATTGTTAATGTTGAAAAGTTACGTTTGTATGAGTCACCTTTGATCGATGATCAAGGAAGTGATATTCAGTTGCCTTCTATTGAATATTTTTCACCATAATTTCTGGATGAGCTCAAAGAAGATACAATTCTTGACAGGAGGACAAGAGCATCTAAGAGGGGAAGCGTTGACTACCTTTGAGTTGGGCTCAAAGGCAGTAAGCCAATAAAGGCAAAGTGGATGGAAGTTGGAAAGGACCCTCATCTACTGAACAGGTAATCAAGTCTTTTGGGGTCCAAAAGCTTCCCAATGGGCAGGTGTGATCAGGAGTTCATGAATTTTGCTCAAAATTGAAAGTGCTCGAATTGTACCGAACCTGAGCGACTGGGTAGATCTCGTTGTTCTGATTTCGGTGCCGTGAATGGTTCGAAAAATCAATGTCGTATGAGGGAGATATCGGGTTCTGATCGATTTCCCAAATAGCTAAAATTGCGTCAGGTTTGACTTGGATTCCCAGTCAACATGCAGAGGTAGAGTCAGCAAAAAGGGGAATATTCCTGAGAATATTCCATTTTTCCAAGCCAATGAGATTTCGCCAAGTGGCACATGTTGATTCGCTGATGTGGATGGTACTTTGTATTGTTGGGCCAATGGATGGGTGACACGTGGCCAGCCTTGAGGCTGCCACATGTCCCCTGTATGGTTGAATAAAATTTAGTTAGGTATGGGGGGTTCGACCCCGCGACCTCAGGCGCGCGCACAAAGTTCTTAACCGTCCAGGCTACCACGTGATTCTTACCCCTTAAGGGTGCCATACATATATATTTTCTAAATATTATGTATTTGGGGGAGGGGGGTTAGGGGGGGGGGGGGGGGGTGTGGACCCCATTGGAGCGGTCACATGTTACTGTTTGATAAAATGCGACATAAATGTTTGTTACGGTGGATAAAACCGTGACATTAAAGTGTTAAATGCCGACCCGATCACATGAAACGGTAACCACCACTTCTCCAACGGTTCCGCTCGGCAATTAGCATAACCGTGGGGTTTGGGGGTTGGCATGTGGCCACCCCCTCCCCCTTAACTGTAACATTTTAAAAAATCCGACGGTTTCGCTTGGCAGACAGTTTAACGCCCTCCAAAATCGGTGATTTTTCAATTTTTAACTGCAGTTAACAGCAGTCCTCTAGTTTTAGTGGAGGTTTTGTAGGAGATATTAGGAGAAATGCTAGGAGGGTCACTTTTTGACTAATTTGGGTTAAACAAGAGTCTACCTAGACTAATTGGAGCATTCTGGAGCCATTGGTGCACAGAAAACAACCATTGGAGGCTTGTAATTTTTCTGTTATACACTAATGTTCAACGTTATTTAGGCTTATTTTCATGCTCAAAATTCACAATTTCATCTATGTTTCATGGTTAAATCCCTCAATCCTTAAGCAAACAAATGGAGATAAATACGTACATGTTTTGTAACTGGAAAGACACTTAACACAATAAACTAATATAGTCCTTTCAGATCACTGATACCCTTTTGTCTACTCAAAATTCTATCGACAATGATATGAACTTCATGCTCCACAATTCAGATGCTGACTTAGTTCCTTTGGTGGTTCACACTGCCTGGCTTTCTTCTCCCCCCATTTTCATCAATCCTTCGTCAGCCTTCAATGTCACCATCTCAAAAGGGAAGGGTCGTCCACGACTCAAAAATAAATCCATTACACTTGGGGTTACTGAAACGGAGTTATAGATGGGTAATTTCTGGGATGTTCCGGTCTCCCTCGTATTTGATAGGGTCCTTAAAGCATTGGAACCCTCTAAATCTAGATCTTGATGATTTGTTGTTCTTTGAATTTACGAGGTTTGGGGGGGGGGGGCGGGATAAGTTTGTCTCACTGTGAGAGTTATATCAGAATCTGGATCCTTTTTTTATTTTCATTTAGGAAACCATGACAACGGTTGACAAGTCATTATCCTTTTTCCATGCTATGTTTCTAGCATGGCACATGGTGGCGAAGGATGCTGAGGGGAGATTTTGTGGCTTGGCAGTGATCTGGGATCCCAAATGGGCAACCTTAAAAGCTTTTAAGTTTTTTGGTGGCATAATCTTGACAGGTCATATTAGAGGTCATAAGACCAAGGTCCATTTGGTCAATTTGTACGCCACGTACTGCGAACGGGAACAATTCTAGAAGATAATGGAGGTATGTGGGATCCTCTCACTGGATAACTCTATCATTGCATGTGGCATGAACTGTACTTTGGATGAGAGGGATATTTGGGGAGATCATTGTAGGCGAGACCCATTGTCTGATTACATTGGGGATTTGGTCAGAGATGCAAACTGGAAGGATATGGAATTGGAGAAAGCTTTCCCAACCTGGTAGAATCACCGAAAAGGTAAAGAGTACATTGCAAAATTTTTTTATAGATTTCTGGTTCACGAAGATCTCCTAGAAGAGATAGGGAGGGTTAAAACTTGGGTGGCCCCTCTTCTAATATCAGATCATCGACCGATTGTGATGGAATGGCAGTTTGAGCAGAAGCAGAAAGGTTGCCCATTCAAATTTAATAGATCATGGTTAGAAGACAAGGATTTTAACATCATGGTTAGTGAATTCCTTTGCTCACATAGGCAGGAGGCAGGGTCTTCCCCTATGGATTATCTGTAAAATACATTGAGAAGCATGAAACTAAAGGTCCGCGCTTGGGAAAGAAATAAGAAACGACATATGATTCTTGAATTGGAGGAGATAGCCAGGGAGACTGCACATATTTTTTGGAATATGGATGATGGTCACATGTCCCCCGATGGATGGACAAGACTCAAAATTTTGGAGGCAGAGAAATGTAAGATATTACTCATCGAGGAACAAACCTGGATGCTCAAGAGTCGCGAACATTGGCTTAAAGGAGACTGAAACACGAAATATTTTCATTCCTATGCAAATGGCAGAAAGAACATGAATGCCATATGGAACACCACTATAGAAGGGTGCATCTTTAATACCACCGAGAAGATACAAGAGGAGGCGGTAAAGTACTTTGAAAACTTATTTAGGGTGAGAGAGGAATCACTGGTGGAGGAACAATTATGGGTCATTGATGATTATCCACTTATGTTTTCGGAGGAGGACAACATCAGACTGAGAAGTGTGGTCAACATGGATGAGGTGGAAAGGGTGCTCAAGTCATTTTCACCAGATAAAAGTCTGGGCTCGGATGGGTGGACCCCTAACTTTTTCATCCACTTCTCAGACTCGTTGATGAAGGATCTTACAAATTTGGTTGAAGAGGCAAGACAGAAGGGCCATGTACATGGTGCGATCAATTCAACCTTTCTTACTCTCATCCCGAAGAAAAAAGGCACAAAGACATTTGAGGACTACTGACCCATCTCACTTTGCAACAGACTATATAAAATAATTTCAAAAATCATTACTGAAAGGATCAAGGGATTATTTTCAAGATATATAATCACAGAACGATTCAGTTTTCTCAACAATTGAACTATCCATGATGTCGTGGATTCTACACAGGAGATACTACATACCATCCAAAATCGGAACATGAAAGTTGTGGTCATGAAAGTCGACCTCAGTAAGGCATATGATCGGGTGGACTGTGTCTTTCTGAGAATGATCCTATACAAAGTTGGGATGAACAGTGAATTAGTGGATTGGATAATGGGATGCGTCACCAAAGCATCGATGATTGTCCTTATCAATGGTATTGCGTCCACATTCTTTAAAGTGGGTAGAGGAATTCGAAAAGGCTGTGCTCCGTCACCTCTTTTGTTCACATTGGTAATGGACGCACTCAGCATCGAGGTTAATTGGGCTGCGGCTGTGGGAAATTTCTGAGGCATTAAAATTACAGAACACCGTGAGATCACACATGGTTTTTTTGTAGACGACGTGTTGATCTTCGGTTTTCTCATCAAACAGTGTTGGATTAACCTTAAATACATTTTTCATAAATTTTGTGATGCGTCAAGGATGCTTGCAAATAAGGAAAAGTCCAGTTTATCAATCACAGAAGGGAACGAGAGATAATTGAACAAGTTTGGAGGATTTTTAATTTCAGAATCGGTCCTCTTGCGAAAGGTTTGACATACTTGGGCTTCCGACTTAAACCTTCATGTTATTGGGTGGCTAATTGGTAATGGCTTATAGAAAAATATCAAAAAAGGATCAATGGATGGTTGTTAAAATGGTTGTTGAAGCGAGGTAAGATCATTATGGTGCAGTAGTCCTTCAAAAATCACCTGTTTACATGACCCATTTATTCCTTGTCCCTAAAGCCATTTTAGAAAAAAATAAGTCTACCATGGCTAACTTCATTTGGGAAGGAGGTTGGGGGGAAGGGAAGTATCATCTGACCAGATGGGAACATATCACACTGCCTAAGAACAGGGGGGTTTGGGCCTGATGGATGTTGACATTTTTGGGAAGGCACTGTTAATGAAGTCCTTCTGGAGATGTTTACACACACCTGGAATATGGCAGGATATTATCAGTTATAAATATCTCAGTACATAGAATTTGGAGGTAATGTATATCTTTGATTGGGAGATGGCTGGCAGGGGGTCATACATATGGAACGAGTTCAGGAAATTATGGCCTTTGTTCTCCAAGAATCTGCAATGGAGTTTTGGAAATGGTAGGAAAATTTTGATAGGGGCGAGGGCCATTCAGGGACACCCTCAGACAAATACCATCAGTGCACATTTGGGAAATCTCTTGCACGGTAGACACATTTTCTACCTCAGACAACTTATTCAACATTGGTAGGAGGGTGCTCCGAGGTGGAAAGAGGCTGTCGACATCGAACTTCAAGGACACATGGCTGCGGAATGGTCAAAATATTTGGAAGGCTTAAGATCCATGGGATTGTGGCATAACACAAGTGGTGACCAAATTACGTGGGGTGTCATTTTAAACAAGGGACAAATAAGTACGAGTGATACTTATAGAGATATGATTAATGTCCAAAGCGGACAGACAAGAAACTGCTGGTCATCGAGATATGGAAGGTAAAGATTAAAAATAAAATCATTATTTTCATGTGGTTAGTCTGGAAGAACAAAAACCTGACATGGACAAACCTCATGAAGAGAGGCAGGATTTGGCTCAGGATCTGTTGTTTATTCATGGCTGCGGATGAAGATAGCACACGTATTTTTTATCAGTGTGTTTTGCAAGGAGAATATAGAGCTCACTATGTGTGGCATTCAAACTCCCAGAACATGAATATTTGACTGCAGAAGATTACACCATCTGGTGGTTCAAGAAAGGTAAGAACTTTAGAATCATACCACTCATTTTCCATTGGATGGTGTGGTGTTGCAGGAACAAGTGGATATTCGAAGAACATAAATGCACACGTACATGGGTAGCAGAACATATCATGTAGACTTGGGGAGACTTGAGGATCCTTCAAAGACCACCAAGAGATCTCTCACTCAGATTAAGACCCTTTGAAATCCATTGCTCGATAGGTTTCTTTGATGGGGCGACTCAGAACCTAAGATGTAGATGCGGTAACTGGCTCATGATTACTCCATAGTGCCATTACAAAATCCACTGGTTCGACGGACAAGGGACTAATACTAGGGCAGAGACGCTGGCCCTGTGGGGTCTCTTATGGTTCACAAAGCAATTATATATTGAAAAAATATGGGTATTTGGGGACTCAAAGTTCCTTATTGATCACCTGAATAACCGGAACACACTGGCGCCTAGACACCTATCCAAATGGATGGATAGGATTAATGAACTGCGCATATCTTTATCCAACATCTCTTTCACACACATATTTAGGGAGAACAATGACACTTAAGACAAATTATCCAAGAAGGGTTAGTTGGGGACATTCGGAGAAATGCATTATGAACTGACGGATGCCTCGGGCAATGGTACAAAGGGCATTGTAAAAATATTTTGATCTTTAGGTATAGACGTTGACACTCAGATTTATGATAACATGGACAATCACAAAGATGTGAAGGATACAACGGATTTGGGAGTCGTTTTTTACTGAACTACTGAACCACTGGAACATTTTTGAGTTTTTGCTAAACATAGAGACTAGAATTCCACAGTTCTTTGGGAGTGAATCAATGCTTGACGATACTTTGAAGACTGTCACTTCGCTGTGGGACTGAAGTTGATGCAAATGATGTACTTATAAATGTGTTTGATATAACTGTAACTTATCTTATCACAGGATTTTAAAAGTTTTCGTTTTGCACAACAGAGCATAAGTTAAACTCTGATTAATATCTTGAAGAATATGAAACACTTTTGTGACCACAAAACTTATTGTAAACATCTCTATAATTTTTTGAACATGTGCTAGTACATAATATAGAGCAAAGATTTTTCCACTTAAAAAAATAAATAAATTCAGAATACACATGCAACTGTATAATCAAATTAAAAACATTTACAATGAAACACCATGCAGCTGTATCAATCACATTAAAAAGAATTACAATCAAGTGATCTGTGATTTTCGCAGGAAGCTGCAGAGAAACTTCCGTCATGAATGCCCAAGTGGAAGGGAAATGTGGCAATAAACGGTGCAATAGTTGTGTTGATCGTTGTCATGGGTTTCTGTTTGGGAAGTTGGGCGAGTGTATCCAATATCATAAAGCAACTGCACAGTTTTAAACTTTTCGACAAATTTTATCAATGCACTGTTATCAAAGTAAAGTAAACGTAGTTGATCAATCTTTTCGAATAAAATGCCAAAAGGACATACCCTGTAAACATTTAAACAAAAGACACGTCGGATGTAGATGGTCTACCTTACGTAAGCACATGCACTATTTATATTTTATAGTAACGTTGGTATTGTTATAAACAATTATAAAAAGGGTTAGAAAAATAAACGATATTTTTTCGGTAATGGCATATTAGTATGGCCTTAGTTTTAAAAAAATTATATAATAACTCAGTAAATATTATGAAAAATTTTGGTAAATATTTTTGAAAATTTGGGTTATAGTTGTTAAACTTTAGTATTTTGAGTGCTTTAAGAGTTTTTGATAGTGTTGAATCTATTTCCACTATCAAAAATATAATTCAAACACTCTAACTACTTGATTTTTTGAGATTTTTTTTTTACTACATTTTGGCAAAAAACAATCGTCCAATCTATTCTGTTGCATAGATAGACAACTCCTATTAGTATGTTATTGAGTATAATATTTTGTTGGCAATCAATTTTTATTTTTTGCTATTCTGTTGCGTCGGTAGACAACTCTTATTAGTATGTTATTGAGTATAATATTTTGTTGACAATCAATTTTTATTTTTTTAATTATAAAAATAAACTGACAGTGATATTGTAATTTTTTTTTAATTATAGAAATAAAATATTAAAAAATTTATAATATTAATTTTATTTAAATTATTAATTTTTTATTATTATTACAGTGATTATTAGATATATTTAATTTATTAATTTTTAAAAAAATATTTTATATAATATATTTATATATTTTATTGATATATTAAATTTATTAAAAGATGTTTTAATATTTTACATAATATATTTATATATTTTTGTCAAATTAAATAGAATATAATTTAGTTGGATAATTAACATCTACTATTATTATAATTATTATCAAGTTTGTTAAAATATTTTATATAAGTTTATCAAATAAAATATAATAGATTTTAGTTGCATAACTAATTTTAATCATAATATGTTTTTTAAAGTAAGAGAAAAATGAAATATATATATATATATATATATATATATATATATATATATATATATATATATATATATATATATATATATATATATATATATATATATATTATTTTTTATATTATAATTTATGAAAAGTCAATGTTTAATGTGAATGTAGAATTTTCAAATAACAATATCATTCATAACGTTTGGTTTTTATTTTTATTTTATTTTGGAGGCAAATATTTTTTTTTTTTTTTTTTTTAAATTGAGAAAAAATATATATTATGGTTTGTTTTAATGTGTTACTTGGGAAACCACACCACCTTAGTGGCAAAACTAGAGTTTTTCATGATCAAAAAATTTAGGAAGTTTGTAGATATCAAAATTACAAAAAGCTTCTACATAAAAGCTAAAAACATTAGAAATAAGAAAAAGGAAAGTAAATTAAAACCATCAAACAATCTTGAGGGAGTCCAACTATTCTAGTGCAATTGGCTCTTTGCTCCTCCTTGGTGAGCAACTTGGGTCTAGAAGGAGGCCAAAGTGAGTCTCAATAGTGCAAATGTCTATTCAAGCTATACACAAGGCTAAAGTTCATCAAGCACAAAGAGGATTTCCTTCTTAGCTTCATTACAAAAGAGTAAGACTCTCTCCAATAACATCTTGAAGTTGCAATAAATATCCATTGTGTACATATATTCACTAAAACAAAAAAAATTATAACCAATGAGCAATTTTAGATACAATCTCAAATATTAATACACAACCTCGTTCACTTACAATTTATCTTTCTTTCATTGAGACTTCTGCCCTCTGATTAGCTTTGAAGCTGCCATAATCCTTATAATAAAGTGACATCACACCGGCTGAAGGTTAGAGAGAAGCTCTACCCAAAAGAAATAGCTATACAAAATGAAGAAAGGAAACGACCAAAATTGAACATCCTTGACACCCATTATTTGCAATAAACATGGTGTGTGAGAATCGAGGGCCATGAGTAGCCGTAAATCCTTGCAAGATCAAAACCTGTACCAAAGACATTACCTTTGGGGCATGCAAAATTTCACTTGTATGACTAAACCTCCCACCTTCTATAGAATGAATGATTATAGTGGTGTAATGTGCTCCTCCATTAAAGTTTGGTGGGACGACATCCATAAGGACACACCACGCGGAAAATATTATTCACAATGGTTCTTAATATATATTAGCCAATGCATTAGAATGAAACTTTAAAAGAACTACACCTTTACTTAATAATATATTGTATAGTTAATAATGTATAATTACTAGCAATTGCACCGGGGTGTAAGGGAACGCCGGATGGAGGAGATGTGGATCATTTTGTGCCCGCATAAAAATAAAAAATATCTTTAAATTTATTAAAACTAAAAATTAAAAATTTATCTTACATACACTATTGAATATTGAATCGGATGGACAGTGAAATGTTTTGTACAATGTGGAAGATATTGAGAGTTTTCGAATTCAAAATCAAACGGATCGAAGTGTGTACGGTTACGCAAGTTCCCAAAACGAGACACTTCAAAGCCTCGTACTCAAAACCATGCACTGTCTCTACCCGACGCGCGTCCACTAATCAATATAGGATCCAACGCGTGTCGAGAGAATCGTCACCTGGCAGAAGACACGTGGACAGGCCACCCTCTATCCAATACCTTCGAAGCCAAGCAAGCACATTCCTGCCAGTATATGTAGTAAGTCCCCTGACCAGCGTATTTACACATAGCATAGGGAATTCATCAGAGATTTGTTTTACATAATTATTTTGATTCTAGAGTTGTGGAACAGTTGAACTGATAATTTTGATTTTCAAGGTCGAGATCAATGGCTTCAGAACAGGAAAAAGTGACAAGACCCTCTAGGCAGGAGGCAAAAGAGAGAAGGGAGAATGCCTCTGATAACTTAGAGTCTACAAAATGGATGGCACACGTTGCCAAAGATGCGAGCACAGAGTCTGCCTCTTCTGCAATGGGTCCTGTCAAGGCGGGCACCATGTCGGCCTTCAAGGGCCTCCAAGAAAAAATGGAGAATGCCAAGGATTCTGTGACGGGCAAGACTTAGGAAGTCAAGGACACCACTATGGAAAAAACACAAGAGACTAAATATTGCACCATGAACAAAGCAGGGGAGTACAAGGATACTGCGGCTGAGAAAACAATTCAAATAGGTGTTAAAAGTGGAGAGGTAGGGCGTGGGAGAGACGAGTCGTCAGAAATCGAAGACGGAACCTTCTGGACAGTCGCGATGCTTCATCACATCAGACGAGTCGAGGTGCTACAACGTTGAACCTTTTGAACAAAGGCGCTAACCCATCGAACGGCTGCAGTTGGGACAGGAAGAAAAACAAGATTGGGAGTATGTTAGGAACACTATTTCGGCCGCACTCTAGATTTGGTGAGACGACAGTGTAAGAATCTAACTTCTGTGCTTGCTTTTGTTGCAGTTTTCCATCTTCTTTCTTTTCGAGTTTTTCTTGAAGTTTTGGCTAAATATTGGACTGGAATTTCACTTTGGAAATGCTGTTCGAAAATTTTTGTACAGGACTTTTCGCCCTACCATGAAATTTGAAGTTTTAGGGAGTTTTGCCTCAGTTTGATTAGATCCGTGACATTTGGTTCAAATGTGCACAATGTGCTGGTTTCTTTTATGGTTTTTGTTTCCAGATTGAGATTTGCTTCAAATATTTGTTAAGCTTTATCATTTTAACAAAGGCAATATTTGTTTAAATTTTTTTAGTTGTTGGATAATGTCTTAGCTCCAAGCAGCGCTGCCTTCATTCAATGGACCATCATTATCTCTTCCAATTACAGCAAGCAAAATTTCCGTCGCTCAAACCCAATGTAGTGTCTCTCGTGGGTTCCCTCTTCGGCCACAGTTTTCACTCACAACGCGCCCATTCACAGGCTTAACATTCCGTAATCCTCTGCAACTTAGAACAGGTAAAAATCCTTTATGGTTTTTTTTCTTTTTTCTTTTTTCAAATTTCTCCAGCTCCTGATAAGTCCTTATCTAATGAAGAGTTCAATTTCTCTTTCCAGAATCAGAGTTCTATGGGTTCTCTAGATTCATCCAAAATGGGTCGAAGTGTTTCGCCATGAGGCACGGTTGCCGCGTACCAAAGCTCAATAGGCCTCCGGACCAGAGGCGCGCTCTTTTTCATGGCCTCACCACACAACTGCTCAGGCATGGGCAGATCAAGACTACGAGGGCCAGGGCCAGCGCTATAAGGAAACACATCGACAAGATGATCACATTGGCCAAGGGAGGAACATTGCACAAGCGGAGACAGGCATTGGGCTTCATATATGATAACCAGTTAGTGCTTGCATTGTTCACAGAGGTACAGGAGAGGTATGGTGAAAAAAATGGTGGGTATACCAGAATTATCAGGACATTGCCCAGACGAGGTGACGGTAAAAATTTGATTCGCGCAAAGGACGGTGATAGGTGGAAAAATATGATTCGCGCGAAGGGCGATACGGTATTGCTGCTATTGGCTGGGGTGAACAGTGTTTGCTCACCCCAAGCTTGCAATATTACAATAAGCACGTGTCCATTTCTTACTTGACGGAAGGGCGAAAACAAATCAGTGTGATTGGCTATACTGAATAGTGTTTGCACAGGCAAAGCCCGCAGAGAAAACGCCTCCGGCGTAAAAATATAATTATTTTATATAGAAAATAATTATAATAAATTTAAAACAATATATTTCTAAAATATTTTTTAAATAAATTCCATTTATATTTTTTATTTTATTTTTTTTAAACAAATTAGAATTTTTGTATTTAACATAAATTATAAGATTTTATGTAAAATTTGCGCTGGTAATCTCAAGTACCTAGAAATAAGTTACATGGATGCCTCTAGTAGCTCAATTTCTTGAGAATTTGAGATTGAACATATAGATTCAATTCAAATCTTCCATCAAAAACTCCACGACACAAAATTTTTGTTCCCATCCCAACTTATTTTTTCAAAATACCCCTAAGATCCAAATACAATTGCATCCCATTCTAATCTATTTGTCACTTTAATTTGATTGGCTTCTCATTTTCCTTGGTGTGATATTTTTTGCCTTTTTTCCAAGTTGTGTCCATCCCGAGTTATTTGACAAATCTCGTTGGTCACCTGTTTGAGGATGATCTCTACTAGCAACAACATCCTTTTGGACCCTTGATGACTCTTCCTCGTTTGCCTAATCTTCCTAAGAAGTTACTTGTTTAGTATTATTTTTTGAAGAAACACGGGAGGAGGCATTGTTCTTAAGGCTTTGTTGAGAAGGTTCTTGTATTGAATTTGGATTCGCTGGATTGTTTATGAATTTATCTTCTTCTTGTCCATTTTTTGCTTCTTGCTTTTCCTCTACCTTATTCTAGGGTTCATCTTCCTTAAAAATGGTAAAGTGTTTTTTTTGGGTGCCTTCCTACAATTTGTGTCTCCAACTATGTGATCTAAAATTAAAAATTGATGGTTTCTTGTAAGAGTTTACAAGTTAGTTTATCTCTTGTGGGAAATGGATCGAAATTGCAAAAGCACATGAACTTAGTAAATTTAGTTAAGCTTTACAGATTTTAACAAAGACAAATAAACAACATGGAGTATCACAAAACAACAATTTGATGATGGAGTTCACCCCTCCTGGGCTACGTCTCCGTGTCCAACTTCCAATGTTGGACCTTTAAATTATATGCTTAAAATGTCAATTAAATCAACATGCAATGCTCTAATAAAAAAAATAACACTGCCATTATGTCTAGAACACCTAAAAACCCCTGTGTAGGCTCTTCTTGGACTAAAAAAAGTTGAAAAATGACCAAGTTAGGCCTCCTTCATTTCCCTTCTCATTGTTATGCAAAATTGGATCTTTTCAGAACCAGAAAGGAATTTTTGCATTGGTGGCATTGCAAAGTGGAAAAATGGCGTGGGTTTGACGACATTTCCATCGATTTTGGCGCAAATTGTTGGTCATTTAAATGATCCCCACGCCTCAAGTTTCTGCCCTTTTGTTGTTCTCGTGGCATACAAATGACTAGGGGTGTGGGCGAGAGGCCACACACTCACTGGACCTCTGCCCTTTTCCTTGTTTATTGGAATTTGACTGTAGGCTGGGGTGCGGGCAGGGTGCCACGCACCTTGCCCCTTCCGCTGGTTCTGTAGACGATTATGTGTTATACATTGGAATTGGGGGCTAGGGAAAACTCTATACCCCCTATGTCTCCACACATTATCACATTTTATGCCATATAATTGTGGTAGGGTTGGTTGAGCAAGCCTATTAGCCTGACCCCACCCCCCTGCCGAACAATTGTATTTTAAATAAAAATGGTCCCCACTATATGTTAAGAACCAATGTGTGGCCTAATGGTAAGTCAGATGGTTTTCTCTCCGAAGGTCTCGGGGTCGAACCCCACCAAGTTCGTTGGTCTTCCCAGCAAATTTCTAGCAAATAACATAGAGGCAAGTGACAGCCTCCCATTGGGCCACATGGGGGCCTGTGGTTGACCTAACCACAATCACCACAACCAATCAAACTTTTCCACTTGTACCGTCTTGATTGGCCCGTTCTAACAACCTTGCCACACATTCAACTGATAATAACTATGCCACATCATCATACAACCTACCTAGTCTGTTGTCGAGTCGACCCTGCAAGTTGACTTTTTAGTTGTTTTTCAAAAACTTCAGAATGTGACAAATTTCTCATACAATGTCAGATTTAAGTGATTCAAGCATTCTTGGAATTAGAACGACGAGATCTACGATTTGGAACTAGTTTTTGGAGAATTTGAGCACTTTCATTTTTGAGTATATTTTTGATCCCTTGGATCATTCCTCCCCACTGGAAGCTTTTGAACTACCAAAAGTTTGTTTTTACTCATAGAACAAGTGAGGATACAAATCCCTCACTTTCTCGATCTTAATCCACCTTTCTTTACTTGTATTAGTACCTTTGAGCCCCACTCGAAGATACCTCACATTGCTTCTTTGTGAAGTCCTTATTCTCTTGTCAAGAATTGAGTCTTCTTGTAACTCATTTGAATATTTAGGAACAAAATCTTCGATAGATGGAATCTAAATTTTCTCTTCATGATAATAAATCACTGGCTCATATAATATTAATTTTTCCACGTTCACAACAGAATAAATTTGCATGTAAGGTGGCAAATCTAATCGGAAAACATTGTTACCAATCTTCTCTAAGATTTTGAAAGGACCATATCTGATTGGCTTGAGATTTTTACCTTCACCTTGAAGTCATTCTTGTTCATATATAACCAAACTTGATCTCCCACTTGGAAATCATGATCAACCCGATGCTTTTCATGTCTTTCTTTGTACTTTGATTTTCTTTTCTCTAGTTGTTCTTGTACTCTTTGATGCACTAGCTGAATTTTTTCAATGAAATTCTTGGCTTTGTCCTCATCATTATGTCCATTTGCTGCAATATCTTTACCAAAGATGGAAGTGAAAGGATACTTTGACAAATAACCCAAACAAGCTTAAAATAGAGATACTTGAATAGACGAGTGATGGCCATGATTGTAACCATGATGTATGTAATGTAAATGTTCATCCCAAAGCTTAGGATGCTTACCCCAATATCCTCAAAGGAGATGAACTATTAATCTGTTCACTATTTTTGTTTGGTGATCGATTTGTGGATGAAATGTGGTGCTATTCTTCAAATTTGTGTCAATTATTTCCCATAAGCTTGACCAAAAATTCTCGAAAAATCGAGAATCTTGATCATAAATAGTAGAAATGGGTAACCCAAATGGAACCCATACATTTTGGAAGGACATCTTTGCAGTTTTTTTAGCTGTAAGATGTTTCTCACATGGAATCAACACACATATTTTGATGAAATGATCTACAACAACATATAAATGATCATGACCTTTCCTAAACTTTGGTAGTCCCCCTACAAAATCCATTTAAATGCTTTCCCAAGGATGAGAAGGAATATGAAGTTAAGTGTACAAACCCAATTTCCTATTGTTGGGATTTCTAGTACATAGAACATCCTTTTACATATCTTGAAATAATTTTATTCATGCGAGGCCAATAATAATACCTATGAATTTGAGCAACTGTTTTTCTTACACTAGAGTGACCAACAACAAGAGAAGTATTGGATTCCCTTATGAAATTGACTATTTCACCCTATGAAACACATAACTTATCAAGATGATACAACAAATTATTATGAACATGATATTGCAACTCTTCAACATGGTCGCCTTCACTCAAATTTGCATAAACACCTTTAAAATATTCATCTTGAGCTTTCATGCATGATTGAGTTATGCTTAAGAATGACAGATGCATTAAAAATAGGCCTTAATAACATATCAACAACTTTATTGTATATCCCTTTCTTGTACCTGATTACCAAATGAAATTTCTGTAGGAATTCCATCCACCTGAAATGTCTAGCAAAAGTTGATGGTCAGTATGAATAATTGTTTCTTTACCTAAAAAATAATGCTTCCATTTCTTCACGCTTTGTACCAAATCATACAACTCTTTATCATAATTTGGATAGTTAATTACTGCATTATTAAATGTTTTATAATGATAACAAATGGGCTTACCATGTTGCATCAAAACTGCTCTTATGGCATAATCACTTGCATCGGTTTGAATCTCAAATGGATGCTTAAGACATGGAAGTTCTAGAACTGGTGTTGTACTCATATTTAATCTTTCAAAGTGTCAAAGGATTTCTACTGCTTGCTTCCCCACTAAAATACCTATTTCACACTTTTCAAATCATGTAATGGTGATGCAATGAGTGAGAAGTTAGCGATAAATTTTATCCAGTATTGGGTTGCTCCCAAAAAGATCCCAACTTCTGGTATATTGTTGGGTTTACGCCAATTTACAATAACTTCAACTTTTGATGGATCAATCTTCGATTCACCCCTCCCTACAATATGATGCAAATAAACCAAAGAGGTTTTCCAAAATTCACACTTAGACATCTTCAAATACAACTTCTCTTTTTCGAAGACATCTAAAACTTGTTTCACATGCTTGACATGTTCTTCACGAGTCTTACTGAAAATTAGAATATCCTCTAAGTAGACTATGAAAAAATCATCAAGGAATTGTCTCAATACATCATTCATAACTCTCATGAATGTTGCAGGTGCATTGCAAATCCCAAACGAGATAACTAACCATTCAAACAAACTTTGTTTTGTCTTGAAAGCATTTTTCCAAATATCATCTTCAACAATACTTATCTGATGATAACCGCTTCTCAAATATAACTTAGTGAAGTAAACAACTTCCTTTAATTGATCTAAAAAATAATCAATGCGAGGAAGATGATAACAATTCTTTACCGTGATTTTGTTCAAAGATCTAAAATACACACGCATGCACCATGTACCATATTTATTTGGAACCAAAAAAATAGGAGACCCACGATATGTGCTAGGCCTGATGACCCCTTTGTCAAGCAGCTCTTGAGTTTGCTTATTTATTTTTTCATTCTCCAAAACTGACATTAAATACATGCCAATATTTGGAAGTGGTGCATCCTACTGCAAGTGAATATCATGTTGGATTCCTCTTTTAGGAGGAAACCCTTAAGGTTCCTGAAACATCTTGTCATAAGTGTTAAAAAATTCAACCAATTCATGCTTGAGCTTTGAATCACATCTTATGAAAGCTTCAGATTAAAAAATATCTTTAGCTCTAATCATCAACAACACAAATTTTTTCCTAGCATTTACAAGCTTTTTCATACGACTAGCACTAACAAGAGATAAGTTCATCTTCTTGCGATGTGCTCTAACAATATTCTCAACTCCATCTTTAAAAATACTATATTTGTATGGATTTTCGGCCATACAAGTATGGAATCCCTAAAACAATCCCACATATGTCAGGTGGTACAATATCAAGCTCTACCTCATCTATAAAATTTGCAGTGATGGCGAATTTGAGTTTACATTTCCTTGTCACTTATAATTTGGCATCATAACATACCCAACTCAAAGGGCAAGGTTTAGTACAAGGTGTAGTTTCTAGATTAAGTTGCTTGACAATTGCTTTGAAGATAATATTGACTTGGGATCCACTATCTAACAATGTATCAATTTTTGTATGTTTTATAGTGACCATGATATGAAAAAACTCACTTCTTTATTTATCATTTTGAGACTCAATAAGCTTCCTAGAAGAACTAGTACTTGCATTAGAAGCTTTAACTTTTATTTCCATGCTTGTGATTTTGGTTTCATCACCTGAATCAGAGTATTATATCTCGTTGAGTTGTAGTAGCAGTATTTTACATCCCCTTGTTATTGAACTTCTTTGGTCTCATTTCTGGATGTAATTTCCAACAATGGTCTTCATCACGACCTTCTTTTGAGCAATGTTTATAGGTATGTTTCTCTCCCTATTTCTTGACAATAATATTCTCTGCCTTTGCCTTTAAAGTTCCCCTTTCCTTTGTTTCCAGATTTGGAGGGTTTATTGCTAGTCTCTTGAGGAACATTCTTGCCTCTTGATTCTAAATGAGTTTCCTGAACACATACTCCATCTAGATTTGTGGGATTAAACATAAGTAAAGTATGTCTCAAATAACTATGTAATCTACCTATGTATTTAAGGAGAGTATATTGTGAAGACAAATCAATACCCAAGATTAAAGCTCTTCTTATAAATTATTGTGTTTAACTTTGGACACTCTAACCTTTAGCTTGTCTAAAATTTTCCCAATCCATAATTTATTTTTTCATATAAGCTAATGGATAAAAATTCCTAATGTAGCTATAAAATCATTCCAAGAAGAGATAATACTACCACTGTTCTTTAAATCTTCTTTAGTTCTGGCCTCCCACCAAATGAGGGATGCACTTTCCAGACAAAAAGAAGCAAGATGGATATTTGTAACATCATTATCAATCTTTTGAATCCTGCAATAGAATTCAATTTGACAAACCCGATTATCCAACTTTTCAGCATTTATTTCCCCATTGTACATAGGCAATTCAAACTTGAAATCAAGCTTAAACAAAGGAGACTTAGCTGTCATTTTGGATATCGAGGAGGAGTATTTCTATGTGTTGAAGGACGTGAGGATGGAGGTGAAGATGGATGTGAAGGAGGAGGTGGAGGTGGAGGATTTCTCTCATCACCACGATTACCTTTTTGTTGGTTAGAACTTTCTCCTTACAACCTTGTTGTCCTCTCATTGCACACCACTTTTACCATATTTGACATATCATAGAAAGCCTTTCTAAAAGCTCTCTCATCCTCAAACATCAGCTCCCGTCCTTCTTCATGTGCCATGAATGGTGGAGTTTGTGACCTCCTTGAACCAATTTGAGGGTTTGGTTCTTCAAGTACTCCTTTTCCTCTTCTCAATTTAGACCTTGTAATCATTCAAGAAAACACTTGTAAAAATTGTTAAACCTTCAAAACAACCATTATTTGATACCAAAATGATATAAAAAAAGAACGAATGTTTCTTGTAAAAGTCTTCAAGATATTTTATGTCTTGTGGGCAATTGATTGAAATTGCAAACGCAGATAAACTTAGTAAATTTAGTTAAGTTTTGCATATTTTAACAAAGACAAATAGACAACATGTAGCATCATAAAATGACAATTTGATGACTTAGTTCATCCCTCTTGGGCTACGTCTCCGGGTCCAGCTTCCAATGTTGGCCCTTTAAATTATATACTCAACATTTCAATTACATCAACATACAATGCTCAAATAAAAAAAATAACACTACCATTATGTCCAGAACACCCAAAAACCTGTGTAGGATCTTCTTGGGCTCAAAAAGGCTGAAAATGGCCAAGTTAGGCCTCCTTCTTCATTTACCTGCTAAATGTCCTACAAAATTGATGTTCTGTCAAAACTAGTAACGAATTATGGACTTGGAGGCATTGCAAAGCAAAAAACTAGCGTGATTTCGACGACATTTCCTCCAATTTTGGTGATTATTGTGATATGTTTAACTCACCCCTGCGCCCCAAATTTCTTCCCTTTTGTCGGGCACATGGTATACAAATTACTAGGGGCATGGTCTAGAGGCCACATGCGTTCTGACCATGTTGATTGGAATGTGGTCGTGGGCTGGGGTGCAAGCAGGGTGCCATGCGCCCTACCCCTCTGTTGGTTCCACTGACGGTTATGTGTTGTATGTTGGAACCAGGGGATGGGGCCAACTCCACGCCCCCTTCACCTCCGCACAGGGTCATGTGTTATGCCGTATAACTGGGGTTGGGCGGGTTGGGTGAGCCTGTCGCAAAACCCCCCCCCACCGGCACACGCACAAAAAAAAAAAAAAAAAAAAAAAAGACGCGTGGTACAATAGTAAGTTGGATGGTTTGTTCACCGAAGGTCTCGGGGCCTAACCTTGCCGAGGTTGTCAATTTCCCAGTAAATTTTTTAACCAATAACACAGATACATGTGGTAGCCTCCCATTGGGCCACGTGGTGACACGTGGTTGGCCCAACCAAAATCACAACAACCAATCAAACTTTGCCACTTGTCCTATCTTGATTGGACCATTTTGACAACCGTACTGCATAACCAATTGTTTATGTTAGCGCCACGTCATCATACTGTTGAGCCCCAAAGGTGTCCTTTCCTTTCACCAAATTTCACTTCATTTCCTTTGTCTCTTATCAATTATAGGCTTAAAAGATCAATAGGATTGATTAAAGTCACTTTAGGAATGCATACAATGACTGACTTGCTATATTTTCATGGTTTTGTTGTTGTAGTAATTTTTGACTAGAATCAGCTACAAAATGCAGCCATTCTGTAGCCAGTTGCCTATTCCGCAACTATCTTCATGTTTACACAGGTTATAGGTGTCACTTAGAGGAAAAACGCATATGGTTGAAATCCAAACTTCATCTACATCGTTACTTGTCCTCTACGAAGTCTGAGTAAAAACCTCCAAGTGGTTATGCACGTGGAAGAAATCAAAACTAAGAGGCAGACTTCTACTGGGACAAGAACTCTACAGATGTCTTCAGCAAGAGTATGAGGCTTCCACAAGAGTTATAATTTGATTTTAATTGCGAAAGACACTTATCCCTATTTCCTCTCAAGGGTAGTTATGTATTTATTTTATAAGAATGACTCGGGAGATCGAGAGATAGTTAGCTAGATTGATGTTTTGTTGTTAGATTTAAAAAGCCCATAATACTATATTTCTGAAGTATTTTCCCTTCAATGAAAGACATTCAACTTCATTGCATGATCTAAGGCAATATTGAGGAGATTTGTATGCTAATCCGGTGGTAGAGGGCCCCTACTGCCCGATAAGCTCTGTGCATATTGTTTAGATAAGTAACTTTAGCTTTGTTTCATTCCTAGTTTAAGCAATTTTCTTAACTTTATGTTTATACTCACTTGCATCGAATGTTACAGCCAGTCTTGTTTTTATGAATTGTTCCAAAATATCACTAACACTTAATGAGATATAGTTGTAATATTTAAATATTAGTTGCATTTTAGTTCAGTTGTAGTACTCCGGAGGTTAATGGCACTCTAGCTCAATTCTGTTCACTGTATTTTAAGTTTGAATGATTGCATTCTAGTTCAGTTCTATCCATTGTATTTCTAGTTTTATTAGTTAGTTGTATTCTAGTTTTGTTAAATTAGACTTAACGGCCTTCATTATTTACAAACTACTCTTGTTCTTAATTTCTACTAATACATCATTATCATAGGAACAATAATTGGTAGTGTCATTTTGAAGTCTTGACTGTTCTGCAATTTCTCATAATTTCACAAACTGCCTCTTTTCCAAAGCTATTCCAAAAGATTTCTAACTCTTGAATGAGGCTTAACAGTGATATTTTGAGTTGTAGAATGGATTAATTTCAGTGTCATAGGTTAGAGTAGAGTTCCTCACTATGTTGTAGACTCTCTTTTCCAAATGTGTTCCAACAAATTTCTAGCCATAGATGAGATTTTCTCTGTGATATTGTAGGTTGTTGTTTACTTAGAAGAACCTCATTGCATTAAACTTATCCTTTTCTCAAGTTATTCCAACATATTTCTAATGAATGAATTGGACTGAGTTCATGTTATGAGTTATTGAGTTCATGCTATGAGTTATTTTTTTTGTTAAGTTTTGCATTTTTTGTTCTCAAGTGCCATACATAGTTTAGAATAGATTTTGCTCTGTTTCAGTGTGACCAGCAACTTCTCTTTACCAACACTTAGTTCTTTCCCTCTTAGCATAAAAAACACAAAACCGCAAAACCAAAAACACTAGAAAAACACTAAACACAACGAAGTAGGGAACAAATACCTAGGCACATATAGTGCACTTCACTTTAGCTGTTTACTAGCCCTAGTTGACAATTTATGACATCAATTTAGGAACACCAAGTTGAGCAGACACATACAACCTGCCCAGTCAACCCTGCAAGTTGACATTTTAACTGTTTGCCAAAAAATTCAGAACGCGATAAATTTCTCATACGATGTTATATTGAGGCGATTCAAGCATCACTGGAATCAAAACAATAATATCTACAATTTGGCGTTAGATTTAGGAAAATTTTAGCACTTTTATTTTTGAGCATATTTTTGATCCCCTGGATCACTATGTTTCCAGGTTGTTTGCGTATTGGTAGTTTTAATGGCTCTGGGCTAGTTTTTAACTATTTTTCCAGTGTTCTGAAAATGGGTTGGATAACTTGTTATTATTTTCAAGAACCTCCCACTCAGTTAAACAAATAAAAGATCTAGCTTATACTTGACTTTTGCGGAAATTTTTACTTGAAATAGGTGTATGATTTTTAACTGCTTAAGTGCTTTAAGTCCATTTGTTTTTTGTTGAAATTAAACATATGCAACAAACATATAATGAAACAAATAAACATCAACACATAACAACAAATTTAATCTAGGAGTTCACCCGAATATCGTGGGCTACGTCTCCTTGAGCTCTTGTCATCTTGACTTGGCTCTTTGGGATTATGGAAAATTTTATTTTACAAGTTACAAAATAAACTCCAATGGTTAAATAAACTGGATGGATGGGTTTAGAATACCATTTATATCCCTGTCATGGCTGTCATCACTATGAAAACAGATCTAGGCTCCCTTAGACTTGATTCCTTCTGTCGGTGCTCTTGAGATACACTGAGCTTCTCTATGGAACTAAATCCTTCAGAATTATTTTTCTATACCTAAAACCTCACCTACTGTCTACAACACATATCAGACCTCCAAAATGGACTGATCATTTGCTCTAAAAGAGCACGACATCCCCAATCTAGGCCTCCCTCCACGGTTGGCCCTAGGCTGCCCAAAATTTCCCTGTGGATCTTCAACCTTCAAAAGTCTTAAAATGGGTATGAAAATCCCTTCAATGGATTCATAATTCCAAAAATAGTCAGAATAGGCTATTGGTTTGCTGAGATTGGCCTCCAGCTGCTCCGGCTTCACCTCCAACACCTGGCAGCACCCCCTGGCTCTAGGGTCAAATAAAACTTATATGTGGGTTCTTGACCTATATAAGACCTCAAAAGCTTCTAAAAACTCCTCCAATGGATTCAAAATGCTCATTACATTCATAAATGACTATTGTTTTGCTGAATAAGGCCTCTAGTTGCACTGGCTAGGCCTCAAACTGCTGCTGGCACTTGCTGGCCCTAGTGGACCCTGGAACTTCTCTGAAGCATATATACCTTCAAAATTCCTCTAAAAGATCTGAAAAACACACAATTAGTTCCAGGATGTTTGAAACATCCAAAATTGACTATTGTATTCCTGAATAAGGCCTCTAGTTGCACTGGCTAGGCCTCAAACTGCGGTTGGCCCATGGTGGCCCCTAGAAATTCTCTGAAGGAAAAAACTACTCAAAAGTCCTATGATGACTCTAAAACACTCACCAATGAGTCTAGAATGTATGAGATAGCCGAAATTGACTATTGGCACTCCAAAATTGGTCGAATCTAGCTCAAGATAGAGCCAAAACAAGATTTGTCTAGTGTCCCCTAGAAATCCTCTACTAAATTTGGAGGAACTGCAGATAACTACAGTTAAGTTTGGCATATCTGCCATTTTTAGGGTGCCCGCCAGAAATACTGCCAAATAAGTGCTGATTAATTAGTGCTAATCTTAGTCTTTATGGGAGGATAAACCTGCATTAATATTTAAACGCGTTTTAGGCGGAAATGACGGGTTATTATGGATAAACCACGTTTTACCCGTTATTAAACTTAATTAAAAACATCCGCCACCATTTTTATTAGCGCCTGGAATTGAGCACTTGGGCGCATGGGGAGGGGGTCGGCACCCTCTGAACCTCCATTAGCCGCAATGAACAACTTTAAGATTCGGCGACAATGCATATTTGTTAAGAAAATTGTTGTAGCACAGTTGGTCGAAGACTTTGCATGCAGGTGGGGAGGTTCCGTGTTCGAATCTGGTCGACACCCAAAATTTTTATTAAACAATCCCAGGGACATGTGGCGGCCTCAGGGCTGGCCACTAGTTGCCCTGTAATTGGCCCTTTATAAACCATACCCAATCGGATTGCGCCACTTGGCCAAATATTACTGGTCCAAGAGGAATATTTCGGGGAATATTTCGAGGAATATTCTAGGAATATTCCCTGGAATATTTGCTTTTTAAATTTCCTAAATCCCAATCAAGCTTGGTCAAAGTCCAAAAATTGCAGTTTACTGGACTTTTCAAACTACGATAACTTCTTCATACGGTGTTGGTTTTTTGAACCGTTCACGGCGCTGGAATTAGGAAGACGAGATCTATCTGGTCGCTCAGGTTTGGCACACTTCCGAACACTTTGAATTTTGAGCTATCACTTAGGTCCTTGATCCAATTCTGATCACACCTCCCCATTAGGAATCTTTTGGACCCCAAAAGACTGATATACTGATATGTTCAGTAGATGAGAGTACAACACCCTCTTCTTTTCAGCCTCCATACACTTTTCCTTGCATGGATTAGAGCCTTTTAACCACAACTCGAAGGTAGTTAACACTTCCCCTCTTGATGCTCTTGTCCTCCTGTCAAGAACTGTCTTCCTTGCTCATCCAGAAATTTCTGGCAAAAATTTTATAGAGGTAGCTGAACATCATGTCCTTGATCATCGATCAAAGGTGACTCAAACAAACGTGAGATTACAACAAAAATGCATACATAACTGAAATTTTCATATGTACAAATGAATGTATGTCTTATTGGGTTAAGAATTCAAACCACTTCTTACCAAGCTACTTCCACGGTGACTTTTGCTACTGAAAATCTTCCACATGTGAAACATTTATTCTCACATAAATGATGGAATATTTGGTTCCACTTTCGCCAATATTTATGTCCTCTTGCCTCATGTGCTTAGGATGATTAGTTGGATGCAATGTCCAGCATTGGGAAACAACATGTCCCCTCTTCTGGCAATGTGTGCAAGTCTTATGCACCTTCTTTATAAGTTGCCTTTGCCTCAACTGTTTCCTGTATGCCTTTAATCTCTTCCAGCATCTCGAAACATCATGGTTACACATACCACAATATGCACAACAAATCTTTCTTCCTTTCATGCATGCAAAGTTTTCATGCTTTACATGAAAAATTTGGCTCTACAACACTCACCAATGAGTCTAGAAGGTATGAGATAGTCGAAATTAACTATTGGCACTCCAAAATTGGTCGAATCTAGCTCAAGATAGAGCCAAAACAAGATTTGTCTAGTGTCCCCTAGAAATCCTCCACTAAATTTGGAGGAACTGCAGATAACTACAGTTAAGTTTGGCATATCCACAATTTTTATGGTGCCCGCCAAAAATACCGCCAAATAAGCGCTGATTAATTAGCGCTAATCTCAGTCTTTATGGGAGCCACTTCTTACCAAGCCACTTCCACGGTGACTTTTGCTACTGAAAATCTTCCACATGTGAAACATTTGTTCTCACATAAATGATGGAATATTTGGTTCCACTTTCGCCAATATTTATATCCTCTTTCCTCATGTGCTTAGGATGATTAGTTGGATGCAATGTCCAACATTGGGAAACAACATGTCCCCTCTTCTGGCAATGTGTGCAAGTCTTATGCACCTTCTTTGTAAGTTGCCTTTGCCTCAACTGTTTCCTATATGCCTTTAATCTCTTCCAGCATCTCGAAACATCATGGTTACACATACCACAATATGCACAACAACTCTTTCTTCCTTTCATGCATGCAAATTTGTCATGCTTTACAAAAAGTAATCTGTGCTGGTCAAATTTGACCAGCACAGATAAGGCCTTCTATATTTTGTATAACTTACAAGCCTTATACATTTTTAGCCATATTCAACAGACTCATCAGATTATCCAGTAGAAGATCCAGCAGCAGATACGACAATACAGATCCATCTTTCATCCACAACTTGCAGAAGAAGCTCCAGATCAGAATTGCAGTAGCTGAACATGCATGATTCATCCACTTCTTTAGGTAAGTAAGGTATGATGTTTTCTAACCTTTAATCTCGAAATTCTTTTTAGATGCTAAAATGATGATATTTGGAAAATATTCCACTATTTCACTATTCCCTTTCTCATTAAAAATTGCCAAAAACCATCAGTTGGGGGGGGAATTTCACACTTCATTTTTTCTCTCATTCATATTACATCTTAACCCACATAGTATTCCCACAATAAAAACTACTACAAAATGATGAGCATATTAAATGACTTCTTAAAATGATTGATCTCAACAACGTAAATAATGATTGTAAACACAAGAACCAATCATTAAAAAGAGATCTCAACAAAGTAAATAATGATTGTAACACAAGAACCAATCATTCAAAGATGTAAATGCTTTGCAAAAATAAAAGTTATTAAAAGATGTGCAAAGTTAAAAGGAAGTCCATGATTGAGAGATGGTTGTTACACAAGAACCAAACATCTTGTAATTCAGTGCAAAGTTAAAAGGAATTCCATGATTGAAAGATGGTTGTTACACAAGAACCAAACATCTTGTAAAAGGAAGCTCATCTAAGAATCAAATCAAATAAGTCATTGTAGTAGCTTGCATGAGGACATGCAAGAGATTCAGTTGGGGAGTATGTTTGGGCTTCAAAATTTCATACAAATATCACTCATTACCATACATTTTTCACCTATGCTTCCATTATATCACTCATTATTCACCACCTTTTCACTCCATTTTCCCTATTGTTCACCATTAATGGGTCTCATTTATATCTTCCAAATATTATTTATTTTTAAGCATTTTTAAGAGAAATTCTTGATTAAATATTAGAAAATAATATATTTTACTTCATATATGGAAAGTGGATTTTTTTTGTGACATGTGTAGGTGCCAAGGAAGCTTCCAAGACACCTTTATGTGGCCTTGAATGATCAAATTCGAATTTGATAAGATAAGCCTCATGGAGAAGATCAAGGACAAAAGGGGGTTATGTGTCTAGATGGTTGAGAGATGTATGGAACTAAAGAGAGATTAGTGGATCATCATTATGAGTTTTTTACTCATCCCATTGTATAAATGGGAGTACAATCTCCTCCATTTGTAAGTTTTTGTAATCTTAGAATTTTGGAGTATGTAATCTTAGAAGCTTAGAGTTGTAATCTTAGAGTTGGTTTGTAATGGAGATTTTGAAATAAAGAATCATACTTTGATTTTGCTTGATCTGAGTCTCCTTTGAAGTGGTGTGCTTGTGGAGTTATGGAGGGCCCCCATGGCCTCACTTGCATACTTATTTTAGGTATAATTTAATTTATGTTTTTGTTTGATTTCAACTTTTAAGTTTTGTTAGATGTTCTAATATTGGAAAGAGTCTTATTTGAAAGTGCTCTTGTAAGAGAATCTTAAGACCTCATACAATTATTAGATTTAGGTTTGTTTCATTTCAGCTTTTAAGTTTTGATTAGATGTTCTAATATTGGAGGAGATCCTAAAATTCATGCGTTCTTGTAAGAGAACCTTAGTATCTCGATGAATGTTAGATCTAGGTTTGTTTAGTTATTGGAAGAGATCTTGTTGAATATGTTCTTGTAAGAGAACCAAAGATCTCGGAAAAATTAGAAATATTTCTAGATCTATATATTTTAGATAAGTACTTCTAAGTTTACCTTCCAGGGTTGACATTGAATTGAACTCTGATTGACATCATCAATTAGAACCAAACACCAATGTGTCTGGAATGTCTGAGATAGTCAAAATTGACTATTGACACTCCAAAATTGGTCGAATCTAGCTCAAGATAGAGGCAAAACAAGATTTGTCCAATGTCCCCTAGAAATCCTCCACTAAATTCAGAGGAACTGCACATAACTGCAGTTAAGTTTGGCATCTCCGCCATTTTTGGGGCGCTTGCCGGAAATACCGTCAACATAAGCGCTAATATGAGTCTTTATGGGAGGATAAACCTGCATTAATATTTAAACACGTTTTAGGAGGAAATGACGGGTTATTATGGATAAAATATGTTTTAACCATTATTAAACTTAATTAACAACATTCGCCACCATTTTGATTCGTCCCTAGGCTTGAGCGCTTGGACCTCTGAATATCCATTGGTCGCAATGAACAACTTTAAGATTCGACGACAATGCATATTTGTTAAGAAACTTGTTGTAGCACAATTGGTCGAAGAATTTGTATGCAGGTGGGGAGATTCTGTGTTCGAATCCGGTCGGCACCCAAAATTTTTATTAAACAGTCCCAGGGAAATATGGTGGCCTCAGGGTTGGCCACGTGTCGCCCTGTAATTGGCCCTTTATAAACCATACCCAATCGGATTGTGCCACTTGGCCAAATATTATTGGTCCAAGAGGAATATTCCAAGAATATTCCCTGGAATATTCTTTTTTGAAATTTCCCAAATTCCAGTCAAACTTGGTTAAAGTCCAAAAATTGCATTTTACTGGACTTTTCAAACTGCGATAACTTCTTCATATGGTGTCATTTTTTCGAACCGTTCATGGTGCCAGAATCAGGAAGACAAGATCTATCCAGTCGCTCAGGTTTGGCACACTTTCGAACACTTTGAATTTTGAGCTATCACTTAGGTCCTTGATCCAAGTCTGATCATCCTATCTCATAACACACTAAAAAATGAAAGGAATATTATCGTAATCGATATTTTGAACCCATAAGTAATATGTGCTGGTCAAATTTATTTATGCTAGAAAACCCTTACTGAAATCCATCTCCACACAGATACGAGCATGTGTGGGGTTGCGATAATATTCAGTCATTGGGCTACGACAATGGAAGACTCCAATTTCATCTTCAACAGCCTTAAGCAGAGAGAGATTATAGAGATGTAGCGATAAATTTGGAAGTTTGACCCAAATTGGAGCAAAAGAAATTGAAGTTGTAAGAGGATCAAACGAGGGGGAACATGGCTACGTAAAAATCCTCATGCTGCCCCAATACTAGGGGCCATTATTAAAAATAACATTATTGTAATCTAAATTTTTGAACATCACCACAAAAAAACCATGAGCTGGAGGATAAATATTATGTTCATCAGATAGATGGGGTTTCCAAAGCTTTGAAATCCACTAATGGAGGTAAACTAAATGGGGATAGAGAACATTGCATCTACAAACAAAACCACTTTTCTAAAAACACAGAGCATCATTAATGGCTTCTACTCCCAACATAACTGCGATCGCAAACGCTTCATGGACCACCTGAATACGAGGAAGAGAACTAGATCCATAGCTAACAACATCTTTAAAAGAGTGATAAGTATTACCAGAATTAGAGGTAACTTTTAGACATCCTGTCGACATGGGAACCAGAGAAGATGAAGAAGTCGAAGAGGAAGATCCAAATCTAGAATATGAAATAAACAATCATGTAGGGTACGCCATCAACAAGGGAGTTGATTGGAGAGGGTGGAGAGACACGAACGACCAACGAAGGAATAACCCTAGCTGCTGTAAGAGAGACACTGTCGTAGAGTTGCATTTCATATCCCAGTAGCATAAATATTTTTTCTTTTAAACAAAGAAAATCAAGAAGCATATTAATATTTAAAAATAACTGACATAGCTAATTAATAATTAATTTATATGATGTCCAAATATAATTGGGATAAAATTATTAAAAGTGGATAGTGAAGAATTTTTAATGAAAATTAATAAATAAAAACAAATAAAAACAAATAAAATAGAAAATTATTTAAAATTCAACCTAAAGAGGTGCATTTTAATGGATTATATTTTTTTAATAGATGGAGGAGAAAAAAATATACATGATTATTATTTTACATATATTATGTTGTATAGTAAATATCATTTAATTTCTTATTGAGTATTATTTATAATAATAAATTAGATATCATTTTTTGGGATTCAAATGCGTTAAGAAAGTCATTCAACTATGACCATTTCAATGAGAGGTAGTCGTAACTGACTAATTTCTCATGATTTCTGAAGAGTCCACTTAACACTCATTACATCGGGTGATGCTCACAAGGGTGAAGAAGTGGGATTGAAACTAGTGAAATGAATCATATAACGTGAATCATCACTTCCGGGGCTTTCACCCAGTACCAAGACTTCCCAGGTGGTCACCTATCCCAGATCCACTCCAGATCAAGCGCGCTTAACTGTGGAGTTTTCCCCACAATCAAGCCTACTTAGCTTGCTACCCCATTTGAAAAACCTTATCAAGTATTGTGCCTCATTAACCATTCATGTAGAGCTCCCTTTAATCTTTTTTATTCAAGTGTTGAGGGGTTTCCGAAGTGCATTATATTAGATATCATTTTTTGGGATTCAACTGGGTTAAGAAAGTCATTCAATTATGACCATTTCCATGAGAGGTAGTCGTAATTGACTAATTTCTCATGATTTCTGAAGAGTCCACTTAGCACTCATTGCATCGGGTGATGCTCACAGGGGTGAAGAAGTGGGATTGAAACTAGTGAAATGAATAACATAGCGTCAATTATCACTTCGAGGGCTTTCACCCAGTAACCAGGACTTCTTGAGTGGTCACCCATCCCAGAAATTATTACCTCTCATGGAAATGGTCAAATCCATCACTTCCAAATACAAAGATTCATACACATACTTGACACAAGAGTTGCATATTGAGGCCCTTGATATAGCTATCATGAGTTTGGTATTTCCTTGTAATTTGCAAATAAAGTTATTTTGAAATTAAAAATAAGATTTAGAAATTAAAATTCATTTAAAAAATGAAAAATCGTATGGAAGTTGAAGAGTCATAAGGGAAGTTGAAATGTCATAGGAGGTAAAGAGTCACCTCATTTTGTATAAATATACCCTCTTGAGTAAGTATAAGGGGACTTTAGTTTTGACTCCATTTGAAAATCTTGTTTAGGAAAGCTTGTACATCCTTTTGAGAAATCAAGTTATAGCTTAGTACTTCTACTATTGGATTTCATGTAATGATGCATTGGAAATTTCAACAGAATATTGAGAAGCTCATTTAGCCAAGGCAAAAATTTCATGCATGTATTGTTGAACATTGTGGTACTTTTCTTGTGGTGATTTGATGGTATGTGTATGCGTTTCCATGTTTTATGGTTATTGAAATCTTTCATTAGTTTATGATACATATATTATTTGAAGTTTTATGTTATTTATGCTTTAATTGTCATTAATAGTTGAGAACTAATTCACAATTGATAAACAAATTATTTCCTTTGTTCATGTATCTTAATTGAAGTATGTTCACATCCTTCCTTTAAAGATTCATGTTAATTTATTTGGATGCATTTGTGTCTTTTGTATCTTACTTGTATAGAATTTCATAGATCTATTCTAACTTGTGTTTGTCAGAATTTATATTGGTTTTCTCATGTATCACTCATTCTGTCTAAAACAAACTTCAAAAAAACATGGTGGCAGCCAAGTCCCAAATGGTGTAAGGTATAATTGAGAATTTTCACCGGGGATATCCCCTTACCATTGGTGAAAATTTTTGGCCCATCAACACCACATTAAAAAATGGGCAAGTATAAGAACACTTATCTTTATAAAATCACCAACGGAGTGTTAACTAAGTATGTTCTTCCCAGCCTTAGGTACTAATGTTCCGATATCTCAACAATAGGACACTCTCAAGGTAAGGCTATGATGATACAAGGAATAACCCAAGAGGGGATTTCCTTCTTTGAAATTGCAATCACTCAAGCTATACCACCACTTCCAAGGATCCAATGCTAGATAACAAGGAAAATATCTATGCTAGGATACCATAAATGTTTAATGGTAGATTACACAACAATTTGCAACATAATTTGGCTTACATTCCAAGTTTCACTGGCTCTCAATTTTCCTCTAGTTCCCAAATACTAGACTCTAGGAAAAAAATTCAAATGGGCAAGAATGAGCATCTGATCCCATCAACTCATCAAATCCAAGATTTTATAAGCATGCTTCCAACTTTACACTTGGTATTAAAAGAACTCCTCCCAACTTCCTTGACAAATCTCAAGGTTGATTTGTCCTTTATATAAACTATGGTAAGTTTACTTTGACTAATGATAAAATTAAACAAAATTTGAAGGTATTCTAGGATAGGAAAAAGAGTGATGTAGACAAGGGCATAATAGAAGATAATTTCACATAGGTAATCATGTGTTTCTAAAAGTAAGGCTAAAATGGTCTCATGGAAGTCAAGGAGTTGCAACAAATTAGCAACTAGATTTGTGGGTCATTTGAGATATTAAGCATTATAGGAACAATTTCATATGAGATATGCATGTAAGGTATGTTCATGATATTAACCATATCATTGATTATATTATGATTCAAATAGAGACAATAAAAAAGTCAACCAATGTGTATATATTCATGATAAATTATAATAATAATAATTTATTTTTAATGAAATCAATCATAGAATAAATTTATAAAATATGTCATTTGGAATTTACTATAATCTACAAAAATATACATCTATTTGAATAACATTGATGCTATGTTACAATAGTATTGGACTAATACCAAAAATGATCAAATTGATCGTGAAACTTGTCAACACAACCCTTGCAACGAGTTTGATATTTCTCAGCCAAAATGACTTTTTGCAATGGCAAATTTTCCCAACGAATTTGAAGCTTTTCTCTTGTATGGCTCCAATCTTATGTATAAACACCTCTAATTTTTCACCTCTCTAGTATTTTCTGAATATTCTCCACCATTACATGGCAGAACTTGTTCAATTTTTCCATAATTAGGTTAATCCTATTGGCATTATGGTTGTTTGAATAATAATCCATCTGTTGGATGAGTATTATTGAGAATTCATCATTCATTTCATAAGAAATGGTCGTATGAATATCTCAGTTTCCATAATTCTTGAGAAAAATTGCATGAATATCATGCAGAAGGCCATAAGGGATCATCCGTCTAGCTTAGTCGTTGACCATGCACAAAATCGTCAATCTAGTGTATCTTATTCTCTTCACATGGTAAATATAACAGTCATGGGAAGATGACACCTAGTTATCCCTGTCACAGATAGTTGTAGGCATCTTGTCTAATGTTTGACGTGAAATTTCTTTTGTAGGAGTGGGAGCTGCACTGAATTCAATAAGTATAGTGGATCCACAAGCCATGAGGGCATAATGTATTACAAAATTACAACTCTAAGCAACCACGAACATGGGATGGGAGTCTCCCCTATGTTCAACACAACTACAACATATCTCTCCACAACTCAATTGACCACAAACCTTTTTAGGTGGGCAAGGGGTTTCAACCATTGTGTCCCATTGATGTTCCAATGCCCCTTGAAAAGTTACACACGTATAATATGCACATGTTCAATATGACGTTGATAAAGACACCAAATTTATTGAATTCGTTCAACACATCTGCCAACAGGTTCATGATATCTTGCATAAATCCAATACTAAGTACAAATAACATCATGATCAACATTGAATGTCAAGAAAGTTTCAAGTGGGAGACACGGTTTGGTTGCATTTACAGAAGGAACACCTTGGATGGGTCCTTTGGAAGCTTCAACCAGTTCGTTATGGACCTTACACCATCACCAAGGATGTGGGTGATAATTCTTTTTAGCTTAGTGTCTCTCGATTACTTGGCTTACATCTAGTGTTCAATGTGGACTGCCTTTGACCATACTTTCCACCATTATTGGACACATCAGAAATTTCAAGGCAACTGACACGGATATAGTTCAACCCATATTGCATTGAAAAATCCATGAATGATCAAAACATGGATGCACAGATTAAGAGCACCTGCCAAAGGATCCAACTATATCAGGTCGTCAAAGTAGGCCAACTCCTACAGCAAGGCAAGTGGCTCACCATGGTCCAAGTGTAGCAGAAGTTTTCTCATATCACGTAAGCTTCATTTTAACACAATTTAGGAAGGCAAGTAGCCTTTAGATCTCTTCTCATAAATAAGCTACCATCGCTTGAGCTAGTTTGCTTTCATTTTGTATATTAACAATTTCAACATTAACTATTTATTAATTAAAGTTTAGTTTCACTATATCTCAATGTTTATGCTTTAAATCTGTATTTCATATCATTCCTTCATAAATCCAGATCAATTACATTATAAAAGCATATTTTTTTTTAGAGGCCATTTATTTAAATTTTTTCTAATTATGATTTCAAACTTTTTCTAACAATGAAATGTTCCGTAGAATCTTAATGTTGGATATTTAGTACATTAATGTTGACTAGAAATTACATTACCTTCAATGCATCAAAATTCAATTAAATAAATTCGTCCTCATCAACATGGGATACAACTTATTATTTAATCACATTTACAATAATGGGATCTAGGTACAAAGGATAGAAGGTTGGTTTATTTCCATTAGATTTCTTGAGTCGTTGCTAGCGTTGAATTTATTTTGAATGTAAGTATAATATTCAACATTTAAGTTATTGTTTTTGTTGATGTTTTGTTATGCCTAATTGTAAGTAAATGAGTCATTTCCTCTAATGAGTCAAATGATCTTAAATCCTCATCTATAAATGTTGTGACTTTTAAGGATAACAATGGAAATACAAAATTACATCTAGTATCCTATAGTGGCTATTAAGTTGTTGAAAATGAACTTGATCATTTTCCATCTATCCTACTCTTAATAGTGATTGGAACAATAACATGCATTTGGTAGTTGGGGGTTTAAATCTTGTGACTTCAAGTGTCTGAAAAAGACATTGAAGTCATTAGGAGCTTCAACTAATCTAAAGCCCTAAATTTGTAAAACATTATTGATTACAAGAAAAGGGATAGAAGAATTGTATTGCATGCAAGGAGAGTCTACTATGAGGGGTGTGTGTGCGCATATGTGTAAGTGGTATTTTTCCTTTTTACATTTTATATTTTAACTAATTTTAAAATTTTAAATTTACAAGCATTGATGCGACACATCTTGTACATATCAAATTACTAATTTTTTATATTATATTGTGAGTTACCATCGTATAACTTATGCTCGATATACACATCAAACATGCAAGCATAACAATGTTACATGCTACATGCATAACAATAAATACATCACACAACATATTCATTAAAAAAACATGTAATACATATAAATTGCTCATAAATAACCACATTAAGAAATAAACAAGTATAAGAAAGATCATATTAAAAAATACAAACTAACTATTGACTAAATACATCACTCGTAGCTTTAGGAATTATTGTTCCAGTCTCTCAAAAACATGCCACTCTCAAACTAGCGCTATGATACTTTGAGGAATAACAATAACACTTTATCTCTTAGCCGAAATATCTTTGGCACACAATTTTTTTTTACTCATTCATTGAACCCTATTACGATCTCTCCTTTCCCCCTTATTTTGCACAACCCAAAAGGGGATTCCCATCTTTTCAATTGCTCAAACGATCTCACCTCTTCTAGAGCTCCAATGAAGGATGGTAAGGAAATTCTCTATCTTGGGATACCAAGTTATCTAATAGAAAATTACACAACTATTTGCAACACAATTTTGCTTACATTTTAAGTTTCACACTCTCTCCTTTTCCTCAAATCCCCAAAAACTAGACTCTAGGACAACAATTCAAATGGACAAGAATAAGCATATGATCCTCTCAACTCATGAAACCTCACTCAGTTCCGCCAGAATTCAGTTAATCCTGTTGGCATTAGGGATTTTGGAGTAATAACACATCTGTTGGCTAAGTACTCTAGAGAATTCATCGTTCATAGAATAAGAAATTGTCGCGCTAAATATCTCGGTTTCCAGTATTTGACGTGAAATTGTCGTGCTGAATTCAACGACTACGGTGGATCCACGAGCCACGAGGGCATAGTGTATCACATTTTGGGCTACTTCTGCCTTTGATTATTCCATTTTTAGTACAATACAGAAGCCACGAAGGTGCAATGAATAGAACAGTGGATTTCCATGTTGTACTAAGATGGTCAAGAATTTGTTTATCGTGAATTGCATCATTGTAATTAGATACATGATCTATTTATATTTGACAATAAAATCAATTTTTTTTTTTAAAATAATAATAATACAATTTGAGTGGGTTTAATGGTTAAGAGTATGTGTTTTTTCCTAATAATTTACAGGTTCAAAACCACAGGGTAAAGTATGTATTACTTCATATATTTTAGCAATCAAATCGTTCAACTCCCTTGTCCCTCAAACAAAGAGCCTTATACAACAATTTAGTGTATCACCTTTTAGACTAAGATTGTCAGGCCCATGAGTTTGCGTCCCACGACTCGGGTGAGTCGAGCGCCCAACACGGGTGCACTTGAAAAAAACGTTGGATGGGTGCACTCCACAACAACGGGTGTGCCTGTGAGCGCCTCAGGTAAAATTAGGAGCCTTGCGATATTTCAGGTGTATCGTCACTCCGTAACCGAGAGAAGGCACAACGTTTTCAAACGATGCAATAGAAGTGCGACAAAAAGGCGGTGACCAAGCAACGTTCATGATGTAGTGGAGGTATCTTCGAATCATAGTGGTGGTGGCCGAGTGACAATACAAACATAGCGGAAGTTTCGTCACTTTATAGCCGAGCGACATCAAGATGACATGCAGGTCGAAGTGCAAACGAGTTTACATGGAGGGCGCTTGTTGGGTCAGCTCGGGTCCACCGTGAGCCCCCAACACTGCCACATGACAAGTTCAAGTCGTGTATAAAATAACACGACATATGGAGATTTAGAGCCATCGAATTCTGTCACATATTACAAATAGCACAGTTCGACGTTTCGATAACGAGCTGCAGTTCGATGATACAGGTTGCGGATGAGCTCGCAATGCGGGCAGTTCACGAGAAACACAACGGAAGGGCGGACGGTCAGGTTGGGTCTGCAACAAAAGCGTGGAACGTGTTTAGTGGGTCCATGTAGCGGTGGAAGACTTGTGTGCGGTCTGGGTCAACTTGGGTGAGTGACCTGTGATGCGTTCAGACCTTGCAGTAGCCACGTTCAATGGGATTTGAGTAGGGTTGCGAGTTGCTGACGGTGGCAGTTTTCAGGACTGTATGTAGCAGGTTCGAGTCGTGTGACTCCCGACCTGCATGTATGGCAGTGCGTTCAGGGGTCATGTCATGACTGATAATTTTTCCTATGTAAAACAGGGTCACAACCTGTATAAAAAATGCGTGGGGATTTTATATATTACATTATGAAATTGCTATTATCTCTATAACTTGGTCTATTTGCATATTTATGAGATGTTGATGTTTTTATTCCACAAAAAAATAACTTAAAGAAGTGAATATTAGCACTTGAATAACTGAGAGGCGTAGTCTGGAAAATGTCGAAAAGAAAAAGTAGGCATTTAGTCGGTGCTGCACGACCTGCCAATAGGGAACCGAAGGTTGGGGGTATGACAGATGGTATCATATCCAACATAAAAAGATGCAATATCCAGGTATGTATGCAGTCTAAATTTTCTTATAAAACTTGGTTGCATAGCTTGGGGTTTCTTGACTTAGACATTCGAGGCAAGAAAGTGAAAGCATTGGTGGACACGGGGGCCACACATAAATTTATGATGACAGATGTAGCAAAGGAAGTTGGGCTACAACTTCGTCCCACTAAAGTGGAAGTAAAGGCAATGAACTCCATAACTAAAGTGCTAGGGTTGGAAAACGAAGTGCCAGCTCATATTGGTGATTGGAAAGGTCGTTTGGACTTCACTGTGATGGAGATGAACGAATTTGACAAGATATTGGGGCAGAAATTTTTGAAGGGTAACAAGGCAGTTATTAAGCCCTTTGAAGGGAATATAGTGATTGAGAAGGACTCACGATGGTGGAATTTACCTACCCATGAAAAATAGAGGAAAGTGATGGTGAAACATGTGTCTGCACTGAGTATGAATAAATCCATGAAGGACCCAAAGATTGAGACATATGCAATAGTGATTCGTGGAGTTGATGCTCATGGGATGGGGACGACTATTCCTGCAGAAATTGTCGATGTACTGAAGCAATATGAGGATCTTATGCCTGATGGACTTCCGAAATTACTACCACCGAGACATCCAGTGGATCACTCTATTGAGCTAGAGCCTGGAAAGAAACCTCCAACCAAAGCTCCCTATCGACTATCAGGGTCGGAATTGGAAGAGTTGAAGAAGCAGATGAAAGACTTGTCTGAAGAAGGGTTCATTCGACCTTCGAGATCCCCGCATGGTGCTCCAATGTTGTTCCAAATAAAGAAGGATATGGAAGAATTAAGTATGTGTTGTGATTATCGTGCATTGAACAAGCAAACGACAAGGAACATGTATCCTTTTCCGCTAGCAGTGGATTGTTTCGAAAAACTTGCAAAATCTTGAGTGTTTTCCAAGTTGGACTTGAGACAAGGGTATTATCAGCTGCAGATAGTTGAAGGATACAAGATAAAGACCATGATTGTGACGATATATGGAAGCTTTGAACTTCTAGTCATGCCATTCAAGTTGTGCAACACTCCAGCCACGTTCTGCACACTGATGAACAATGTACTACTTCCATACCTTGACACATTTTTTGTTGTGTACTTGGATGACATCGTAATTTTCCGTGATAACACAGAGGATCATAAGAAGCATTTGGCACTGGTATTTGAGGCACTGAAGAAACATCAATTGTACTTGAAGAAGTCAAAATGCATGTTTTCCTAGACCGAGATTCTGTTCCTTGGCCACATTTTTGGACAAGGCCACATACGGATGGAGCTGGGCAGAGTCAAGGCAATAAAGGATTCGGTGGAACTGAATAATGTCCATGATATGAGAGTTTTCTTGGGGATGACCAACTACCAACGAAAGTTTGTAGAAGGGTATTCCAAGATAACTTCACCTTTGACATACCTCGTGAAGAAGGGGAAGCGATGGAATTAGACAGAGAAGTGTTGTGAGGCTTTTGGAGAGATATCGAGAAGGATGGTGACAACATCGATACTAAGGCTACCTGACTTCGAGAGATCCTTTGAGGTCCACACTGATGCATCAGATTTTGCAATTGGAGGGGTTCTATTGCAAGATGGGCATCCAATGACTTATGAAAGTCGAAAGTTGCAGGATAGAGAGCGCAGATATCCGGTCCATGAGAAGGAAATGACTGCCATCATTCATTGTCTGCTTGTCTAGAGACATTACTTAGTGGGGAAACCATTTGTTGTCAATAATGACAACATTGATGCAAGTTATTTTGCATCACAACCGAAGCTGTCATCGAAGCAAGCACGTTGGAAATAATTCTCAGCAGAGTTTGACATGACCCTTGAGTACAGGCCAGGTAAACTCAATGATGTTGCATATTCCCTTAATAGAAAGACAGCTAGTAGCTTTGGAGGAAGAAGATCGACCTGACAGGACAAGGAGCAGGGTTAATATATCCGAGGAGACGCAAAATGGGATTCGAGCTAGTGTGGAAACAAATACATAAGCAAAGATGATTATGAAGCTAGTAAAGGAAGGGAAGACACGTAATTTTCACTTATGGGATGGATTCTTGTTGTATGGGAATATAATTTACATTCCAAAGTCGTAAAGACTTAGGAGGCACCTTTTGAAGGAGTTCCACGACTCAACATGGGTTGGCCACTCGGGGCAACGTCGGAGTATGGAATTATTGGAGAGGGGGTACTTTTGGGAAAAGATGAGACAAGATGTGGAGGAGTATGTGCACATGTGCATCATTTGTCAACAGAACAAGTCAGATACTCAGAGACATGGAGGATTGTTGCAGCTTTTACCGATTCCACAGAGACCATGGATGAGCGTCTCTATGGACTTCATTTCTCAATTACCAATGGTGCAAGGTTTGATATGGGAAATGCTACCCTAAGGTCTTGGGTTGATAAACCTTCACAAATCAGGGGCATGTCATCACAAGAAGTAATCAATTAACTGAATTATACGCTTTAAACTAGAAAATAAGGATTGTAGATCTTACTCGCTTATCCTTTGGTTGTAGTAGATCCCACGGCGTTCAAACCCCCTGCAACTCCTTGTGCTCCAAAACCTGCAAACCAGTAAAGAACAAGCACAAAACCTTGTTGTACATCATATATATATTCTAGATGTTAGCAAAAAGCATACATAATATCATAGAAATAACAATAAATGAACTATTTAAGATCATTAAGCATTTATAAGAGATATATGACATGTGAAAATCAGGAACAAGATGGCACTTATTTTATTGATAACATGCACAGAAAATAAATAGTGGAGAGATCACCTGAAATCTGCCACGACCTTGAGCAAACCGTCCTCTGGATCCGTCTAGACCTAGCCTCACAAAACTTCTTCCAAGAATAGTGCACAGTGGATGTCACATAGGATGAAGGTGAAGATCTCAAGGAAACAAGGGTTTTCTGAAAATATGGGAAGTGTAGGAGGCATAGGGAAAGTATCTGACTTGGTCAGGGCTATAACAGGGTATAATATTTATAATTCTCTCTCTTCCTCCCTTAGGCCATTCCTTTGAGGGGTATTTATACCTCCTCAAATTAGTTTTTTCAGTTGGGGAATAGTTAGGCCACGGGCTGGGGTAGTTAATTTACAGGAACAACCATAAACCCTGCCTCAAAAATAGGGAAATTTTATATTTTTTAAATATTTTAAATAGCATACGCGGGTTCGCTATGTATGGACCCACGTGTATACATGGAAAAGTCTGGGCAGAGTCGCGTATGGGTTTTGATTTTTTTTTTTTTGAGAAATACGACCAAGTATTAATGGAAGGGATGCCCAAGGCCAATGCATAAGTAATCAAGTATATAATGGTGATAAATGATGCTATAACAGATGCCCCCTAATATATGAGGTCAGAAGGGGTACATGATGGCCAAAATGTATTATGTGCATAGAAAGAACCTTGCGAGGACTAGAGAGGACTTCACTAGATTTCAGCTTACCAAAAAACCAATGATAGAAATCAGAAAGATAGCTCATGTCTGAGGCGGGCATACCCATGCTTAGTGAAAGAAAAGAATGTCTGCATAGGAAGTATGGAGCAGATCCAATATGTATACAAGTATAGCTGAAAATGTAAAGTACATAGTAAATCATCTGATCACTGCCCGGAAGTATAAGTCAGAATCATGTCCAAGTGTCACATATATAAGACTAGTCAATGGTGCTGCAAAGATATCTGATCACTGTAGCTACAATTGAATCTCCAAGTACCAAATCATAAGTGGTGGAACAAATCGTACAACATGAAACTTGGGAGCCAACATATAAGATGTTGTTGTGATGAAAATGAAACATATAAGTGGGGATGGTGTCACTAGCAGAAAACTGAAGGAGCTGCCAAAGTGAAGCAAAACATGTTGATGCTAACCCAAGGTCTTCATCGATCACCATGGCGCAATTCTACACAATGGGAATAAATGAGTTGAGGTCGACCACGTGAGAAATCATTTGATTAATGGTCATTGATGTATACCGTTAAGAAATGTGAGACAACCCACCGATAATGATAATGAGTTTCAATGTGCCCCAGTACAATCTAGCAAGTGTGAATGAATGAGTTGAAGTTGAACACTTGAAATAATATATCAATCAGGAGACAATGATGTATTCTCACTATCGATAGTGAAGAGTCTGCCACTGATGACTGAAAACCCTAAGGTATTGACAAAAGGACTCTAGACCTTATTCCCAGAGCAATGAGTCAGAGTCGATGGGAAAAGATATGATCGAAGGAAGGCATTAAGGCATCCCACATTAGTCAAGCGCGAGTGTAACCCGCAGGCCAAGATTTGGAAGGAATCAGATGAAGTAAAGTGAAGTAACCAACCCAAAGTACATTTTCAGCATGCACAAGATGAAGCTAGCGCACGACAGAAACCCTCTGAACCAACCAATAATGAAAGCTAAAAAAGAGGCAAGATATCCACCGATAGGGTCAAATGGAAATCAAGGTATTGCACGAATCCCAGGTGTGATAATGTAAGCTGAAGTCGAACACAAGGGAAACCACTCAGTCAAAGACCCATGATGTTGAACAAATGTTGAACACAAGGTCACCTATCAATGATGTAAATAGGGCCAGGGTGCGGCTTTAGGTTTAGTCTTAGAGCAATATGTCGTGGTCGATAAGAGACAAACCTACCAGCAAGAAGTCAGCGGAGACCTTCTCAAACCAGCATGAGCAAAGGATCAAATAACTGATGTGATAGAACAAGATACTAACAAGACCGGGAAGGCTGAATGAAAAATGAGTCAAGAGACACCGCAGAAAGGTCGACTCAGGTTAACTTCCCTTGAACAAAAGCACCACTCATGTTGACTATGGCAGCAAATGATAACTTTGTATAAGTTTGTCATGTAGGAGGCATAAAAAAACCCTCCATATGATTGGAAGAGATAACTAACTGGGGGAGTACTGACTCAAAAACAAGGTTATGGCTTCTCCTAAGTAAAAATCTAAAACCATCCCAAATGGAGAAAATACTTAGTTTTTTTTTTCTTTGTTCAAGGGTGACACAATTGACACTGTAGCTGCCATCAAGTATGGAAGTAATATCTTGTTCCCGCTGTTTTTTAAAATATTAATTTTTTTTTGTCTTTTTCATATTTAAAAGCCTGAAAAAGAATAAAACAATGCCTATAGTACAATGGATAGAATGAGTGTCGATAAACAGATGCACTAGTTCCTGGGATAGGAACAATCCTATGTTCAATGCAAGGTGGCGAAAACTGGTAAGTGACACTCAAAGGAATGTTCCATCCATGGGTAAAGGTGTCAAGTTGCAAAGGCTAAGTGATTGCATGGTTAACTTGTACAGAAAGACATGGTCAAAAGAGGGCTTAAACATGAGTCCAAATGAAGTCGGATAAAGGCGAGGATAAACAAGTATTCAATATGTAATGCAGTAATACAACTCGACAACATATGGGAGCCTCTAGGGTAAATGTCTAGAATAAATATAGCGAAGAAGAAGAAGGATGAAGCTTCAATGCATAAGTCATGGCGAGACTAAAGAGGACTCCCAAGCTTACATAATTTGTAGCATGGGCGACAAATGTTAGTGAGGAACTAACTAGGAAGCCCATGTAAATGATGGCTCCACCACCAAGTCATGATTAAAAAATTGGCGAGTGAAATGGGTTATACTCATAACATGATGGGATCGAACCTATGGAAAGTAATCAGAATGGAGGCTAGTATGTAAGAATGCAACAGAAAGTGGATTCCCTAACTTATATGCCAGCTTGAAACCAAATACATACCATGACAGGTTAGCGGTCATGGATCCGAAGGAAAGCTAGGAATATCTCAAATTCAGCAGAATGTACCTGAAAAAATACTTTTCCCAACACTTACAAGCCGAAGGGTTAAACAACCTTAATCAAATTCAAAAAATAGACACAAATGAAATTTGTGAAAAATTTTAAATTCTGGGCATAAATAAGAATTTTGACTCACATTTTGATCATTTGTGTGTTGCAGTAGTGGAAAAAGGAGCTTTGGGACAAAAAATCCTCTTCTCAAATACGGAGCAATCGACCACCAAAACGCTTCAAATTAGTCAGGTAAATCTTGGAATCATCCTACTTATCAATTTCGTTCATGTTTTAAGAAAATTTTTATATTTTTTACCGTAGGAAATATATTTTCGTTGAAACCCTCTGTGTATACATGGGTTTTTTACAAGAAACTCTAGTATACACGCGACTGTGTACAAACGAGGTCGCGTATGTGCAGAGCGAAATTAAAAAAATTGTATCTAATCAGTAAATTGATAAATTTGCCTAGGATGTCGATCAATTGGAGAGAACGTGAGCATAGTGCTATTGATAATGAAGTGACGGAGGACCAACAATCCTTAGATATTCTTCGGAATTGTGGGTTACTCAAATTTTTCAAAATGCTGAATACGAAAAGCAATGCTCGTTTTCTTCAGATGTTGGTTGATTATTGGGAACCAGAAGAAGATTGCTTTATAATTTATCATATGCCACTACGAATAGTGGTGGAAGACATATAATTTATTACTGGACTTTCTTGAAGGGGAGACCTAGTAGATTTGCACGACAAGCCCGTTGGAGGGCTTAACGTAGAGGATTATGTCCAAGTATATTGCGTAGATGATGCAAAGAAGGTGGGAACGTAGATTCCCATCAAAGATATGAAGGATTTGTACATGAAAATCCTTCTTTTTACTATTGGTAGAGTGGCAGGATCAACTTCTCTACGTCAGGCTTCACGCACACACATGAGTATAGCAGTGGAATGCTTGATTCATCTTTATGATTGGTGCACAGCCTTGCTGGGCAATCTGAAAAAATAGTTGACTTCTATCCAGAATTCAAAGACTAAACACTTTGGATACGGTACCATTTTGTTGAAGTTCTTCTTCAAGAGGGTCCTAGGACTTCGGCCCAAGGACATCTCTACTATCAGCAGCCCAAGAGATCCAAGAATAGCCCGATGGGAAGATTTGATGAAGAGATTTGGGGGAAGTGAAGTTCCCCAAACCACCTAGGATGATGAGTTATTCCAGTGGTGGGAAGAACAATTCATTGCAGTGGAGGACTATCCCTATGATGAGATGGACTTTTGAGCAGATCCTGATTTAGTTCTTCCACCTGGAGCAACATGGGGTGAAATTGGTAAGATTTCATTTTTTATTTTTTGATCTTTTCAAATTATATGAAAAAAATGAAAAAATGTTTTGATAGGACAATATGACTTACCAAATTTTAATGATCATGATGCAGACATGGGATCAGTTAGGCCAGAGGGATACCCAAGGCACAAGTGTCACAGAGGTGAGGAAGATGCTGAAGACCCAGGAAGGACCCTCCATGCAGTACAGAGAAAATTGGAGAGTTTGACTTTCCAAGTACCTATGGTCACTATAGAGGACCTACTAGAGGCTATCTAGAGGCGGGTGGTAGGGGTACCACGAGACTGGGTGCGGTTATTCCGCCATGTAGTGACTGCCATTGTGTTATACCATAACACAAATTTTGGGCAGGAACCTCAGTAGTAGACTTAGATTTGATCGGATGAATGTAATATTTTTTGATGATAGACATGATCGGGCATAAGCCTTAATTTTGTAGGACATGATGGTCCATATTTTGTAAATTTTGAACACTCTGATCTATATATATATACACATAGCGATTTTATATGATGTGATGTCCCAAATGTACAATAATGAATGATGTTTTTGATATTTTTAAAGTATTGAATGATTAATATGCCAATCAAGCGCTTGATTAGCTAATGAGTCTGCCAACCAATTATTAGATCGAGGAATATGAATGAACATAATAAATCAAAACGTTGTAACAAATGTACCCTAAAAAAAAATCGATGCAAAAATGGGTCTCTAACACGATAGGTGTTGTTCAATTGCGAGACCACTAGTTGTGAATCCAAGTAAACTACTAACGAATCAACACCAAAAGATATTGCCTCTGAGAGTAGGTTGACCACTGTAGTGTACTCTGCTACATTATTCGAAGCAGGACCAATGTAGACTCCTCTTGAAACTAACAACTGATTGGATGGATAGTGGATTACCCAAGCCGCGGAAGCCAGGTTCCTGGTATGTCTACTAGCACCATCGAAAAAGCCAAAGTGGCTCATTTCATCCAATATTACCTACCAAAGCAGATCAAAATCATCAAAACCACACTAAAAATTGAAACACAAATATGTACAAAAATGCAATATATAAAACAAAGCAGATGCTAGGTCTAAGCCTAAGCATAATACTTTTTCAAATAGAGCCCATTTCTGGGCTCCACCAACTCGTTCCCATCAAAGTCAACCAAGGCATAAGCTCCTTTCTTCAGGAATTTTTTGACGATAAAGGGGCCATACCACATAGATTTGAACCCTCCTACCCCCAAGGCATCCTTCTCTAAGGCATAAACCAAGACAAGGTCACCATCAGAGAAAACCATAGGTTTGACCGCCTTATCGTACTGAACCTTCACTCGTTTCTTATGTACCTCATTCATTGTAGGTGCATCTCAGTGCTGCTCATAGAGATGTTCTAGATGGATAAGGCGTTCTTCGAGACTGGAAGTTTCAGGAAGAAGCTCAACTGCTAACTTAAGGGAAGGGATTTCGCATTCAATAGGAAATATAGATTCCAATCCATAAGATAGTTGAAACAGAGTGAAACTGGTTGCAGTCTTTACCGACATCCAGTATGCCCAAAGTGCAGGATACAACATGACATGCCAATTGGATCTAGATTTATCAATTTTCCATTGAATAATTTTCTTCAAGGATTTTTTAACGATTTCAAATTTCCCATTGGATTGAGGATAATAAGGAGATGAATTATCTTACCGAAAACCTAATTTCAAAGCCAATTCAGCCATCATGCTGTTTTGAAAATGGCTGCTATGGTTAGTGACAATATCTTTTGGGATACCAAAGCGAGAAATGACTTGATTGAAAAGGAATATGGCTGCTATCTCATCGTCATTCACAAAAGTGGGCATAGCCTCAACCCACTTCGTGAATTATTCTACAACTACAATAATGTACTTGTGACCTTTAGTCGAAGGCGGGTTACAAGTAGTATAATCAATACCCCACTTTGTGAAAGGACCAATAGTGATGATAGGAAAGACCAGAGCTAGATGAGAATGCATATTTCGAGTATAAACCTGACAAGGATGAAACTTTTTGACTGCTTCAATAGAATCTTTGAAAATCGAAGGCCAAAAGTATCCTGCGCGCAAGATTTTTTGGGTTGTAGCAATCCTAAATAAATGACCACCACAAGCTCCACTGTGGCAATCATTCAACACAACCTCAGCTTCTTTGAGAGTTAAGTAGCGTCTAGGGATCGAATCGACCCTGTGACAATATAGAGTGTCACCAATAATCAAATAAATTTTGGCTAAGTGACGCAAATTTCGATGCTCATCTTTCGAAAAATCTAAGGGAAACTTCGCAGTCTAGAGATAAACTATCAGATCTCCGTATCAAGGATCCTGTGAAGAAATGAGAAAAATATATTCATCAGGAAATGATTCTTCATAAACAATCTCTTATCCACAGGGAAACTCAGAAATCAACTCCGCAAATACTAATGATTTCTTGGACTTGGCAAAAAAAAATTCAAGATCAAATTCCTGAAAAATAACAATCTATCGATTGTATTTGCCCCCAATTACTCGCCTAATGAGAACAAATTGAAATGGATTGACTGCTTCCAAAACATATGTTTTGCGAAGGAGAATGTAATGTCTGAGTCGCTGAACAGCATGAACAACTACCAAAGAAAGTTTCTCTATCGAAGAATACCTGAGTTTAGGACCTACCAAGCCTCGACTAAGGTAGTATATAACATGATCAAAAAGAGCATCATCTTCTTGAACCAAAACCATACCAATGGTAGATTCTGCTGCATCGAGATACAAGAGGAAATCCCTGTTATAATCTGGTGGACTCAGTGATGGAGCAGAGGTCAATGCTTTTTTCAAAGCAGCGAATGAACGTTGAGCAAAGTCATCCCAAAATAATGGAACTCCTTTCTTTAACAACCTCATAAATCCCTTTGTAATCTCGGCATAATTCATGATGAATCTCCACAGGAAATTAGCTTTTCCTTGCAGGCTTTGAAGTTGACGAATTGAAGACGGGGGAGGCAACTGAAGTATTGCCTCAACCTTGAAGGTATCTACCCGAATCCCTTCCGTAGAGACTATGAATCCCAACAACCGACTGAATGTGATAGCGAAAACACACTTATTAGGGTTCAACCAAATTTTATAATATCGACATTGTTCAAAAACTTGAAAGAGGTGAGAAGGATGATCAATTCTCTTGCGAGAATGAGTAGCTAAATCGTCCAAATATGCCTCGATAATATGTTTGATGCCGTGGAAGGCATAAGACATGGCCCACTGAAAGGTAGCTCCAACATTTTTAAGGCCGAAAGGCATCTTCTTGTAAGAAAAGGTACCCCAAGGACAATTAAACACAGTCTTATGTTGATCTTCAGGATGGATAGTGATTTGATTATATCCCGAGAAACCGTCCATGAAGGAGAAAATATCATTCCCCACACACTCATCGATGATCTGATCTATAAATGGTGTGGGGTAATTATATTTAGGACATGCCTTATTTAGGTCCCTGAAATCGATGCAAACTTGGATCGTTCATTGTTTCTTGTTCACAGGAACTGGATTTGAAACCCACTCAGTTAATGGAACAGGGTAAATGAAACCTGCCTTAAGCAGCTTCTCCACCTTGGCTTTGATAGCTGCTACCTTCCTAGGGTTGACCGGACGAATATTCTACCTGATATGCTTAGCATTTTCATATGTCTTGATCTCATGTTGGACAGTAGATGGATCTATACCAGGAATTTCCTCATAAGACCAAGCAAACACATCCCTAAATTCTCGAAAGAGATCGGTGTAAGTCTGAGTTTCTTTAGGGGAACACTCTGCTCCAATGAAGACATTATCAATAATGTTGGGATCTCTGGAGATGTTCACTGGGGTAGTAGCAGCAATGACAACCATGTTCCCTTCAGCAAAGACCTGTGCTAGTGCTAAAGGGTTCAGGAATGGGTGAATAGGACCAGAATATTGAAGGCTAGAGAAACTCGATTCAACTTCTCACAATTCTAGTAGAAAATAAGACCGATGATGCAAATCATCCCACGGTCTCTCTACACCAGTCATTGATTCGAGTATGGCCTCTTCAGACGGAAGAGTGGTATCAAGGCAATCCTAAGTAGAAGATGAACTAAGAGTTCAAGCCAGAGCCACATCTCCATCCAATTCCTCCGGTGAAAGAGAAACTAGCATGGAATCTACAGAGTCAACAATAGATCTATAAGAAATATTAGTTGCAAACATAGGAAATGCCATTCCACCCACTTGGCCTTCTTCTAATGTGGAGGTAGGAGAAGGTAAGGTGTAAGGGTTCGAAAATAGTGAGTTTGGAAGAACTCTTTCTTGGTAAGAACCCTGGAGGATGAAATAGCATTGATACGAACCAAAGGAGCTAGAAAATCAAACGTACCCATCAAGGATGTATACATTCGAACTGCCAAATTCTCAACGGGTGGCTTGGTATCATTCACCAAGGGGACAGTTTAGTGAAAAGATGCATTCGGATCTACAGGAGAACAATCCAATTGATCAACTGTGACAATCCTCCCTTCGTGAGGGAAATATACAATACTAAATAATGAGGATGCAATAACATGCATCTCATAGATCCATTTTCGCCCCAACAAAAGGTTATAGTCTAAGCTTATATCAACTATCTCAATTTCGATATTGACAGTTTCCCCCCAACACAGATGGGTAAATCTAGAACAATGCCATGTTGCCTATGAGAATGACCATCAAATGTAGTCAGAAGAGTGTTTTAAGGGACAGCTGAAGGAGATCCAATAGCCTTCCAACATGCAAGAGATATTACACACGTGGAAGCGCGCTCATCAACAACCGTTCGAAAAATATTAAATTTTCTATATGTTGAATTGATATGGAAAGCCATATGATGAGGATGTCTCTTTTTAAAATTCGACATATCGAATGTGATAATCAAAGAATTATTAGGATCAACAACCCCAATGGTAGTGAGTAATGCACTCCTTTGTGCAAGACACAACTGGAGTACCTCTAATGCAGACATGGCACAAGGACTTTGAGCCAAATCTTCTACAATCGAGTAGTTATGGGTAACCTTGGCATTAGGATTGATCGTCGTATGCTTTGTAGACCCTTTCGACATCCGAGGTATAGGCTCAACTGCAGGCCTCTCTATATGGGGCGGCTCAACATTATTAGGAGCACCCTTAGCTTTCGAAGACTCTGCTTCGCCATAATCATGAGATCTCATAGCGATATTTGCGTGAGCACTCATCATGTATATGTTTGATGGATTTTCCCCTTCCTAGTTACCCCCAGAGGGAGCCCTAGTATTTTCATTCGCGCCAACAAGTAATTGCTGCCCTTGGGGAAAAGGGTTTGTCAGCACAACCTGGGAACTAGAAGAACCCTGTTGAGCTAACAAGTGCTCTACATCTTGAATTTTAACGCAGAGGTGCGTGAGATGGTCTCCAGTGCACAACTTGCATGGAAACTTAACTTTCTTTTTATTATCCTTCTTACCCTCTCCAACATGATCATTGGATTTGTGTTGGAAATACTGAGAGGGGGGTGAATCAATATTCCTTTCAATTAGTATTATTATTAATCTTACAGAGCATTAGTTAATCTTCAATTATTATCAGTGTTTGTACAATGATAACAGTAAACAAAAAGAACACAACTGCACACAGTTTTTAAGGTGGAAACCCTCTCCTGGAAAAAAACCACCTGAATGTTTTTCTAATAATTATTTAATATTAAACTCCAATTGAAAATAAAGCTCCAACTTCCTAGAATCTAGAAAATCATTCTTCTCCAGCTCCCACTGGATGGACGCTCCAACACCCGATATTCTTCAGTAGTAAACTGAATGGATGCCCCAAAACCCAATGAGCTACAACTCACCCTAGCACCAACCTACCACCCTGTAGTTTTCACAGGCTTGAACCTGTTGGTGACTTCATGCACCAACCTAGCACCACCCTACCACCCTATAGAAGAATAAAAGAAGAACTGACTCCCATACCAGGGAAAATGGTCCACTTTAAAATGATATAGAATGATGTAGAAGAAGAATACACAGTAGACTATAACAACAACTATGACACAACCACCTAATGATGATCCTAGACCTCCTGACACTGCCTCTTCAACTCTTGGTAGATAGACACTTGTACAATTTTTACAATGATACCTTTATAATGACGGTATGCAGTGCTGCCCACTTGAAGACTTCATGTGGTAAACTTCTTGCTGTTGTTCTGCACCTTTATTTCTGCTCTTGTCATTCTACCCTCTGCTTCACCTTGCTTTGCTTTGCTGCCCTAGAAATTTTGGTCCTTTGCAGCCTTGATAACACATGATCTAGCTTTTTCTTGCCTTCTAGGATCTCAATATTGAATCTGGTGTATCTCTGTTATTTCAGATCCCCAATATGTGATTTTCAGTTCTGTAGTAGTCCTCTGAGTCTTCTTTCCAATGCCACAGGTTTGACCCAATTTGGATTCTTCAAGGGAGATTTATGCCCAATCTATCACAATGACCTAATTATGGACTAGTTCGGTAGAGCGAACTTGTATGGCATGCCATGTGTCACTGTTTCTTCATTCGGCTCTAAAATTGATACAATGAAAACTAAATTCTGTGCAATATCTACCACTTATAACGAAATTCCAATCTGATACTCAGAGAGAGAGTTATGACGATTTTCCCAAGGTCACTTCTTTGAGATGAAGTTCAGGAGCCTGCAAAAACACTGATTTCCACAGATCATATCTCCGAAAATGTTGTGCACCTAGATTTGAAATGTTTAGAGGAGCTTCCTCAGGATTTCGGATTCATCTCATAAAAATTTCAGCTTTCGAACCTCCGTATAAAAAGTTTTAGAGCGCAAATTCCACGATGACCTATTTCACGTAGCAAAATCCCTGCATGAGGAGGATATGAGGATCAAAATTTATATAAATGCTTAGGTTGAGAGGGTCTTCAACAAGTGAACGTGGGAGGGATTTTAGGAGCTTAAAAATGGTTAATTATTGAATTTTCAATGACCCATGCCATAACCCCATGGGGTTTTAGCCCACTAACTAGGGTTACAAACTTCAAACATGAATATCTCTTAAACCGTGAAGAATTACACGGCGTGCCATATATCAACGAAAACATCTCAAGAAGTAGAAACTATCAAAAAATTTCTTGACCTATAATATAGTAATTTGGTAGGTCAAAAATCCCATACAATATTGGGTTACCTCCTGGTGCTGCTTGGGTTGACATCAATGACAACCACTGATCTCCCCCTTTGGAATTGATGGCAACACAAGTACTCCCCCTACAATCATGACACCTCTTCCTACAACATTTCCCCCCCCTTTGACATCAATGGCAATGGGTAAATCCCCTTGACACACAACCATCCTGCGGACCTGTACACACTTCCACTCCCCTTTTATATTTTGAATAAGGAAAATATAATGGGAACATGGGAGAATCCCAAGCTTCTTGCGAAGATATTCAAATTCTTCATGAGGTAAAGGTTTAGTGAAGATATCAACAATTTTTTCTTTTGTACCAACATACTCAAGTTTGATATTCTTTTCAACGACTTGTTCTCAAACAAAATTATATTTGATCGGAATGTGTTTTGTTTTTGAATGCATGACAAGATTCTTGGAGATGCTGATGGCACTGGTGTTATCACAAAATATGGGAATAAGATCAATGAATTGTACTTGAAGATCTTGCAAAGTTTGTTTCATCCAAAGGACTTGAGTACAACATGCTGCCACTACAATGTATTCTACTTCCGCTGTAGATAACGAGATTGAGGTTTGCTTTTTGCTCAACCATGATACGAGAAAACCACCTAGATAGAATGCTGCTCCACTAGTACTCTTACAGTCATCAACGCTTCCTGCCCAATCTACATCTGCAACGGCTTGAATAATGAGATTGTTGCCCTTGGGATACCATAAGCCATATTCTTTTGTGCCCTTTATATATCGAAGAATTATTTTGGCGGCAATAGTATGTGATTCTTTTGGTGCTGCTTGGAATATTTGTACTTGTCCAACTTCTTGCATAACATCTGGCCTGGAGGCTGTTACATATAGAAGACTACAAATCATTGATATTTACAACCTTTGATCCACATCCTTAGATGAGTTGTCTATGCTCAATTTTCAACTTGTTACCATCGGAGTAAAGACGGGTTTGCAATATTCCATTTTGAATTTCTTGAGAATTTCCTTGATGTACTTGGCTTGGAATATAAATATTCCTTTCTCTTGCTGAGATATTTGAAGCCCTAATAAGTATGTCAGCTCACCCAGTAAAGACATCTCAAACTAACTTTGCATCTTTGTAAAAAAGTTCTTACTTAGTCGATCATCATTACTACCAAATATTATATCATCCACATATACCTCAACGATTGTTAAATTATATTTATCCATTTGTACCTAAATATTGCCATCAACAGTACCTTTCTTTAACCCTTGTTGACGTAGATATCCATCAAGACTAGCATACCATGCTCTGGGAGCCTGCTTGAGACCATATAGAGCCTTCTTTAACGTGCAAACATAGTCTTCTTTTTCTGATAGTTGAAAACCTTTAGGTTTTTTGATGTAAAATTCTTCTTCTAATTTGCCATTTAGAAATGTTGACTTAACATCCATTTCGTAGACTTTGTTTTTTATTGAACATGCATAGGCGAGAAACATTCGGATGGATGCAATTCTGGAAATTGGTGCAAATGTTTCGTCAAAATCAATTCCTTCCACTTGTGCATAGCCTTTGCAAACCAATCTTGCTTTGTTTCTGGTAACCTGTCCATCTTCATTCAATTTGTTCCTAAACACCCATTTAGTCCCAATGACATTTTTATCTTTTGGTCATGGAACTAATTCCCAGGTGTTATCCTCAGGGAAAATTTTAGGGGCGAATTTTAGCCCAAAGGAAACTTTTAAGGGGTTTTAAATTTTGATAGGGCAATTTTTTTATATAAAACCCATTTTCTATAGCTTTATAAAGTTAGCCCTATAATTATTTTAAAAATAATTAATTAATAAATATTATCCCACCAAAATAAATGCCCATAAAACTGAAAAAATGGAATTCACTCTCGATTTTCTTTGTTTGGAACAGATTTCAATGGCATTCGCTACTGATTTTCTTTGTTTGGAGCAGATTTCAATGGCATTCGCCTGGATTTACTGGGCGGGAGGAAGGTGTTGGAGTGATTCGCCCCATTTGTTGACTGGTTGGGGCTTGGAAGTTGGAGGTGCAACAAAGATTTCACCAGAATTTACTAGGTCGGAGTGGTGGTTTGGGCTTGGAAGTTATGTGCAAACCTACCAGATCGATGGAGGTGGAAACTTACAAGATTTGGACGCATTGACCGATGACAGCTGCACGCATTGACAAGGGCAATTGGTTCTGGGACATAGTAGCTGGATTTAGAGTACCAAGGTCCAAGATAGTCTATTTCCCTGGTGCCATGGAGCTAAACCCGCGCTGCGAGGAGGAGTTTGGGCAATGGTGTTGGCCCTTGGGTTGAAACTATAATTACATATTTTTTTATAAATTTGTTGAGTCTGAATGCTTCAAGTGTGCTGTGATTGCTTTGGCCAGTCTGATAGCGCTCTGTAACTGGTGATTGCTTCAAAGTTCAACGAGTCTAAGTGAAGTTAATGCGGGTGCTCTGTGCTAGTCAGTGGTGAATGCTCAAGAACACACAAGAAGTTTCAGAGGTTGAATGTGTGAAGAGTGCAAATTTTCCCTTGATGCGGTTTAAATTCAATGGGATTTCAATTGATCTCTTATATGCAAGGATTTCTCTGAGAAAAATTCTGGAAGTAGTGTGATCTTCAGGTTTTGAAATTAATATATTGGTCAAAAAGTGTTGGCTTTATCTTTACAGGATGGCTTACAAAATTTTAGTGAGACTTCTCTCTTTGAGATTGATTCCTTTCCCCAAAAGGATAGATCATAGGGTGCGGGAGTCAACTTGAGTTTCCTACTGATTATAAATTTCCTCTCCTTTCTGTTGAACCCCAAAATGGTCAACAATCCTGATTGCCAAGTATTGCAATCTGCTTCATTTAATTCTGCAATTATGCCCTCTACGAAAATTTGGCATGTTTATCCCAAACTGTTAGAACTTGACTCTCTCCATTCATCAGTTCACACTCTCCTTCACTAATAAATGGGTCTTCCACTACCTAGTTCCTTGAAATTTTGTAAATGGTATGTACATTTTGGCAATGATGGCAGTTATACAATTGCAGTTTGACAGTCCCAATGACATAGTTGATATCCTCACACATTGATGTTAGTGATGTTGATGTTGTGGATGATATTACTTGATGCTTCATGATGGGTGTTCTTTCTCACTTTCACATAATCTTGTTATAGCCTCTGCTTGATGATTTTGTTGCTATGGTCATGTCAGGCATTAATTAATTGTCTTCAATGTTCAATGTGTGAAGAGTGCAAATATTCCCTTGACACGGTTTAAATTCAGTGGGATTTCAATTGATCTCTTATATGCAAGGATTTCTCTGATAACAATTTCGGAAGTAAGTGTGATATTCAGGTTTTGAAATTAATATATTGGTCAAAAAGTGTTGGCTTTATCTTTACAGGACGTCTTACAAAATTTTAGTGAGACTTCTCTCTTTGAGATTGATTCCTTTCCCCAAAAGGATAGGGTGCGGGAGTCAGCTTGAGTTTCCTACTGATTATAATTTTCCTCTCCTTTCTGTTGAACCCCAAAATGGTCAGCAACCCTGATTGCCAAGTATTGCAATCTGCTTCATTTAATTATGCAATTATGCCCTCTATGAAAATTTGGCATGTTTAACCCAAACTGTTAGAACATGGCTCTATCCATTCATCAGTTCACGCTCTCCTTCACTAATACATGGGTCTCTCACTACCTAGTTCATTGACATTTTGTAAATGATATGTACAATCTGGAAATGATGGCAGTTATACAATTGAAGTTTGACAGTCCCCAATGACATAGTTGCTATCCTCACACACTGATGTTAGTGATGTTGATGTTGTGGATGATATTACTTGATGCTTCATGATGGGTGTTCTTTCTCACTTTCACATAATCTTGTTATAGCCTCTGCTTGATGCTTTTGTTGCTATGGTCGTGTTAGGCATTAATTAATTGTCTTCAATGTTCAATGTGTGAAGAGTGAAAATGTTCCCTTGATGTGGTTTAAATTCAGTGGGATTTCAATTGATCTCTTATATGCAAGGCTTTCTCTGAGAACAATTCCGGAAGTAAGTGTGATCTTCAGGTTTTGAAATTAATATATTGGTCAAAAAGTGTTGGCTTTATCTTTATAGGATGACTTACAAAATTGTTGAGGATGGATACAAATCGGTGAATGTTGGTGATTGCTTCAAAGTTCAGCGAGTCTAACAGTGCGGTGAATGCGGGTGCTCTGTGCTAGTCAGTGGTGAATGCTTAAGAACACACAAGAAGTTTCAGAGGTTCAATGTGTGAAGAGTGCAAATGTTCCCTTGATGTGGTTTAAATTCAGTGGGATTTCAATTGATCTCTTATATGCAAGGCTTTCTCTCAGAACAATTCCGGAAGTAAGTGTGATCTTCAGGTTTTGAAATTAATATATTGATATTCATTGTCTTTCTTTTTTGTGAATATTACATTGCACATTTTCATGTTCATGATAACTTCCCTTCCAGATGATAGAAAAGGTGGACCATGGAGTAAAGGTGCTCTAGGTTGTAGAGTAACATGAAATTTTACAATATGGGTTTGGTCATTTATAATATTCTCAACAATGTCTGTTGCTACTCTAATGTTAATAAGTTCAAAAAGAGAATCTCAATGCACAATTGAGGCATTTTCATATGATACTAGGAAGTTGGAACTAACTCACAAACCTAGCGCTGTTAAATCATAGCAAGTTTATTTGCACTCGTCTTTCATTCTCTCATGAACCGAGTGAAATTTCTTGGGGAATTTCTAATCAACAAGTTCTAGGAGTTTGTGTCAGATTTGGGTAGACTCGTAGAGTGATTAGCTTGTGGCTGCTATAAAATATTTTTGTCAACCCATGGATACATGGGTTAAATTTGCACTTGATTTGCAGTTTCCAATGATTTGACACTAAGAATCATTGACTAACTTCTTTTCTTCTTTTTTGCCCCTTTCCCTTAGATGGTCATGCATGGGAGGGGAAGTTCCAGTGAATGTATGATTTGTGGTGTGCATTTATCTGTTGGTTAACTCTTTGGTAACATCCCATGACTGTTATTTCAATGGAAGTTGGTTAAATAACAAACACTAAGTGTTAATTAGGAGTTTTAAATGTTTGATACAATAACTAATTTTGGTTTATAGGATCCCAAATGTGCTTTTTTGGGCCTGAAACTTTACATGGCACCCCTGTGTTTACAAATCATGGAAAACATTTGAATCTTTTTAGGTTATTTCCAAGCCATATTGGACATGTTTCACTACCTAAAACATTTCCAGATATTAAAATACAGGTGGTTGAATTTCCTGCAATTTAGGTTACATAAAACACAAATTTTGGTCAAATTTTGTTAATGCATTGAACCCTAGCCAAATTTATCAAATCATGTTGTGACATGAGGGAAGATCTTGTAGATTGGCTTCCATGAAAAATAGCCAGGACCTAGGTTGATCCCGTACATGTTGGTTTACAAGGGGCTTTGATACCAAGAACAATTATATAAAGCTGCAAATAATGTTTTGAAATTTTGATATGATAGTAGTCCATGACTCCATGCTCATGAAATTGGACAGCATACCATATTCATATTCTATTTGTTGAGTGTTTCTTCCAGCTTTAGAATGCAAACTAAACTGGTTATTGAATGAAAGAGTAGAAATCCCAGAGTAACTCTACCATGCATGCGGGAATCTCACCCAAGCTAGTATGCCACATGTAAGAGTAGAGCTCCCAGAATGAATATGCCTTGCAGGCCTAGATAAATGCACCCTACCAGAAATAAGATGAGGTTGTCTACAAATCAACTTGTCCACATGAGAAACTCTTCCACAGGTGTGCCCTCTTTCCATTAAAGGCCAAGTGCTCTACCACCAGAAGGAGAACATGCTCGGAGCAACACGGAAAATTAACAGTTTGGTGCTAGGCATGCTCTATCCCCTTAAGGTGCCTATTATGATGGATGTATCATGATTTACCCCGCAATTTGAGGTGGTTTCATTGCTTGCTTACATCTTTTCTCCTATTTGTCTATGTAAACATGTGTTTTAGGGTGTAGAGCAACCATTCTTTAACAATAAGTTGACCTGGAGAGAAGTGAAAGTTGGTTATGCAATCGGTTAGTGTTGCATTCTTCTATGTTTGGGTCAAGGAAAGGAGTTTCATAGATCTGGGATTTCTAGGCATTTACAATTGTATTGAGTTGCATTAGGGGCTTGGATTTTATGTTGCGTATGTATAGGGGATGGGTTTTCCTGAGGTCAACAATGGATGCCCCCTTGTGTCATTACACCTTAGACATATCATTTTGGTTGTACATTTTCGTCTTTCCGACGATTATTGCATGGATGGAAATTTTGATATATATTCATGCCATTGGTACACATTTAACTTAAGTGGAAAGTTGTATAACTATTGGATTGATATTATAAGAAAGAGGGGGAGGGGTCTATTCCATGTTGAAGTGTTGATATCCAAATTGTTTCTTTATTTATTTTTAAAAAGAGCTCTAGAGCTCACAAGAAGGATCAGAAAATGAGCAATTTTTTTAACGTTGAAATAATATGTGTCCTCTTTTTTCATACAAAATGTTGAGTTCCTCAAGGGTCATGTGGAAGGAGATGAAAAATAAGTCAAGGTATGTTTAGATCCTTAATTTTATAGTTGAGAACCCAGCTCATGGATGAAGAAGCAGAATGAAATATTTTGTTACTATATGTAAGGAGATGTACCTTAATGTCAAGGGTTGTATGGTTAATTAATATGGAAAAATTGGACTTGGGAATAAAATTGTGGGGGTCAACAACTTTGAAATTTAGCAACTCGGGAAAACAATGGAAATGACTTGGCAAAAAATGGGTCAGCATTAAAAAATGCAAAATATTTCATTTTTTCATTTAAAATTATGTATAAACTAGCAAAAATATATAATCATATTGCCATACCATATGAAAAGAAGATACATAATATAAAAGTTGTAAGATGCCAAATGATCTAGTATCTACTATCAATGCCTCTGCTCCTTTATTGGGCATATATATTGGGTCATCCTCTAGTAGTGGAAGGTTCTGTGGCTGGAGTCAAACATAGTGGTGGGTACTGAGTCTAGTACAGGACTTTATCCATCCTGTAGTGGCTGGTTAAGGACATCCTCTACTGCCAGCCACTCCTGCTCATACTTGACATCTATCCAAGCAGGGAAATCCATGAAAGATTAAATTGTGATTTTTTCAGAACTCAGAAAAACTTGCGATTTATTTGGGTTATTTCTTGGGATGGGAAAATCAGAAAAAAATAAATATATTCCAATCTTTTGGCAAAATTTTCCGCATTATTATAGAGAATATAATATTCATTGACATTGAGATGCAGGGAAAGAATTATACATTGAGGCAAAATTTGCGACCTGTTTTGCTTCAGAAGCTTATACCAGTTTTCCCATCACATTTGACATAGAAAAATAAATCTTTCACTAGAATTAACAAGGAGAAACTAATCCAGAAAGGGAAAAAATGGAAGTAGATGGATGATTGCTTTTTCAAACAAAATAATGATTTATTCTCAATTTTGACATGGTCAAGTCTGGATGGAACAGATGATTTCCCATAGCAACTATAGCCAAAGTGTGTCTATGCTGACAAAATCAACTTGAGCATGTGTCTAAGACAGTTGAAAACTGCTAAAAAATAGACCTATTTGATTGTGCAACCCCTAATATTTGGGTGGGTAGAAGAACATTTTAGATTGTTGATTTTTGAACTGAAAAATATTTGCATCCCAAGGGAAGGTAGGCTAAGAGTTTCTCCAGAGAGCCATCTACAGCAACTACGTAATTGACATAAATTAGTCCAGGAGTGTGCAAGTGTTCAAGTTCGAGTCTTCGAAGTTCCTCGTCTATACAGTGAAATGTCTCGAACAAATGTAGGTTGTCCTTTGATGTATATGAGACCCAACTAGGAGCATTCATTTTAGAAAGTTAGGATAAGCTCAAAATGCAAACAATATAACTCTTGCTATAGATACGATTAATTCATTGTCAAGTGATTTCTTCGTTATAGGAGGATAACAAACTCCTATAGGTAGCACTATGCCATTATAGTGAACAAGGAAGGGTAGATGTGATATCCTTATCTGAGGCCCTTGGTGGCCTTGAAGATTCAAGAAAGACGTTGTCCTCCTGTTGACCATAGTTTTAATTCAGGGTCCTATGTAGGCCTTGGCCCACAGAATGAATTTCTCAGCAAAGCCAAATTTCTTCATAGCTGAGAATAAGAAATTATACCTCACTCTATCCAAGGCATTCACCATATTGAGTTTTATGACTCATGTACTTCTTTCCAGATGGGTGGCTACTATGAGCAGCTTCCTGAACTATTATGTTGTTTTCACAGATAAGTCTGCCCTAAACAAAGCAAGTTTGTTTCTCTGCAATAACACATTGCATAAATGGTTTAAATCTAGAAAAGGTAGTCTTACCTAGAATCTTTTAGTTTCTGACGTTAGGGATGAGGGTGAAGTAGAAGAAAATTATTTGTTCTTTAAATCTGCATTGCTTCCATGATTCTTCCACATAGCTTAAGAGGTCCCAATTGATATATTTCCATGCTTACTAAAAATGTGTTGAGAACTTGTCTGGACTCTCAACTAGGGACTTTGTTAAGTTTCATATTCCATATTGTTTCTTGGACTTCCTTGCTTGATATGGGTCCTAGGAGTTTCTCATTATCCAGTTCTTGTAAAAGACATGGATCTTGTCCAACATTTCCTCCCGAGCACTTCCAATATTTGCTCTTATTCTGAAAATAGGTTCCTAAAGTGAGAGAAGGCTGCTACTTTGATTTCATTAAACCATCTATTTTCAATCTGTCTAAGAGTTACCTCAGAGATGAAATTTTAAATTCTTCTTGAGTGTTCTTGGTAATGGAAAAATTTAATGCTCCTGTTCCCTGCTTTCAGCCACAGGCTCCTTGATTTCAATCTCCAGATTTCTTCTTCGACGATCTGAGCTTTGAATAGTTTAGCACTTACTTCCTTTTCCCCTTGCTTGAGTGTGTTCAGAGAGCCCTTATTCTTCAATTTGGGACTTGACTTCTTCAATGATTCCCGTCTTTCTAGAATGGGACGATCTTCCTTGTGGGATTTAGCCCATTCTTTCATTTCAATTTTAATCTCTTTATTTTTTTCTCCCAGATGTAGGAGGTAAAGCCATGAATGGGAGAGATCCAAAATTTCTCACCATTTCTTTAAAGTATGGCTGTGAGAACCATACAGGGCTATATTTTAAATGACCTGGAACAAGTGCTTGAGAGTTTGATACTGAGAGCAGAATTGTCTTGTGATTGGATAATGCACTTGGGATAATTTTAGAATTTAGAATTACTGAGAGAAAAAGGAGCTTTATAAGAGAAACCTATCAAGTCTTTCCACAATGAACCCTAGCCCTAGCTCTGTATTGCTCCAATTGAATTTTCCATTAAAAATGTCCTATTCTAAAATCAGGTCTTCAATGTTCCTAATGGTTAATAACATGTTGGTTTTTTTTCCATTTCACTTATTAAACCTATAGAAAGGGTCCATTCTATTGATTTTAACAAGTGTAAAGATACCATTCCATTGATTTACCCTGAAAAGGGTCCATTCCGCTGATCAAACCCATTAGATGGTTTAACGCTTGCAATTTATTTTTCCCATGCTTGTTCCATGCATGTAAACCCAAATCATTGGCCCACCCAGCAATGTGGCCCACTTGGTGTCTTAGTGTAAGAACACTCTTAAAAATCCTTAGCTCCTCGTCAAGCTCATTAAATATTACTTGCAATGATTCCAAATTGTTTTGACAATTGTTCATCTAGGCAAATTAAAGGAATTTGCACCTACGATTAAATCATAAATGATTAGGGACTTGGATGTTGTGTATATGTGAAGTTGTTTCTAGCCTATGCTTGACAACTACCTCATAAGGAGCTTCTCCTTCATTTGTCCTTGCAAGCCATTCAGTCGCTAAAACCATCCTTGGAGCATAGCTGTTAATTAGCCCAAGTCCTCCATCTTCTCTATGGACGGTGTAAATGTCACTAGTAACTGACTAGTTGCCTTCCTCCTCACTTTTATCATGGAAAATGATAGAGGATATGTTTCAACTTCTTATAACCAATTCATCAAGGGAAAGATAAGTAAAATAATCACTAGTAACTGGCTAGTTTCCTTCCTCACTTTTATCATGGAAAATGATAGACGATATGTTTCAACTTCTTATAACCAATTCTTTACAACTTAAGGGAGAGGTGTTTTGCAAAGGATGATTAAAGTTATTGTAATATTTTGTTGTTTTTTTTAAAGCTTTCGAGTGTTCATTAGGTGATTTGGAGATATGAATTAATTTAGTGGAAATTTTTATATATTTTACATTTGAATGATGTTCTTTGTTTTATAGATGATGACTCATGATGTTATTGTTTTGTGTATAATGATTTATTTTTGCTTTTGGGCTTGGGCCTTGGCACAACATTTTAATAAAAAATTGCATAATGGTTTTTGTGAACATTACACTTATTTTACTTTGAAAGCCACTTACAAATCTAGTAATTTTCAACTCTTGGAAACTATTGATGCAGGTTTCTAGATCGATTTGAAATTTTACTTCTGGAATATTTAGTGAGATGTCAAAAGCTAATCGTGGGAAGAAACTATCAAGGAAAATTGATGTATTATCATACTTTAAAAAGTCTCAATCCAAGAATACACATTCTCTTCATGCTTCAAGCTCCTTTGAACAATCTGTTACTAAGAGAGATTTTAAATCTTGTGAAAATGCATCTAATATCCATATGATGGATGAAATAATAGGTTCCTCAAGTGATCAGGGTGAGATAAATGCAGTTTCAACAGAAATTAGTGATGAAAATGTTAAAGATATTTCCTTGGAAGGTGACACAAATCATTCATGGAAAAGGAAAAAAGTCCAGTGGATCGTAGGAAGAAAATTCCAAGATGACTGGGTCTCAAGTTTTCCATTTATTGAAGAAATACCTCCTACAAATGAGGATTTACGAGAAGTTAAATGTATTGCGTGTAGTTGGAAAAGTTGCAAGGTAGTGAAATTTCAGATGAAGCTAGATACAATACAAAAGCATGCAGGAAAGGTTTATGAAAAGAAAATTGTAAATGGTAAAGAGAAATCTATTGTCAGATGGAAATCTTTGAAGGAATGTCGACATATCCAATGTGTGGAAGAATAAAAAAAATATTTAATAAGTAAGAAGAAACTTGAGGCAAGTGGAGGAACCATCATATCTCAAATTGAAAAGACGATGGAAAGAAGTTTGTTATCCAAGACGATACAATTGAGCACTGTATTTCACATCTTATGTAAAGGTCGTCCTATGACAGATTATCCAGATGACATGAAATTTCAATCTGTTCTTCACGTGCCAAACTTTCCATCTTCTCATTGGTCCGTAACTAGTGGTTGGGAATGGGAAATATATCTAGCTCAAGTAGAAAATGATGATTTGAAACAGGAGATTGCAAATGCTAGGTTTTTGGCATTGTTTTTGGATGAGGTTATGACTATTGATAATACTTCATGGATCTGCATAAGCATTTATATCGTTAATGACCATATTAGGCATTCCTATCTACTTGGGATTAAAAATATGAGAGAGACTTCTACAACTGGAAATATTTATGAACTCGTTATTAGTACTTTGAAGGAAAGTGGTATGGATCATTTAATGATTGAAAAAAAGTTGGTATGTGTTGGAGCAGATGGAGCATCGGTAATGCAAGGACAAAGGAATGGTCTTTGTGTTAAACTACAACTATCAACTTTTCCATATATGCTTAATATTCATTGTATGGCTCATAGGATGAATCTTGCATTTAAAATAGTAAGCAAGTTTCCATCAGTTTCAAAAGTTGAAGATCTTGTATGTGAGACTCATGCATACTTTTCTCATAGTCCCAAACGATATTTAGAGTTTCAACAATTTGCAGATGGTGTTACGGATGGAAAAAAACTACTGAAAGATGTTGATACAAGATGGATCTCATTAAATGGACCATCTCAAAGACTGTTTAGTGAGTTCAAATCTTTGTTAGGGTTGATGTATGAAAATCGCTACAATGTAGACAAAGCTCAAGATCTTCTTTTTCGACTAACTTATATAGAAAAATTATTGACCTTGGCTAGAATTCTTCCTATGCTACATGAAATGAATGTCCTCGTGAAAATGTCTCAGAATTGCACAATGTATATTTTCGAATACACAAATGCGAGAAAGTTAGCATGCCTTGCATTGGATAATTTGTATATGATGCCGAACTCTTTTACTGGTCCTGAGTTTATAAGTTGGACTAAGATCATCAATATAGAAAATATTGAATTTTTTTGACGTTTGATGAAAAAGGAATATTATGTATCACAGTGCGTGGGTATATGGTCCTCTTTCATTATATTAGTAAGACAGGATGAATCACCAAAGATTGCCTCATGTCAAGAGACCAATTTGATAATATTGTGATCTCAGTGAGACAAAATTTGATAGAAATTGCAAGATCACTATCATCAGAGATAAGAGAACGATTTCCTCGAGATGAATTGTTGGAGGCCATGTGTGTGGTATACCCTCAATATTGGAACAATTTTCAAAGTCCAAGAAATTTAAAATCCGATTTTCAAAAGAGATTAAAATGTTTAGTAGACCACTTTTGCAAGAAAGTCTCGATACATGGAGAATAGATTGAAGGTATTTTAGATTCATCAAAATTGTATCAACAAGGTGGACGCTTTGCTAAAATAATGTGGAAGCAATATCATTTTTTGGAGAATCCTAATGAAAACGGTGCTATAACAAGATTATGGAATACTTTAAGTGCTAGCCAATACCTACAAGAAAACATATCAGAATATTTCAAATTAGCAGATTTGTGTCAAACCATGATTTTGGGATCAGTGGAGGATGAGAGAATGTTTAGTGCACTATCATTCTTGAAGTCAAAGTTGAGGAACAAGCTTGATAAACATGTTTAAGATTATATGTAACAAAGTATGACGTTAACAATTTTCCATATGAAAGAGCACTAGTGCTTTGGCAATCAGATTGTGATAAAAGGGGAGAAAACAATATAACAAATTTATCTAATGAACTTGATACATAAAATAATGTTTTGGAGGCTCATAATGACAGTACATCTGGAGAAGATCATGTTCACAATGTAGAAAATGATGACCAAGATGAGAACTGGGAAATTGAAATACCCTAGGACTCTTATTTTGGTATACATGTTCCGTTGATCATGCAAGATTAGTATATTTCAAATTCAGGTAAAAATGGGTTCTATATTTTGTATTTTTCATTGTAACATTGTAGCTACATTTCTTTCATGCGTGTTATTTTAAGATTGATGTTGCATATTTAATCCTTACATTTTTTGTTTCTTATTTGTGACAGGAAATGAAGGTGGATTTGATGATTCCGGGACCTATTTCTTTTCACATAGATAGTGTCTGACTAGTATTAAATGATAAATAACTAATTTAACAAGACTAACGCAAAGCATCAATGGGCTCATTCAAGTACATGAAACTACCTTGATGTCTAGCTCTGACATCTTGGAAAATTTTAATGGTATATATGTTGCTTGTGTTTGGGGAATTTTGCTGAGTTTCGAGTTTTATATTTTATTGGAAAATAATTATTGATATTTGCAAAATGTGTGATTTTATATTGGTATTGGAAACGAAGCTGGTTTTGATCTTTGATTGGAAATGAAGTCGGATTTGATGAAGTTGGGACCTATTTATTTTCACATAGATAGTGTCCTAGTATTAAATGATAAATAACTAATTTAAGAAGTCTAACGCTAAGCAACAATGGGCTTATTCAAGTACATGAAATTGTGTTGATGTCTAGCTTTGATATCTTTGAAAATTTTAGTGGTTTATTTGTTGCTTGTTTAGAGGATTTTGTTGAGTTTGAAATTTTTGGTTTTTTTTGGTCAGATATTTTTAGTCCCTTGAATTCTTATGGGTCTCATATCATGCATAGATCGATAGATCTAGTTTTATTATTATAATCATTATTGTTTTCTTTATATATTTGGTGGTTTGAGGAAAGATATTTTATTTCCTTTCACTTTGTGGCATGATTTCGACATCTTCACCTTTTAGAATATAGTAAAATATTTTTCTTATTATAGATTTTTCTTGGAAAAGAATTATTGATATTTGGAAAGGGAAATAAGCCCTGGGTAGCTAAGCAAAGAGAAAAACTATCTATGTACTATGTTCCTGCACATTCATCGTAGGAGACCTATTGGCATGAGACCAACATTCCTTTTATGCAATTACACTTTTGATGCCAAGGGGGAGTTGAGTTCGCTGACCTGGGAAGAACATTCACAGTTGATCATAATTCTAAGGAGATTATAACGTTGGTTTCACAAACAGTTGATCATGCCACTAATGCTGGTGGAACCAAAGGAACTGCATCAGCTTATTATGATTCTTTCGAGATTGCTCAGGGTGAAACCGAGGCTGTTTTGGGAAGCATGGAAGGTAGTTGTGGTTGCCTACATTTAGTAGCAAGGTATTCTTATGTTGATTGCAGATTCCTGGAATATCTTGAAATCTGATGGTTACAAAAGGGTCAATTGTTTGACCTTTCTAGTGACAATCAAATTCTGTAGAAGTTTGAATAACTGATATATTATTCACCGAGATTCTCCTAATCACACACTATTTTAGCTTCATGCATAATACATAATCTCTTCTACTATTTATCATCACATGCGGAAATAAAATCAATTGCATGCATACATTAAAACCACAAACAATCACACATATGGACACAGTATTTAATGGGAAAGCTTAAAGCTAAAAACCCCAACTATCTGTATATTATATGTCATGGAGATCATGTAACAATCATAGTACAAAATCTCCTCACAAGCTCTCATGCACACCCTCAATTGCTACACACTATCAAGCTAGATCTAGCAAAACATATGCTCCAATCTTTTGCCACTTGATAGCCAGCCTCTATTGCGTAATTAATGCTATGGGATGGCTTCATTAAATAGATAAACCACCTGGCTTGAACTACGCAATCCTCATGGGCTACTCCACCTATCTGTGTGTTGCAAATAGCAACAATATAGTCATAACTGATAATTAACCTGCTCTTTCACCTATTTCTGCACTGGTCTCCACTGAAACTGTCCATGCACTGAAGTTAACTGATGCATTCTTTAGTTGATTTATGAGTTTATAATTAGTGAATTAATTAATAATTAATTCACACCACTCTCACTAATTGTATCAATTAGTTAAACTGAATACAAATAGCTCAACTATGTTTAGATTAGTTAAACCGAATACAACTCCACTAACTTCCTCAATCAACTCCACCAAACTCTGTCACATGAGTTCTAACTGAAGTATCCATGCAATAGCTCCACATAACCCTCAGGAATAGCGTAATTCCTTCTGTCAGCTCCTGTGCCACATCTGTGCACTTAACTGAGGTGCTCCAAGAGAATAAGATAATGTTTAGAGTCCAAATATTATTAAGAGCTAATAATATTCGACATATCTATTTTTAGACTGGCAATCTAAAAATAGATTCCGCCCAATATGTCTAAAAATAGAAGTCCATCTATTTTTTCTGACTTGACCAACCATCCACAAATAACATCTTGCAACTCATAGAACATGATCCATATGTCTAAAAATAGACATAGTCTAAAAATAGACTTTGCGCCAAAAATAGTCTGCGGGCCCACTTAGTGAAGGCGACTCCTTTCCACTAAGCTCATCATCTTGTTGCAATCTCAACAGATTCCTAGATATTCCTAGAATATGCAATCCTCATAAGTTCAACAATCAGTACAATAACATGTGTTTAGTTTTAAGAGGTAACATGTTTAAATCCAAAGGCATTGAATACCCCTTCCTAAATCACATATGTATTCCTTAATAGATTTTAATATTCAACTACCTCTTTATTATTGTAATTAACTACAGGGAGAATTTTTTGGGCAGTTTGATTGTCTACTGGGTGTTCTATGTAAATGACTGATTGTATTAATGTCGTTTAAGTGCAGGAGTTCTTGATACGAAATGTGCACTCCCTTCAGGAATACAAAGGGCATGCAGACAATTTTATTTTTTATCTTCTGCTTGGAACACCCTATTCACATGCTCAATATACTCCAGGTGATCTCTTAGATTTTACTGGCATTGAAATATAGTACACTTTCTCTCTCTTCTTCTAAATTTAACACTATATGTTGTTGTGTAAGCAGGAGGTCTTCTTTACACATTGCAGGATACGAATTTTCAATACGTTACATATTCTTCCTTCTTGCTCTTGACATATGCAAAATACTTGAGCTCCTCCAAATAAGTAGTAACTTGTGGTGGGACAGTGACAGTCACTCCTCACAGGCTAAGAGCACTTGCAAAACGCCAGGTATAGATTCATAATAGCCCAATGCTTAATTTTCCTTTTATTTCAAAAAATTATTAATGTATGCAGGATCTAAATCAATTTTGTGTTGATGAAGGTTGATTACATACTGGGAGATAATCCTACGAGGATGTCATACATGGTTGGATATGGTTGCCTCTATCCAAAACTTATTCATTATAGAGCCTCTTCTCTGCCCTCTAAGGCCAATCATCCTCAACCCATTCCCTGTAAAGAAGGATTCCAGTCTCTGTACAACAGTGCACCCAATCCCAACATCTTGGTGGGAGCTGTGGTGGTAGGCCTAGACAACATGGATAGGTTTACTAATGTGAGAAACAATTATGATCAATCTGAACCTTCCACCTACATTAATGGACCCTTTGTGGTTTCCTTTGCTTATTTGGCCCAAAGACTGATGTTATACTTTTGAAATTTCTTCGTGCCAGAGATTTCAGGGTGAATCATGCATTCATCATGTTGCAAAATAGTGTGGCATGGAGGAAGGCATTTGGAGTTGAAAATATAGTTGAAGAGGATCTGAAATTTGATGAGAATCTGAACTTAGTGGCCTTGATGCATTGTTATGATAAAGTGGGCCACCCTGTGTGCTACATTGCTTATGGGATTTTTCAAGACAAGGAGCTCTACCAAAAGATCTTTGGAGACGATGAGAAGCTGAAGAAGTTTCTGAGATGGAGGGTCCAAATTCTAGAGAAGGGAATCAAGCTCCTTGATTTCAAGCCTGGTGGTGTCAATGCCATGATTCAGATCACAGATCTTAATAATATGTGGAAGAGAGAATTGAGAGCTGCATCAAACCAAATTCTTGCACTTTTTAAAGATAACTACCCAGAGATGGTAGCAAGAAAGGTCTGTAATTGCTCAAAACACAAATGTTTTTTCCTTTTCCGAGCTTGCCTAGAACAATCTATTTGAATGACTATAAATGATCATAAGGATGATGTTAGATGTCCTCGTAGATCTGGTTATCTGAGAATTTTGGCACACCAAAAATTGGAATTTCTGATGCATCTCTAGATATTTATTAAAGTTATATATATATATATATATATATATATATACTTAACAAGAATAAGTAATCCAAGATACCTCTGCCTAGATATGATCCTGTGATTTGAAATGGAAGCATGACAGAGATGTACCCTGGATTCCTCTTCTAATGGTTATTTTGATCGTTGATCAATTTTGGGCACCCTGATCCGTGATTTGACGCAAATATGATCGACTTTCTTGATGAATCGAGTATAAACCATGACAATTTCAACATCCCTATAAGCTCTTAAGACATTCGCATTTGAGGAATGAAATCTTCCAATTTCATTAAATATTTTAGTTCACACCTAAAGTTTGATCAACCTACAGTGGCATGCTTATTGTTTTGATATCCTACCTTGAATGATTGGTTATGATTGTACTGGAGCATACCTTTGATCAATTTAAGTAATGACCTAAGTGAAGACATGTGTTACTTTCACTTGGCATATTTAAGCTGAAGAAGTGAAAGGGAATTAGAATTAACATCTCATCATTTCCACGGTAGTTGTGTTGTCAAGCAGTCTCACTATATACAATAGCTTTATCTTATTGCAGCAGTAATCCTCAAGGTTCATCATTTCCCTGAAGCATTTGCTTAAGACTATCATTGCAGTGTTTTGATACAACACCCTTGTGACAATAACCTTTTGTATGAAAATAATCCTAAACTGTTCATGATAATCCTCCTGTGGGCCTAACTGAAGTATACCTGTGGTGAGTAAGTTCTGAAGATCATACAGTTTCGCTAAGCACAAAGATCTTCTAGAGTTTGCTGGCATGATACTATAGTCATTAACACTGTCTTGAATGAGTGGTTTGTAGAACAAGGCCAACAACTTGAAGGGATCCTAAAGGCATAAACAAGCCTAAACCTTGTGGTATACTGTTGATAGCAAGAAACTTCAGAACAAAAAGGCATCATCACACTCAAGTTATATTTATCATTGACACATGCAAAACAGAGAATAGTAGGCAGGTTGCTTCAGATGCATTTGATCAATGTATGATAATAGCTGATATAACTTGACCAGAGACTTTAAGTTTGTTTGAATAGAGATTTTAGAGGCACCACTCAGAGTGATGATGACAATAATCAATAAGATAGTAACTTTAATTTACTCTAGATGCTATGTTATCCACATATGCTAATAGTTAGTAGCAAGATATTTTATTAAGCCTTTATTTCTTTCTGTTTATTATGATCGAACTATTTCCTTACATCTTCCATAAATTGGAGTTATGATACGATTTTCAATTCTTCATTTTACACAATTAATTGTGTTACAAATATTTTTTATTGACCTCCTTTGTTACTAATTTAAATCTTTTGCGTCTTCTGGGTGATATAGAAATGGAGCCATGTTGTTTATATAATAAATCTGTATCAGACAAATCAATTACAAGCTGCTATGCATACATGCCAATTATTATACACATGATCTTTTAACCCAAAAAAATCCTCTTAAGTAAAAAGTTTGCTACTTTGTCTTTTGTTTCTTGTTCTTACATAATAAACCTCTGTGAACTCCCTAGGACAGAATTATTTTCCTGCCTCCTATGGAAGATGCTCAATGTTTATGTTTCTGACCCATGTGCCCCTTCTTTTTTATCCATCCTGTTTGCCTTTTCAAAATCTCATGTTCCTTTTCAACAACTCTCTCTGTTTTTCTTCGTTGTCCAAATTGTTGGCTATTTGATTAGGTTTAGTTATTTCTATAGTACTTGATGGCTCTCGTGAGAATTAAAAATATATTTTGGTGGATTATAAATTTGTAATTTATTATTTCATGAATATTTTATTTGGTCATCTCATAGTTAGCCGTCCTGTTTTTCTTTACACTGAGAAAATTTATGGAATGTATACTGGCCATACCTCCTCTATTTGGGAGGTTTCAGGTTCAACACTAACTTATTATGTTAAAGAGGAGTGTGGTTTATTTTGGGTCATCTCATCCATTAATATCACTTGCCTATGCTTAGAATTTTACCTTCTAAACCATTATGTAAGTACTCTTTGGCCACTTCCTATAATCATGAATATTTCTTTGCAATATGATATCATGTACAAATTCAGTTTGCATACTAGATATCTCCTCAACTGCTAGAACTATTCTACATATTCATCCACATCTGACATTGATGGTTCAAAGACTTCAACTTTTCATCGTTCAATATGGAAATGATGTTCATTTATAATGGGAGGTACAAGTTGAATGAATGCTTCCAATCCGTTGTAAAATCTTGAATGGGCCATAGTGACAACGTTTCAACTTTTTCCCTTGTCCTTGGAATCTCTCTTTGCTTAAACGTAGCCACATAAAATCTTCAACCTGGAAATTTTTAATAGTGATTCTTTTCCAAGGACAACTATATGGGGAAACCTAGTGGATGCTTCCTCGCATTACTAGATAGCATTCGTTGTAAACTTGTTGGTATAGATTAGTGCACTTCATTGGGGGATTCAAACTAGGCCCCCACCCAGATAGAACTAGTAAAATGCCCAACAATATTAGCAACAACGAGTTGAGTTATCTCTTTTGACTAAATTATGAGTAGTTATAGTCTAATCATGCCTTGATTTATACATTGTCTGAACTTTTTGGAGTTGTTCTTGTATCTTCTTGTGGATCTGTTGTATTATTTCGATCAATTTGGATGCTTTGCTTAAAGTATTGTCTACTCTGTGTTGCATCAATACATTTGTTAGAACAATGTCAAAAGGAGTTTGAGTTAGAAAACCTAAATTTGTTTGAGAAGAGGACTAATTGGTTGAGCAATAAATTTTTCTATTTTAACAATGTTGAATATAGTGTAGGTATGCATCCTATGTTTTTGGGCTTTTTTTATTATACAATAATAAGATTTTGTACCATTGTCCTATTTACAACTTTAGTTTGTGCATTCGTCTATGGATAATGAATTGGTCTATTGTAACAATGTTGAATTTAGTGTAGATACACATCCTATATTTTTTGGCTTTTATGATCATATTTTAATAAGAGTTGGTATCATTCTCTTATTCACAATTTTAGTTTGTGCATTGGTTTGTGGATAAAATGTTGTAGGCCTCTTCAACTTGGTTTCCATATTTTCCGAAAACATGGTCCAAAACTTAAGGAATCAAAATGCAGATCTAGCTAATCCAAATGAATTCAAACTTCCTTTTAGAATGTGTGTTTCTTTTTGGACTAGGCAATATTCTTACTCGGGATTAACTACTTCAAGAGGCATCAGACATGAAAGCATCCCAAGAAAAAAATTTCAACTATCTACATTGAGTCCTGGTATAAATCATCAAGGGTGTTCAAATGAAGTTGGATCTGAAGATTTGGTTAAATTGGAAGCATCACAGATTTGTGACAAATCAATTGAAAATGATGGTAAAATATTTCCTATTGTATCTCTTTAGAGACTCAAGATTACAAGACCCCACTAGCAGATCGAAGTTCTATGGAGGACATGGAGCTAGAGACAAGAATTTTTATTGAGCCACTTCCAACCAACCAGCAGGTTGTATTCTCTTAATCTTGCATTGATTATGTCGAATGTACGCATGTACTACTTTTGGTAATGATATGCATGTAAGAAACAATACTATCATTTATTCTTGCTGATAGAAGCCAATATTCATCTATTTTTTCCATATCGAAGTCATCATCTTTATGTTCTTGAAAGATGGCTCACGAAATATCACACTTTATCCAAAGGGACCTGTACTTGGTTTTTGTGCTGGAAAACCAGTCTATCCTCGAACATGTGTTTAGAGTCTGCACACAACAGAACGATGGCTACGAGAGGGATTGCAAATTAAGAAAGGCGAAACCCCTGCAACAAGCAATCTTTTTTGCAGTGATGGTTCATCCATTTATGATAATTTTAGATTGCCTCGTCCGTGATTAATTAATCACCCTGTTTTGTGGCTGCAGGTCCAGGTTTGTCTCAACGTTCTCTTTATCAAATGATATACCATCCTTCTACATGACTGTGCCTCCAAAGGTGTTCATTACTTGGGTTAGACATTACACTTGTACCTTGTACAGAAGCTGAGTCATGGAATTATACTCCCCAAGGCAACATCGTCCTCAAAGGAACTATTTTCTGCGTGGAAGCTATTGGACTAAGAAAGGCAGTGAGGATGGGTATGTTCTGTATGGGTGACAATACCCAATGGAGCATGATGTCTGATTATAAATTGCATTTATCTACAAAGGTAGAAGACATAATTATAGCGTGTATTGATGGTTCATCCATGCCATCTGTTGTAACTAACAAATGCAATTGTTTGAGGCGGGATTATAGTTGTGATCCATCAAGTCAGTGGTTCAAGATCATCACCACAACCAGATCACTGTCACTTGTTTCCGGTATATAATAATATCAACGACAGTAGTGCGGATACTATAACATAACAGAACCCTCAATGTCAAAGGAAATAAATGTATAATAACACATCACAAACCAAATGTTTTCTTTTCATTGAGTTGGCCTCCCCAAAATTGTAAGTGACCATGATCCATCCTCAAATGTTAATGGGAAAAAAACAAAAAAAATTCAGAGGGAGGTATCAATCTTCAAAAGAATGGACTTGATGAAATGCTATTGGATCTTCTGACTTTATACAGTATAGGAACTCCGAAGGGTATCCTTATCCTTCTTCTTGTAGCTGGTACACTTGGGTGTTAGGTTGCTCTTAATATTATGGCAGGTTCCATTAACTGACATGAGAATGCATCTTCCACTCAGACTTGTCTTTGAAGTTAGTGTGTTTTTTTTTTCAATATGCAGGCTTGGGGTGTTATACATATCACATTAATTGGCCATGATCATGTGGCTATGTTGAATCCTCTGTGCTAGTGTTTATATACTCATGATGATTTTATGAATGGATGTCAACTAAAAGGTAATGCAACAACATAGAATTTGAAGCATATTTTTCTTGGTGTGGTAGTTTCTATATCATTTAGTGGCTTGATTTATTTGTTAATTATTTTGAGAGGCATGTGACTATATTTTGCTAAATTGTTTTGGTTCAAACCTTACTAAGCAGGAAGAAGAGGGTGTTTCTATGACCATTCCAATGCTTGGACATTTTGTGACAATAGACGAACTATAAAATATTATGAAGGACTGTATGCAACTTAAATATTTGATTGACATCCATGATGTCATTTTCTTTCTGACCAATACAAGAGAAATTCATTGGCTTCCAACACTTATATGTGCTAATGCTAACAAGGTGGGATGAAATTTATTCAAAATATCTACAAAATATCTACTGAAAAACTCTAAAATATACTTGCTACATGTCATATGGCATGATTTTTCACCTATGATATTCATTTCAATGGATGGTTTTGGACTGTTATAATAGGGTACATATTTAAATTTGATCGATTAACATATTGGTGCACACAAGGAGAGAGGACTATCAATAAGATGGATGGTATGCATTCTCAGATGCATGCATACTAAAATGAAGGGTACACCTCCCTAATTCTATTATTGGCGGCATGCACAGGAATTTTAGGACTTAATCTACAGGTTTCAAGGAGGAATAGCTTTTTAAAATAAGAAAAATCATTGCAACGAGGATGAATTCTAGGAGTTTTGATCTCTGCCATTGTAGATTCAGAATCTAAAAGACTTGTAAATTCCTGAAAATCTGGAATGAGTAAATCTTGGGCACTTGGTCGTCTTCCTCATGTATTTTACATTGTTGGTGAATGCTTACATCTCTATTTTTCAGCCTAGTCAAGTTAATTTTGTGACATGGTGTGGGCCTTTGTCCCCTGGTTTCACTAAGATTATTATGAATTTTCCTAGTGGTCCTTGACCACAAAGATTGGTAAGGTAAGAACTTTCCTCTGATTAAATTTAAACAATAAGAGTATGGTTGTGTCCAGGCATATGTTGTAGGGTTCAAAATAGTGTTACGTAGTGAGATTCATCTAACATAGATGCCTCACTGGAATTCTCTATCTCTTATTTGACTTCAAGACCCAATGGAAAACACCTATTGTTGGATCCTTCCCAAATATTATTACTATTTTCCTTGTTTATTTTACTTGTTGGCATAGTTCATTCTCAGCGATTTATTTGTAGATCATAGGAAGGTGATACAGATACCCCTTTTTTGTTGGGAACAAAAAACCAAAAGTGAGAGGATTTCAAGAGGTGATAGTTCTTTTTCTATGAAACATGCACCTAAGGCTCATTTTAGGTGTCAAAACATTCCATGAAAATAATTGTGCAGTCAACATCTCCAATGATCTAAGGAAGTGTACCACATAAGCATCAAAACAAGGTCTAGAAATTCCCATAAGAAAGCTATCTTGAGTGTGAATATCCATCATGTCACAACCAAGGGTTATTAACATATCATACACCCCACATCCGATGAAGAACCCCCAAGCATGATTTATACACTTTTTCCTTGCACTTAGAAAATGATAGGCTAGAGTTTTAGATCTTCAACCCACCTTCTCCTTTTATTTTTATGCATTCTTTATAAAAGAAAAAACACTTTTTATGGGAAATCCACACTAAATTTCCTTTTAAGGAGGGCCTTATCATACCCAGATGGTCAATACACACCAATATGTGGTGTTGTATTCCTGTACTTGTAGTATTCTTGTACTATTAGGTACAAAGTATGAAATATACCAGTACTTGCTTGATGTGATTTGGGTTTGGGTTTACATACCCATGATGCATATGTTTGTGGCCATCTTGTTTAATATATATACTACATATGAAGTTCTACAGATGCTCAAATTTCTAAAATTCTACCAATTGTGGCATGAGTATTCTACCACCATAGGTATATGAAAGTTTCAAAACAAAACTTCCTAAATTTTTCATTCACTTCCATCCGTGCCTGAAACCTATAAACAATATTTTATCTCAATTTTATAATATTACTCCATATTTTCATAATTAATAAAAATATTTCATTATACATTTAGTTCAAAATCCACCTTATTAGCAGCTTGTAATGAATGGCACTAGTCAACATCAACTACAGGTTAGCACAAGCCCCCTTTCATAAAACAAAAATATATATGCTTTAAGTTATTGGTGAAGGTCAGTGTGTGATATTTGAGGTTTTTTTCACTTGATGTCTTGTATCCTCAAGCCTTAATTAATATCGAAACATATACTGATTCACACAGAAACAAGACTTGGCCAAATGTAGGTGTTCTTTTCTTTTTGGTTCACATAATCTCTGATGTTGTTGTTAGACTACAAGTATTAAGAGATTGTGAAGCATCCCAACGAGAAGGTTGGAAGGTGAGTTCATGGAATACTTTTTTGTAACAATATTCTTGAAGAAGCTATAAAATTATTTTAAAAATACTAACATAGTTGTGCTACTAATAATTTTTTATGTATATATCTAACACATGCTATTTAAGTAGAATAAATTTATGATGACAGTTTGTACAATAAGAATAATTAAATATTCTTTGAATTTCACTGAAAGGAAAAGTATTTGCTTGATTAAAAAATGGAAATGAAAAACATATCTTGGTGTTTAGTTTCCTCATATTCTTTACTTGAATTTGAAAACTATATGACTTGGTAGGTGATTCTTGGTTTTTATGACCCATGCCACCTTCCAACCAATCCTGGTTGGCCACTTCACAACTTTATTCCATTTTCTGTGGTGAGGTGGGGCCTATAAAAGGCCATAGTTCTATGCTACATAGCGAA